>VZTN01028712.1:1107615-1244487 GCA_013400515.1 Erpornis zantholeuca
TCCGCAGGTGGGTCCTGCCGCGGGCTCCCGTGTCCCACCGGCGTCCCACGCGTGTCCCGGGGGCTCGGCAAGCACCGGGGGGAGGGGGAGGGCGGAGCAGCGGGCTGGAGCCGTTGTTTCTGGTTTTCCCCACTTCCACGTGGCATTTCTACCCCGTCCCGCTCCCCCGGCACAGCTGCCGGCGGCTGAGGCTCTTTGCGTTCGGTGGCCACGCAGGGAGCTCGGGTGGGCGCCACACGACACGGGACTCACTCGAACGAAGGTGTGGTGGGGCGATGCTGCGCTGCAGGGTGGGGTCAGGGGGAGCAGCATCCCGGGACTGGGGATCTAGGGAGCAAAACCCCGAGACTGAGGTCTGGAGAAGCAGCATCCTTAGACTAAAGGTCCAAGGGAGCACCCTCCCGGGTCCGGGGGTCCAGGGGAGCAGAATCTCAGGGCTGGGGGTCTGGGGAGCAGTATCCCGGGACTAAGGGTCCAAAGGAGCAGCATCCCGGGACTGACCCCGCAACTCTGCCCTTTGTGTTGCAGGGCTCCCCGAAGAGCGCGGGCCCGCCCGGCCATGCCGGCCCCCGCTGAGGCAGGGCGAGCCCCCGGCCCGCCGGATGGCGGCTGGGGGTGGGTGGTGGTTTTCGGCGCCTTTATCTCCATCGGCTTCGCCTACGCCTTCCCCAAAGGCTTGGCCATCTTCTTCAAAGAAATCCAGGATTTCTTTGGCACGTCCTATAGCGAGATCGCGTGGGTCTCCTCCATCATGCTGGCCACGACGTACGGTGCAGGTGAGTGATCCTGCACCAGCCCTGGGCACGGAGTGCTGTAAGGGCAGGAGCAAGCTCCTACCACTGCCAGAAATCTCCACTCTGGGCCAGAGTAGAGTGGCAGCAACCACAGCATCCACCTGCATGGGCTCTAACCACAGATTTGCTTTCTGATCATGTTTCCAAATGTTTGTTTAGGCAGACAAGTCATATGTGGAGCCTAAGGGGCTCCTACCCAGAAATCAGAAGATTACCTATGAAAACTTTCTGTGGGCATCAGGGAAAAAAAAAATAGAATGGGCTGGTGTGAAATAACTGGGTCTGGGTTTCAGCCAGAGCTGAGTGTGGAGTAGAATAATAAATGAAGTAGCTGCTTGTTTATTGTGGCAGCTGATAATCGTGGCAATGAAATCGCCAGTCAGTCGTTCTTATCAGTTGTAAAGCAGTGCATGTAACTTTGCTCTTTTTTATGATTTCAATATTACTTTCATGACTCAATGAAATACTTGGGCTATCCTTGATTAAATCTGCAATTGGAGGTGGACAGGAACCACACTCTACAATTGCAAGAAGTTTCATCAATATTTAACTTGTCTATTAAAGAAAATCTGAAAAAAATCTTTGTTTTTACTAAGTTTTTTTTTTCCTTTATAATGCACTGTAATGCTTTTTGAAGAGCAGAGCTGCTAATGAAAATAAAGTTGCTCTGTATAAGTTTGTAAGGTGGAAGTGAGGCTTGACTCAGAACCTATTGTAATCCACTCTGTTGTAACCCAGACCGAGTCCTACAGAGACGAGCTCTGCAAAAGATGAGTTCCTATACAAGAACCCACAAATGGAGCACTTGGAGGAGCAAAACCCAAGCAGTGATTTAGAAAGAGAAATCCCCTGCTTGTGACAGTGCTGTTGTCCCATTGGCTGTCCCATGACACTGCAGTAGATGTGCCAAAGTAATTACCTGTGGGCTGGGGGCTCCCTGGCTGCCCCTCTGAGTGGTTGGCAGCTCTACTTTGTTTTCCAATAAAAAAATGTTGTCCCCCACCTCGTATGGAAGAGATGCTTTGTGTCTGACCATGACCAAGTGAGGAACATGCTCTGCAGATTAACCTTGCTCCTGGCAGCACCTCAGGTTGCTCACAGGGATTTATATGGGGAGTTTGAGCCCCTTGGGGCTCAGCTCATGGCCAATGAGCTGATGCTGGAGCAGGTGAAATGCTGCTCTGATCACCTCTGCCACCTTCCAGCTGCTCATTTTCCAACCCACCTTCTTCTCTTTCTCTCCAAGTGTTCAAGTCAGTGCTGTATGCTCTGTACCTGGGATGTCGTAGGAGCTGTAACTTTACCCTCCCTGATGCTATTACATGGTGATGTGGGGGATGATACAGCTGAATTGCAGGTGATTGTACCTCTGTAGCTTCCCACTTGCCTTGCAGCTGCTCAGTTATGTCCAGTTACCAGTCTTCCCCTCCTCTGCTTGGCTCTGGACTAAGATTGATGCTTGTTGGATCCTCCCTGTCTCCGCAGTGACCCTGGTGGAGTCTCCCAGTGGCTGCAGACAGGGCCGTGGTGGGAGCTGGAGGAACACAGAGTCAATGAAATGTGGGTGCTCAAGAGTGTGTTTAACACATCTGATTTGATTGACTGGGCATTTAAGGCTGGAGCGGGTGTAGCTTATGGATGACTCCAGTGATTTAGAAATTCTCGTTAAAAGACAGTTCCTCTGAGTTGCCTGAGTTTTGCTCTGCTGCATTGCCTGTTAGAGTTGTGAGGGTGCAAACCTTGATTTACTCTGCTGGAAAATTAGAGAACAGTTTAACACTGGATTTTTGCTAATCTTTCTGAAAAAAAGGTATTCTAAAGACACCAAGCTTTTAACATACTCCTAAGTAACTAATAGAGTTAAACCAGGACATTATTGCCCTAGCATGTCCATCCCTTCCTTTCCCAAATCAGTGTGGTGCTGAACTGTCACAGGTTGTGTGGAGGTGCAGGTGATGCTTTCTGCAGCCATGAGGGAACAGTGTGGGGGCACTGAGCATCTCCTACATGAAGCATCAGGCACATGTCCCCGGGGGGCTGGAGGGGCCAGTGGTGTATTGCTGGTGTCAGGTGTGGGCATCAGAGCCATGGAAGGAGATCCCCACGAGGACTGACCCAGCCCAGCTCCCTCCATCCCCAGGAGCATCACGGCTGCCCTGTGCCCTGGCAGGGCATGCAGAGGCTGATGTTTTGTCACTGACCACGGCTTTTGTTTGCAAACATCCCCAGGACACAGTGCCTAGTTTCCTTGGTGTTCTCATTGGTCTAAGGACTTGTTTTTCGGCTGTGCTGCTTACATTGTAACAGAGCTTATGTTTGCATTTCATAAATAATGCAAATGAAGGTTATATTCTGAAAATACGTGAACTAACCCAAATCTCCACTGGAGAAGCTGTGTTGACTTTGACAGCGTGGGTGCAGATTTACAGTGACCACCTGAGGCTTTGCTTGTAGCATCAGAGGAGTTCCAGTTTTTCAGACTAAAACTGAAAATCAGCAGCCAAGGCTGTTTCTGCCCTTCACTTTCTGCTGAATTCCCCCAGGAAGCTGTTTTATACCAGCCGAGGCTCTGGCAATATATATTACAGAAGTTAATGTGTCTCATCCCCCAGTTTCTTAATCTGAACTAGGTTGCAGAAAACAATTCTGTCACTATAATACAAGTAGTAAAACAGATTACTGTGCAGTAAAGTGGATAGCCTGGACTTTATGATGGGGTACTTGTAGCTCTTGCCAGAGCTCCTGTTCAGCAGTTCCACATTTCCAATTGTGGAGGCCAGGCTGGGGAGTTTCAGAATGAGGAGCGAGAGGCAACATTACTTTCCTCTGACCAAATCCCACAGGATGAAGTCCTATCAATCTGATAAAGAAGGATTTGTTTTACAATGTTTCTACTTTTCTTTTTTTTTCTTGTTGTGGGTGAAGATCTCATTCCTTACCCCAAATTAGAAAGGTATTACAGAGCAGAGTCTTTGATACATGGAAAGAAAAGGAAAAAGGATCTGATCAATGATCTTAGAGGTCTTTTCCAACCTTAATGATTCTCTAAGGGACCAGGGGCCCTGGCATCATCCTTCCCTAAAGATGCTTTCAGCTGCACCTCAGCACCCAGTAACAGGTTCTGGGGTTGAGGAGGACACAGCAAATGTCCCAAAATGTGGAGCCCCACAGGGCACCCATTGTGCTGCCAAATGCCCTGGGCATGGCTTCTTTTCGCTTCTTCTTAGGCTTTGCTATGCCAACACAAACCAATGTTTTGCCTCACATACAGGCGTGGGTTTTGTTTAGGAAACAATTTCATTGCAAAGACAAAAAGCCTTTGCCCTTTGTACCTCCTGATTTGGACTGTGTGGTGGTGCCAGGTTCACAACACTGAACTGAGCTGCTCTTGTCCCACTTTTAAGGGTGACACATTTGAAGTTATACCCTGGGGACAGCCATTACCCAGGGAAAGAAGGAGGCAGCTGAGCTCTCAGGAAAGAAAAGATAAGCAGTACTAATTTGCTAGTAAATTAGTTGCCCTATTCAGCATCAGGGGAAACAGCCAAACATTCTAAGAATAAGAAATAGTGATGCCACTAATTTAATAGCAGCAATGTTCTTGTAGCTGTTATGGTCTCCTGTAAGGCTGTAAAAGAGGTAAGGGTTGTGGGAAGAGGTAATGTCTTTTATTATGGCCAACAGTTAGAGCTCCAACAACGAGCCAGCCTCCTGGCATGTGTGCCAGAAAGAGGGAATGATTTAATACTAGGACGAGATCTGCATTTTCATTTTTTTATTTTTTAATGGTGACTGTGTGGCCAAATGCTTCCTTCATCTTTATAATGGAATAACAGGAATTATTCAAGGGAAACTCAGAGACCAGATCCTCCTGCAGAGTCATTTCAGCTGCTAGGCTTGAATAGCTGGGGCTACACCAGGGGACATTGGAGCTTCTTTTTAGTAATTTTGAAAAAATTCACTCTTTTGCAATTGCTGTGCATGTTTGTGTACAGCTTGCTTGTAGGTGTAAATACATGCTGTTCTGTTGCTCTTTAATACATAAAAATACTCAGTTGCATCAGCACCATGCATTGTTTTTATTCAGAATGTACTGCAGTGGAGTCTTGTCTCAGTCTCACTATACCCTGCTCTAAACCTCCACCCAAAATCTCCAGGGTGCTGCCCTAACACACCCAAATTTCTGTTAAAATTAAGGAATCACCTTCTGTCTATTTTACAAAGACAGCATCAGAGAGCCACATTTTGCAAACACAAGAAAATTTAGAGTGTTTCTGGTGAAAAAGTCTCCACCTGAAACCAACCAGTGTTTATTAGTCTTGTAATTTATTGGTTTGTAATTGGGTGAAGATCAAATTACCTGAAGATTTAATTCTGGAAATGCTCCACAACTGAATCTTTTCTCCAAAGAAACTTTCTCTCAGAGCTTGTAAGTTCTTAATAGAGCATCTGCTAAAGCAGCAAGGAAGAGATAGGGAAGCTGAAAGTCCACCATTGACCTTGAACATTTAATCCAAAATTTTATAGCTGTATTTTATTACACTGCTAGCATGATAAATTGCAATGACAGGTTTAGAAAGCACCTTACAACATGCAGTGGCATAAAGCTATATTAATAATGACTTTGATTCTGCAGTTTTTAACTTAATCAAAACTGCCAATGTTCTCTCCTGCTCTGGTCCAGACTTTGTCCAAACCTTCTCTGCCTCCAGAAGACCCCACCCAGGGCTCTCCACCCATCCCAGTTGCCTTCAAACAGCTGTGAAGTACCACAGCAGTACAAGGGGAAACTGAGGCATGGGAGTGAGGTGGGTTTTTTCAAGGGCAAGGTTATGTTCAGAGCAATGTCAGCTGTGTCAGCTCTCTCTGCTGCTGTGCTTACAGCACTGGCTCAACAAACATTCATCCTCAAATGGGGATTTCCCTTGGCATGCACTTTTCCACCTCAGTTTTTTGTGGAGGCTGAAACAAAAGGAGGAATATTTTTCTCTTTATTCACAGTGGATATCCAGCATCCTGCTATCCTGGCCTAAGCCATGGCAGGTGCTCCCTGGAGTTGCCTGATGCTGGACTTCACCTTTCTCTTACCCTCCCCACTTGGAATCCCACTCAGCCTCCCTATGCTGTGGAAACAAGACACCTTCCCATGCAGGGGCAATCCCTGGGGTAGCAGCACCATTACAATCCTGGATTTTGGTAAGAAAGCTGGATGAAGAATGATTTGATTTCTGTAATGAATGGTGCTGCAGATTCATATGCTTCTCCCAACTCTCAGAGAGCACTCCAGCTCTGCAAGGTCACCATGCATGGGCTTATATTTTTTATTTTTTTAAATAGCTTTGTTCTACTTAAGAGCGATAATAGCACTATAGGTTCAGGTGAAATATTTCTGTGTTCGTGGACTTGGTCACAAAGCTTTATCATTTTGTCCTTCATTGGAGCTATCAAGGTCACCAGGCAGCAGTAATAGAGATGTGATAGACTTAATAAAAAACAAGATTAATAAGAACTCGGAAGAAGGAAGTGAAGAGTTTTGGTTGGGGGATTGTTAATGGTGTTAAGACCAGGAGTAAGTTATAATCCATTCCCCCCACGTGGAATTCAAACATGTGAAAGCTTCTTCTCTCAGATGCCAACTGTCCCAGAGCATTGCAGCTCTTCTGCCCCTGGATGGGCTCTCCAGTGTAGCTGGTCTCTTGGTCTCATCATGTAGGACTTCCCAGGGGTGGGCAAAGCCCTCTGGAGATCACAGGCAGGCCAGGGCCAAATTACTTGTGGAGCAGCGTGTAATGAAGGGAGTGGTAATGAAGAGCTGTTGACCTCTGGGAATGGCTGTTCTAGGCACACAGGGAGCTCCTGTCCTGCAGCTGGCCCTCCTGTGATGGAAGGGGTAAAAGCCAGTGGTCCTGCCAAGGCAAAAGGACAGCTAAAGCAATCACGGGAAAGCAACTCAAACACTGCGATGTCGTGACCTTGTGAAGGGGAGCGACTGAGATCTGCTGTGTGGGGAGAGCCAGGCCTGCAGCTGGGGAAAACACTGAGGGCTGTCCCCTTGCAGGAGAGGTTATTTAATTGCCTAAAAACGAAGTGACACGAAGGACCTTGGCTGCAGCACCAATTTGGGAGCCGTTGGCCTGTGGCTCCTCGGGGCGCCGCAGGAGCAGTGCGTGTCAGCTGGGTAATCTGGAATTGAAATGCCAGAGCACTGATCAGATAAGATTGCCGGATAAGGAAGAGAACACTTTGTCTTTCAGAACAGTGGGCCTTGTCTGCTTTGTTTTTCTTCTTCTTTCTTTCTTTTTTTAACATCAGGTTGCTGCTGTGGCAAATGTAAGTATTTCTGATGGGAGGTCAGAGTCCCTGCGTTCCCAAGGGCATGCCTGGTGGGTGCCGGGGAGGGAGGATTGCTGCAGCCTGGTTGCTGCAGTGGATCACTGCCCTCACTGCCTTCCCAGCTGAATACGGTGCCAATCCTGCCCAGGGGACCCAGCACCACAGGACTGACCAGTTTGGTGACTGAATAATGTGTGTCCAGACAATTTCTCCCAAGTTTGGTTTATGTATCATCTCACAGGGATTGTGCTGAAGCTGCAGCCATTACCCTCTTAAAGGAACTGTTTTCCTCACCTATGAGTAAGCAAGTGAAGCCTCTCTGGGTCCAGGTTAGCTGTTGGACCTGCTGTGCCATGTGCTAGATTTCAGCCTCCTTATTTAAAATTGATTATTTACAATGCAAAGTAACACTAATAGAAGGCATCAGGGTGGTTTAGGTGTGGACAGGTCTTTGTAAGCTGCTCTATCAGGTCTGGCAGAGGAGTATTTGAGAATGTGGTTGTCACCTGGGGCGTGTCCTTGCTGCCACTTGTCCTTGGTTTGTGGCCATCCTGTCTCCAGCAGCACTGCCTGAGGGAGGAGTGGTTGTCTGTGGGCTCCTCAGCCAATGCAGGTGCAAACCAAACCATCTGAACCAAGCAGCTGACACTGATAACACACTTTATCAGCAGGTACCACCATTTGTTCTCCAGTGATCTGCAGCAGGCAGGTGCAGGGCTCAGTTACTGTGGGGCAGTTGGTGAGCAGCAGTTCTCCACACCTTGGTGACACAAACACTTGAAAGCATGAGCTATCCAAGTCTCTCCTAGCATGACAAAGAGTGAAAGGCTGCAGGTTTTAATCCTCTCATCCCTTTTTCCCTAAGTTTTCAACAGGGCCCCATGTTTTCTCTGGCTACCTCCCTTTCAGGCTGTGCATCGTTACCAGGAGCTGGTGGCTGATTCCCACCCCCTGCCCACATCTCCAGAGGCTGGTGGGTTCTGGCAGCACTTTAATAACGTGGGGGCACTTGCTTCCATTCTGGGGGTAATGAGCAGGTTGCTGTTACAATGGGCTCGTACCCTGGTGGATAAATTACGAGGCCAAAGGCAGTGTTGTTATTCCATGGAGGGAGTGAGATTATTACTGAGGAAATTGCAGGCCTGCTCCTGTCGTTGTTTTACTACTGGTGTAATAATGGACTTTGTTTCATTAGTATAAATGATTTCCCCCCTTTCCCTCTCAGCTGAGTATGTTGCACTCCTCCTTATGTCCCCAGTGGTTCCCCATGGTCAATGGCAATCATGGCATACTGAGTTCCTATTTGTGTTTTCACAATAACTTGGAAAAAATTGACTGTCTGGGCAGTTCTTTTGGTGCTGACCAATGCCCCTGTGCAGGAACAGCTCTTTAGAGACACTTGGCACTGTGGAAAAGCAGGAAAAGCTGAGCTGCATGTTGCAGCCCCAGCAAAGGGGGCACTGGTGGTCCCAAATCTTCCAACACTGTGGTCCATTCTGTTGAGTATTTTAAAGTGTTGCTATGTTATCACCTGTGTGGTTATCAAATGGTCTTACCAGCAGACCTAGACCATTTGCAGGGGCTCTGTGCCACTTCACACTGTCAGAAGGTCAGCATTGTGAAACCTGGAAAAAACCCCACATTGCTGGAAGCCTCTGGGTTACAGATTTTCAGGGCCTTGGCTCTTAGGTGCTTATCTGAGAGCCCTACATAGAAATATTTCAGCAGATATTCATCCAAGACAAGTTCTACGAAAAAGGAAGAACACAGTTACTATTAGTACTAGGTTAAGTTAAAAAAAAAAAGACAAACCAAACCTTACGAATAAGGGTTTTTTTATATATATATATATATATATATATACACACATAGGGGGTCAGAAGTGTGAGAGAGAAGAATGTTTTAGTCCTTATTAGAAATACATCAGAGTTTCAGAGTTTCACACAGCACTGGAAGTTTTGCAGCTCATAAAAAATTCATAAGGCTTGTTGAGGAAAACAGGAAGGCAATTCAGGTGTCTATTTTTTGAGCACTGTCATACTTGCAAGAGCTTAAGCCAGGCTGGATTGATATTTCTTGTTATATGCCAACTCTGCATTATGATCCTCTCTGGATCATAGTTCAGCGACTAAAAAAGAATGAATGACAAGGTGGCCTGGCTTTGTGGAGGAGAAGAGAGGAGAGTCCAGGGTATTTTGCCTTTTCTTTATGGTTTTACTGTCTCCTCTTCAGGGTCCTTTTCACTTCTGCAAACACAAAACTCAAGGTGAAAAGTAATTGGACAAGCTAACAAATGAGTTCAGGCTTGCTGCATTCCCCGCTGGCGAGTCTTTGTGTTCCTCTTGCCACCAAGAGCAGCCTCTTTGACATGGCCTTTCATGTACCAACTAACAAAGAATGGAAATCTGCGACAGGTATGAGAAAAGAGAGGCTTTAAACAGGACAGGCACTAAACCAGTGTGATTTATATGGGCTGAGGATAGTGCTTTACATTTCATCAGTCTTCCAGGGGCTGCATGATCCCAGCTGCATCTTTTGGGGGTATTTGGTGTGAACTGTTGCTCTCCAGGCTGCAGAGTTTTACTGCAGGCAGAAGCAGAAGCCTCATGGTGTGCACGGTGCTCTGCAAGGGCTCGGGGTGTAAAGCGAAGCACTTCAGAGTGGGCATTCCCTGCTCTTACCATGGGCTGGTGGAGACACTGGAGAGCGTGTCCCTGTGAGCCAGGGGAGGTGCAGAGCCACAGGCACAGCTCTGAGTGAAGCCAGCAGCAGGATGAGACTCAGCATCCCCACTGTGTCCTCTGCTGTCCTCTGTCGTCCCCCTGCAGGGGGCAATAAAAGATGGCCATGGCTGGAAGTTCATCAGAAGGGAGGAAATCACTGGGGCATGGAGGGGGCTGCCATGTCTCCTGAGGGTGGGTGGGTGGGAATGCCATCCCTTCCTGCACTGAAACACCACCCCAATGTCAGCACTCCTCTCATTGGAATGTATTGGGGTGCAAGAGGTTAATTAAATGATACTTCCAATTTCAACATTAGGATTTGCATTGCTGTCATGGTGGTGGGGCTGTGGGGACAGCCCTGGCTGATCCTCTTGCTGAGAAGCCTCAATGCACTGGGGACATTCTCGGCAGCTGGGATGGCTTTTGCTTCTCGCTCTGACTTTTCAGGGACTTGCACAGCATTCGTGTGGCTGCTCCTGCAAGGTCAAGCCTGGTAAATGGTAGCTTTCTGAGAGCTTTGCTAGCTGTTTCTCTTGCCCTGTCCTCACCTGACGCTGTAAATTAAGAAGCAAAAATCACCCTTGACTCCTGTTAGCTTCTCCCACTGCAGGCTTGCAGGAGGGAGCAATGACTTCATTTGGATGCCAGGACAGGGAGCCTGTGGTTGCTGCACATTTGGCCAGGCAGGTATTAGCAACTAAAGGTGCCTTGGGATCTAAGCTGCGCTCACTGCTACCGTAAATGTTTTCTCTGTGGTAATATACAATATCTTTATTTTTTCCATGCCAGCTGAGTAACTGGTAAATGACAGGTCCTGCTTTTCAATTCCACTGTGCTGCCAGGGCCTGTCACACTTTTAATTTGTGCAATAGCTGCAAGCATAGAAGTAATTGTGTTTCCCATTTCCCACAACTGCAGTGCTGGCTTTGTGTTCCCTCTTCTTCAGTCCTCTGCCCCAGCTTGAGCTATTTAATGTTTTCTGAAGCTCCCCACAATGCTGCTCTTGAACTTATCTAGTGTTTGATGTCTAATCAGCTTCCTCCCAAGAAATACACTGTGGGTGGCATGGGGCAAAGCAGGGCAGGAGGGTGCACTCAAATCTGCTGGGTGTGATGCTGATCCCTGCAGGCACCTGGGCAGGGTGAGGGGGTCTGTGTGCTCTGTCACCTGGCAGGGTGGCAGGGCTGGGAGCTGAAGTGTGCACAGCTCACAAATGTGACAGATTGCGCCCAGAGAATGGGACAGATTCGGAAAGGCTCTGCTAAGGCCTGTGGATGTTTCTGTAGGCCCAAATGACTTAACTGGAGGTAAATTTGGGGATGTGATTTTGCATTTGCTTCAATGCATTTGAAAGGTCTGCTCAGGACTGTTACAAACCCTTCAGCCTTCGAACAGCAACTCAAGGAAATTTGATTTCCCAACAGTTTGAGGCTTTGGGTGGGATTTTTTTTGGTGTCTTGTCTAAGTTCTGCTTTTCCTGCATGTTGAGTGCTCCTCATGGCTTTCTTGTGGATTCTCTGTGGCTGAGAAGATTTAGTCCAGATGTTCTGCTCCTGTTTTCTCCTCTAACTGAATGCACTACGTATCTGAGGGGTCTCTGATCCCCAGTGCTGTGTGGGTGATGCTGGTAGGGAGATCAAGTGCTGTCACTCACGGGTGTGTGCTGTGTTCCTGTAGGCTGTGGCTTCACCAAAGCAGGCTCACAGGGCCTGGACATTTTCAGGCTGTGAAAGAGAAAGGCTTCTGTGTTTCTGAATATTGTCACAGTTCTCTGTGAGCTCAGCCCAGCCCAGGCAGGTGACCCCTTTGAGAGCACAGCTCTCCCACCTGGACTGGCAAGCATGGGACTGTTATAAAACTGATGGTTCTGGTTTCATCAGATGAAGGCTGATGCTGAAGGTCATGCAGACCTGCTGTAAAACACTGCTGAGAGATCACACATGACAAGAACAGGGAGCAGCTTCAGTCTCATAACTTAATAAGATTTCTGGAAATTGGGGTCTAGCTGAGGACACAGCACACTCATGGAGTGTCCCCAGGGACACAGAAAGGCTGCTCTCATCTGTAAAGCCAGTAGTGGGGATACAAACATTAATTTTCTTCTACTTCAGCCTCTACCCTGGGCTGTCCCCGTAGCTGGGCAGAATGTGTGCTATCCTCACCCCTTCCAGTTCATTATCTGCTCTCATGGTCCAAACCCATCCTTCCTGATGGCTGAAGCCAATACAACCATTTATGGACTCAGGGGAGAGGGACATTAGTCCTTATTTCCTGTCTCCCGAGCTGGATGCTGCAAGAGTGGGACATTTGTGAGCAGTTCTGTTTTTCCTCTCATAGGCTTCTCTCCATGGTAGCTGTCCCAGATCAGAGCAGCAGAGAAGCCTTAGCAGGAATACTGTGGGCTTTAAGTGCTTTGCTCCATGCTACAGCCTCTTATAGGGTGAAAACCCTCTGCCAGTGGGTGAAGGTAATTGAAACCACATTTTCTTAGCTGAGTAATTAGATTGATTCTGCAGAAATGCGGACATGTGGAAAATTGAAAAATGGAAGAGTTGCATGCCCTTAGGCTGCAGATGAATATGTTGGGCCCTTTCTGAGGAGCACTGGCTCGATCTATTGAATTACCAGCTCAAGCATGATGCAAGTTCAGGCCCTGACTGGGGGAAACTCAGATGGAAGGATGTGCTAGTCTGTTCTTGCTGTGCTGGTCTGAAATACGTATCTTTTCCCCCATAACTGCTCATTGAATTATATAGTGCTCTGTGCAGCAAAAGGATGCATGTGTGTGAATCCGGTTACAAGATTAGCAGAAAAACTCTCCACATAATTACATGCAGAGAAATTTTAATTGGATGGTGCATTTGATGGGACCAGATCACAGATTACACAGTTACAGGGATGTTGTTGAGACTGTGCTTGTGTGCATTTCATTTATGAAGGTTTTGACCTGAGACATCTAGTGGAAAGTATTTCTGTGGGCTTCATTCCCCAGATTAAACCAGCCATACCCACTGTTTTCTATTCTTGCACAATATTACAGCTGAGAACTTGTTTGGATGCTGTCAGCCATGCTGAGGGAATGTTGGGGTTTCTGGGTTTTGTTCCTGTGATTGGGAGTGCTGTGGTTTGCAGGGTCTGGAGAGAGCTCTGGAGCTATTTCTGGCTGAGATTATTTAAGCAAAGGTGAATATCCTGCCATGGCTCTGTGGTGAGGTAGGTCCCACAGCCAAACCCTTCAGAGATGCCTGTGAGTTTAAAATACCTGTTTCCAGTATGGTGTGTGTGTCTGGTGTGGGAATTGGCAGAAATGAAGGCAAACAGGCACACTGGGCTCTGAAACACCATTACTGTATGATGAGTAGCACCACAAATAGCCAGGTAAGTTCAGATATTAAATCTGCTTGTATTCCCCTTCCTCATTTCCAGTATAAATTTTGAAGCATTTTAATTCTGTGTTTTTGAGTAATACAGAATCTTTTCCTTACGTCTCACAGCCTGGACTTCTGGACTGCTCTTTCCTGTTCAGTTTGCCATCTCTAGTTCTGACTACTCAGTGTGTTCTAATTTCAGAGCTGGCTTTTCTTTGAGCAGGAGGTTGATCCTGAGGTACTGATCAAAGTCCCTCCAATATATATCATACTGTGATTCTGATTTTTACTGGTCTCATTTCCTCAGATTTCTTTGTTTCAGTGTGCAGAGTATTTGTCAAACCACTTCCCTCTTTCGTAATCTTGCACTTTCTTGAACCTCCTCTTTGCATAAATGCAAGTCCAAACTAGTTATTTTGAGCTCTGGCTAATCCATCATCCCAAACCTTTTCTACCTGCATGGACTGCTATTAAGATTTAATTAACAACTGTTCTGCTGAAGCTTTGGTCCTGGTCAGCAGTATTGGAATTGCATTAAATAGAGGCATTAAAAATGCAACAGCATTTGTGATATCAGCCTTGCAATATGAACCACTGCTTTGTGTGTATAGTTTAACATCATCATAAATCAAGAAGCTCCTGTGTTCACATGATTTGTTATTGCTGTTTGCCTTCTCTGGTGACACTTGAAAGTCCTGGTGGCAGGAGCTGTCACCAACTACACACCCGTGGCACTGGACATGCTGCCATCTCCATGTGGATCATCTCTGCTTTTCCATTTCCTTCCTGAACTCACCTGAGGAGCTGTCAGCAGCACTCAGGGCCATTGATATTGCAGAGCTTTACCTGCTTTGTGTCAAACATGCCCTTCTGGCAGAAGATATGACCTCAAGGTCCCTTTTGCCCTCTTTCCCCAGGTCCCATCAGCAGCATTCTCGTGAACCGCTATGGCAGCCGCCCCGTGGTCATGTTCGGGGGCCTCCTGTGTGGTGTGGGGATGATCTCAGCTGCCTTCTGCACCAGCATCCTGCAGCTCTACATCTGCGTGGGCTTCATCACAGGTGAGAGCAAAGCATCTCCTTCCCCTCCACATGTGAAGCTCCCTCCTGATGGCTTGGGACCTCCACACCTGGGCAATGCATGGACCAACAGAAATGCAATGGGAAGCTGCTGAGATAAAAATCTGGTGAGATAAAAATCTGGTGAGATAAAAATCTGGTGAGGTAAAAAGCTGGTGAGGTAAAAAGCTGGTGGGACAAGGGCCCCCACTGTCAGTGTTCCAGATGGATTTTAGCAAAGAGCACGTTCCCTGCTCGGTGCTGTGATCCTGGCTGCACACCTTGTGTACAGGCAGGGCTGCACTCTCTGCAGCTCGGGGCCAGGGTGCTGGGAATGGTGGCCACCAGCACCCTCAGCTCCCCCTGCAGCAAACCCAGGTTCACTGTGCTCTGCCTTGGGCAAGGCATGTCCTTCTGCATATGAGTGTGGCTATAAAGAAAGCACCCATGTTCCTACTTTACTGTCTGTTATCTTCCCTCTGTGAGATACATGAAATGAGATTTCAGGGGTTTGTTTTAGTTTACTTGCCCTTTGCTGGCCTGTGAGGTGAGGAGGTCCTTTATCTGAAAACAAGAACTGCTGGAGCTGACTGAAAATAGGCAATGATCTCCCTATTGTGGAAAAAAAAATCAACTTCTATTTCCTTCTTGAAGTTCCATTTTGAACTGCCTATATTGAAATATGAAATTCTGTGTTGGAAACTCAAACAGGATAAGGCATAGGCTCAGTCCAGCACCTATTAATGCCTGCAGGTGCCAGGTTATTACTTTTAAAAGTAGATGGCTTAGAGCTCTCCACCTGTGTGAGTATAGCTGCTTAATTGTAAGTATTTTTGTTTTATTATTTTGGATAAGGTACAGCCAAAGTTTCTTCCAGTGCAGCTAGGACATCTGCTTGAAAACACGACACAGTGAGCTCAAAACTGCCTTTTGAGGTTGGCACGTGTCTGGTCTAATGAATGTTCCCAATCTCTCCGCAGATGCATTAAGTGTTGCTGCTTTCTGAATGTGAAAATGTGAGCTCAACATTTAAAATCAATAAAATCAGCCACTAGCAAAGTAAATTGGGACAGAAAGTTTGTCACCCTGTTCTTCTATATCAATATTCCTTTATTAAATCTGTACAGTAGTGAATAAATCCCCATGTAGGATTCCCTCTCTTAAACCTTACTCTTCCTAAGGACTGTCGCTGTAATTAAATGAAACTGTGTTATTATTGGATGAATAAATCTTGCATATTCCTTGAAAGAGACTCCAGAAACAAAGTGATGGGGAAATAAAAATAACCAGTGTCTCCCAATATTTCTTAATGCATGAGCTTGCATCATTTCCTGCTAAAAAGATGTCCTCTAGGAAGGCAAATGGGAAGTGACAGGACAAGAGGGAATGACTTTAAACTGACAGAGGGCAGTTTAGATTAGATAATAGATTGATCACATTCTTTATTGTGAGGGTGGTGAGGCCCTGGCACAGGTTGCCCAGAGAAGCTGTCGCTGCCCCATCCCTGGAAGTGTCCAAGGCCAGGTTGGATGGGGCTTGGAGCAACCTGGGATAGTGGAAGGTGTCCCTGCCCATGGCAAGGGAGTTGGAATGGATGGGTTTTAAGGTCTCTTCCAACCAAAACCATTCTGTGATTCCAAGTTGACTAATGCTGGATTAGCACATGGAAACCATAAATCTTTTGCTAAAAATACTCTATGCAGAGTGAGTATTTTTTTTTAAATTTTTTTGTGAGCAGAAGCACTCAGGGAAGAAACAGGGCAGTAGGAAGGCACCAGCTTCTATGTTCTAAAGCACTTAGCTAAAAAGGTGACAGGAGGGAATTCTGTGCATAACCCCAATGGACCTAGAATTGATAGAGACCTTGCTCTTCCTTGGTCCCTGGATGTGTTTGCAAGCCTGGTCCATCACCCACTGCAGAGAGCTGATAGACTGGGCAGCGCTCAGGGCACACAGGTGACCCTCGTGCCAGCCCCGAGGTACAGGGCTAAAACACCCACATCTCTTTGCCTGCAATGCTGCAGTGTTGTCTCCTCTGAGCAGAGCACATCTTTTGTTGTGTGTGTCTTTTCCTCCTGCTCACTGAACAAGGGCAGCTGTATGGATGAGGTGCTGGCTGATAAGCCATCATCCCCAGGCACGGGGTGTGTGCTGGGCAAGGAATATTGATTTGACAGAGAAGGGAAGATTCTTGTAAGCCTGCTAACATGCTTGATGCCTCTAATTAAGCTTGAAGTATTTTTGCTGGTCAGGCCTAACGTGGAAGCATTCAAGGGCAATTATGAAGTCTCCTGCCTATCACGTGGCTGTGGCAGCGCTGCTGCATGAGGAGGGAGGCTTTTGTAAAGGGGATTTGCAGTAACTGTAAAGCAACCTGTAAACATCACACTGTTTCTAGTCTCCTTCCTAGTAGCCTGGAAAGAAAACAGACTGATGTAAAAGTCTGAGTTCTTGTAAATCACAGGGATGGAGGTAAAAACAAGGTCTTGGTACAAGGAGGTGTCTGCTACAGTCCTGTGCCTTTGGCATATTAATAGAAATCTCTTCAGAGGAGCAGAGCAGGAAGTATCTGTTTGTAGTGGAGGGATTAGACACAGCAATCTCAGTTTCTGACTTGATTATGCCTGTTTCCATTTGCATGCAGAGCAGGAACCAGGCTCTGCTGGTGGAGGCAGCTCTGTCCTTGATGGCACTCCAGGCTGCACGAGGCACTTTGCATGTACTGGAAACCCCACAGCCTCTTCCCATTTGTTTCCCTACAGTGCTTAGAAAAAGAAATGGGGTTTGCAAGCTGTCCACCTGGACAGATGCCAGCCTGGATGCATTAAATAGGTGTTTCAACATGCAACCTCTTCTGAAGTCCGAGGTAGAAGCAGCAAATTTCAAAGCTAATTGCAAGGTGGTAACGACTGGCCAGAGCTTAGTTCAATCTGCACCAATTAGACTGCCATGAAATAAAATGGGATCTTGGGTGAGGCATGTGGACTAAAGAGAGTCTTTGCCATGGCTGTAAATGTTGAGCACTGGAACACCTGGGCAGATTGTTCCTTGCTAATAAAGGAAGAACAAGATCAATAATGACAAAGCTGAGTCTTGTAGCACCACTTATTTCCTTCTAATATGGGTGAAATGTATTTAATCCAGCAAAGGACACTCCCTCTGGCATAGGTTTGCTTCTGTTCTTGCAACACCACTAACAGACCTCTCTGTCATATCCCTGGAGAGAAAATGTGGTTATTGAGTAACAATTCCAGCTATGGAAAAGCTGCTGTAGTTTCTGAAAAGTGCAATAAAATGGATGTAAATATTTCCTACTAAAGTCAGCCAAAAGCTTAAAGTAAATTGAAATTCCAGTTATTCAATTTGAAACTCTCCAAATTTAATTAATGGGAAGAGCATGAGGTAATATTAAATTAGATTTGTCTGACTGGCAAATTAATGTTCACATAATAATAAATTTGAGTTGATTATTGTTTAAGTGGGTAGCTGGCATCCAGTCTGATTTTCTTCCTTTGGAAGACATGTGGTGTGTCCCTACCAAAAATGACTCTGTGGAAATGATGGTTCAATTTCTGCCCTTACTGACCAGCCTGGGAAATGGGGAGTTAATGCAAACTCTCACCTACTGTGTTGCATCTTTTCAGGTGAAAGAAGATGCATTTCTATATTTCAGCACTGTCCAAGGGTGTTCTCTAGCCAGGACTGTGATTTTCCTCTGTGGTTCCCAGGTCACCCTGACTTTGGCCCTGTATGCATTACAAGCAGGCTACACTTCCCAGAGTTGTGCCCTACCCAATATATGGACTATCCAAAAAAGTTCATGCTGAGAATGTTTTGTATCCAGATTTATTTTAATATGTTGCCATTTCAATTTACTTTTAATGTTGTAAACTTCAAAGTAATTAAAAAAAAAGAAATTTAGACTTGGCAAAAATCATAATTTTGTAAACCCATTTAAACTGAAGCTATCCAGCATCAGCTGGATTCTGCTGTATTAGTTGGATTCTACTCTATCAGTGACTAATGATAGTGCTCCTTAATTAATTTTGAGGACCTTGACCTTTGTAAATTCTCTTCTGTAAAGCAATATGCCTAATTATGTACTGTACAGTTAAACAAACTAATTATATTGACTAATGAACAAGAAAAAATCTGCATGACCCTATTTTCAGGATTCATGTTCTCTCCTATAATGACTTCAAGGATTACATTTCTGCTTTGTTCTAATGTGGCTCATTCTTTCCTGGATGATGGCATGGAAAATATGTGGCATGGTTTTTAAATGCCATTTTGATGGAGTTCTGAAAAATTAACTTTTCATGAAAATACTGCATGTAAAGAAATGCTTGAAAGTATTATTGGTGTTTGATTATTGATTATTGATGTTGGGCTGCAGGAAGAATTGTTAGACATTAGGAAGAATTTTTTCACCGAAAAGGTGATTAAACATTGGAATGTTTAATGTTGACTGCCCAGGGAGGTGGTGGATTTACCATCCTTGGAAGTGTTGAGAAAAAACTGGATGCAGCACTCCGTGCTCTGGTCTAGTTAAGATAAGCTAATGATTGGTCAGAGGTTGGACTCCATGGTCTTTGGGGTCTTTTCCATCTTTACTGATTCTGTGCTTCTATGGTTCTATATGGCAGTGCTCTCAAACAGAACCACAGAAAACTGAGACCATCACAGCATTTGGAATCTCTGCTTTCAGGTTCCACCTGTGCAGGAGAAGCTGGCCAATTGAATTAGCAATACAGGTTTATAATGGCATTTATATATCTAAATGCAATAAAAATAAATTCTAATTAAAAGAAACGCTCTGGGGTCCTATGTAATTAGCATCCTCAGTATCTGTTTTGCTGTGTACTTGCAGACCTCTTAATCTTTTGCATCAGACCTGAATTGCTCACAGCACCAAATCTGCTGTGCCTGAGGAGGGTGATGACATTTTCTGTGCAGGTCTGGCTGCTCAGCAACAGAGTTGGGTGCCCATGGAAGGGAAGGCCAGCACCTGATGGATGTACTTTGGTGGCTGGCACTGTCCAAGCCAAAACAACCTTCCTCAAACTGGGAGTTGCCATTTTTTAAGAATAGATCCATCCTCTCCCCCAGCAAGGCTGCTGCATCTGGACTGAACCCAGCAGCAGTCCATGAGGGAATAGTTTTGGTTCACTCTGAAGCAAATCCTTGGTGCTGGCTTTGCCACCCAAGAGATTTGCAGTGCAAAAGGAAGGGGCATTCTCTGACTGAAAGAGTGTTTCTGGGATCTGGTTACCCAAAGGTGACAGCCAGAACTCAGAGGCACCCTGAGCAACATTTGGATCCAGATTATTGCATTGAAGAGCCACCAGTGAACCAATTGCCTGTGAATTTCCTTAAACAATGAGCTGAGGAGAAATGGGTCTCAAATCTTCCTTTGTTTATCTGAACTTTTTCCAGGATTTGGCCTTGCTCTCAACCTTCAGCCATCAGTGATAATCATAGGGAAATACTTCTTGAAGAGAAGACCCATTGCGAATGGCCTTGCTATGGCAGGGAGCCCTGTGATGCTTTGCACCCTGGCACCTCTAAACCAATTACTTTTTGACAATTTTGGCTGGAGGGGCAGCTTTTTAATTCTTGGGGCAATTTTATTGAACTGCTGTGTGGCAGGAGCTCTCTTCAGACCCATAGGAGCAGGCACAGCACCGGTCAAAACCCAGGTGGCTTTGGAAGGGAAGGATGCTCTGAAAAGAAAGATCACTGAAGATGGCAAGGAAATGAGTAGTGCCCTGAACACACCCATGGAGAACAAAACAGAAGAGGAAGGAGGAAAGGACTTCTTTGAAAAAATCAATCAGTACCTTGATTTTTCCCTCTTTAAACACAGAGGGTTCTTGATTTACCTGGTCGGAAATGTGCTCATGTTCCTGGGATTCTTCGCCCCCATCGTCTTCCTGGCACCCTATGCAAAGCACACCGGCATTGATGAATATTCAGCTGCTTTCCTCCTTTCCATCCTTGCCATTGTGGACATGGTTGCTCGCCCCACCACCGGCATCGTCGCCAACAGCAAGTGGGTGAGGCCGCGGATTCAGTACTTCTTCAGCTTCGCCATCGCTTTCAACGGCGCCTGCCACCTCCTGTGCCCGCTGGCCTCCAGCTACACAGGGCTCGCTGTGTACTCCAGCTTCTTTGGCTTGGCCTTTGGCATGGTGTGTGCCATGCTCTTCGAGACGCTGATGGATCTGGTGGGAGCTGCCCGGTTCACGAGCGCTGTCGGCCTTGTCACCATCGCCGAGTGCTGCACAATTCTGCTGGGACCACCTATTGGAGGTGAGTGTGTTTCCCTCCTCTGCTGCCACTGGGTTGTCCCTCGAATTTAGACCTTTGCAAGCACAGGTTGTAAGAAATTATTCTAAATGTTTTTTTTCTCTCTGCCTCCCGGTCACCATTTTTCCACTAGTAACTGGGCAGGAAAGGATGTCCTTGATGTCTCCTCCAGCATTTCCTCTTTCCTCCTTTCTGTGTAGTCCTCCAGGTGAAGTCAGTCTTGGAGAGTAATCTTTGAATCCTGGATCCCTTCAAACACTTGAACTGAACATGCAGAGTGGGACTTTCTAAAACACCAAGAACTTTGCACTTCAGGCAACTCCTCTTGGAGATTCCTCCTTTTGCAAAGGGCTGGAGTCTGCCACAATTTAAGTAAAACACAACAGTTCTCTGAAAGCCTCTTGTTGACTCAAACCTTGTTTGTCTCTAAGGCTCTGAGTAGGCCACTTAGGAATTTCAGTCATCTTAGTGCAGCTGAAAGATTTAAGCCTGTTCTAAAAATAATTTTAAAAAGGATTTATTTTGGATGTCATGGTTTAAAATAGCAAAAGGCAGAGCCTACAAAGGTCCATGTGGACAATATTGAGTCTCCAGGAGAACTTTTGGTCATCTAAGTAAGGGCAGGGATCTCCTGTGATTTAACAGCCTTAATGCTCCCTCTATAGCATGTGCTCCTTTTGCAGTTTGAACCCTTTTCCTGGATTCAAACCTGAATCTGGCTAATGCTCCAGATGACACATCCTGCAGAGCTGTTTAATTCTTCGTATTACTGTGTAGCTCATACAGTGTGACAGAAGCAGCTGTATCCTCTTGCTGTCTCAGAGATTCATTATTTAATTAATGACAAACAAAAGAAAATACAGTTTTAAAATGACCATTTTTTGAATTATATAATTTTCTGTGTGGGAGATTAAGTTAATGACCAGAGACTGCTAATGAGGCTAAAATAGTTCTGTGTAATAATCAGTAATATTAGTTTTGTAGGGTTTTCCTCACCATTTTAATAAGCAGCAAATTTATTGGTTCTTTGGCATTTTAATAACCTACTGCAGGGTTCTGCTTTAATGAACTAAGTAAATTGTTCCCAGTGTGTTTTATGACTTTATCTTATTCTCAAAGGAACAGAGGCAAGACTATCCTACTGTTGAATTTTCCAATACTCTACTCATTAAAACTCTCATTGAAACCTATTTAGGAGACCTCTAGGTCATCCTGATGAGCAGAAAAGGAAAAAATTGTTGCAATTAGCATTTGGTTGATGTTTCACCAGTATCATGAAAAACACAGTGCATTGAAAATGGTGTACCAAGTCAGCTAGGGATGATTCAGGAAAAACTATTGACCAAAACCAGTTAAAAATTATTATTTTTGTGATCAGGAAATCCATTTGGTGACCATAAAACCCCTTGTTAGTGCAGTGCAGTGGGATAATTAGTCATCAGCTTTTCAACAATAAGGGTCAACTGGGAAGTAATTTAAAGTCCCTCTTTTTGAGGGGGAGAACGTATCCCAAAAAGTCAGAGAGCTAATGGATGATAGGCCAGTTCCAGGGAAGATTGTCTGTACTGTGAAGGCCAGATAAGGAGTGGGTCTTACTAGATGAGGAGTTGGGATGTTAAGAATGGTCTGTGTTGCCCAGTAAATGGGAATTAATGCTCAGGATCATAATCCCAATAAGATTTGCATTACATTTTGACATAATGGAGAACGGTGACATTTCAATTAAGCTGTCTCCCTTCAATTACTCTGCAACTCCGTAGCAGAGGCATTAACCTTTGAGAGGAACCTGTCACATTTGTCTTGGCATTGAAATTATCTGACATTGACAGCATCATCTTTGCTTTCCCTGGAACTAATGTTTTCCACTCTCATGCTGTGCCCTTTCCTCTTTAGCTCATGAGTGCAAGTGCAGAAGGGGCAGCTGAGTCCCCTCTAGTGCTGGTGAGTGACCCATGGTGGAATAAATCAGAGGGTCTCTGTCAAGAGCCTCAGATGAGACCCAGTGGGAAGGTGCCTTCTCATGAAAGTCTTCCCCAAAGCTGCCACTATTTTACTGCCAAGCCAAATTGACTTCCTTGTAGTTGATCACTGGAGTGAGTGGAAAGGCTCCCTGCGGGCTCTGTGATCAGAGGAACAGTTTAGCATGGAAAAAATAGGTGTGCTGGAGAAGTCCAGACTTAGCTGTGTAGGTTCTGTCCCCTTCTACTGAGCTGTGCAAATTATCAGAGCATTACCTGTACCAACGTCCACTACACACAGGCTGCATAGTGCAACACATGGTCAGTATATGTAGGCTTGGGGTGTTTGTGGAAGAAATCAGGAGTTCAGAGGATGTCTTATCCTAAAGCCACAAGGGTGTTCCTTTATATATGGGGTCTGAAAACACAATATCTTTGCCTTCATCTCTAAATGTCTTCTTTTTTCTTTTTTTTTTATATATATTTTACAGGAATTCTAATTGATACCTTTGGAGACTATAAATATATGTTCATTAAATGTGGAGCTGTGATGGTCCTGGCAGGAACCTTTCTGTTCATCATGAATTATTATAATTATCGTATGCTTGCCAAGGAGGAGAAGGAAAGAAAGACAAAAGAAGAGGATACTAAATCTGTAAGGACAGAAAATGAAGGCAGAAAAAACTGGAACAAAGACTCCACACAGGATGGGCCTGAGCTGGAACCATTGAGAGAGGAGGGAGAAGCAGTAAAGAAGGAAATGAACGGCACAAATGAAGTTTAAACCTGTTCTCATGGGCTAAATGGGAAATTACTTCTGGGTTGCTCAAGTGAGTACCAGTTGTGAAATCACACTAGATTTTTAAATTTTATTCTCTTCTCTGCCACGTGCATCCTCTTCTTTTTTGTAGGAGAAGACTAGAACAGAAACAAGTTCTGATTCTTATAAACTGCTGGGACACTGCAGTATCCACTTGCATACCAAAGCTCCTGCAAGATTTTCCTTTAGATATTTCCCATTTCCCAGAGAAAAGGGAATGGTGATTTTGTGCAGCATAAGGACAACATGATAAAGGAGTCCTTCTTCAGATGCTTTGTGTGCATGGGACAGAAATTTAATCTTAAGCTTAACCCTTGGTCTACATTCAAAGAATGCAAATTTAAATTTTCCCTAGGAGGTTACAAAGTCCTTATTATCCAATTTCTGAGTGCCTTACCATTTCTAGTGAGCTTTTTCTTTACAACACCCTGGTGAGACAGTAAGTGTTGCCACTATTAATTAATTGTATAAATGAAGAACTGAAGCACAGAGGAGCTTTGGGCATCACAGCATCAGTGAATAAAGCTTAGGTGTGCCAGAACTGAAACTGAATCCACTGCCCTGAGGTAGATACCTAAAAGCCCTGCTGAGCACAGGTATCCCCTTGCTAGAAAATAGGGAATACCATGGATAGCAGTGCATTAAACCCCAGGCTGCTCTGCAGTGCAATCTGCTCACTGTGTCCCTCATACTACCCAGGATTAGTGATTTTGAACACTGTCTCAGAGCTGGGACCTTGTGCCACATTTTTTTTAACCTGCTTAAGTTGCATCCATCCTGGAGGGAATCCAAACCCAGCTGCCTTCCCCTTGTTTGGGCTGGCATAGGCACCTCCCTGGTGCTGGCACAGCAATACCTGCTGGCCTCATGCCACCCTGTTGCATTTAGTAAAGTTTGCTCAGGTTGGTGATGCAGAGGTGGAGCTGAGGCCACAGAGGAGGCTCTCATCCTGTGCTGATAATTCTGAGCTGGGAAGATCTGCACTCTGATGTATTTTATACCAAGACCAGTGGATGCTGAGCATGACAGCATGGAGTTGAATCATCATACTTTTGAGGAATTTCATAGATTTGATTAGATAAAAACAAGGACTTTTTATGCAGATCACCCAAATCCAAACCTAAACCAATCCAAATGTTACTTCTCCTTTTTCTTTGGTTCAGCATTACTCATACACAATCAGATTGTATTTTTTCATGGTTTTGTCTTTGAAGATCTGTATTTTCTTGTCATTTGTGTATACCATATGAAGAAAGGCTTGTAAAAATACTTCCATAAATACACTGTACTCTTAAAATTAGGTCATTCATATCTTCTTGTACAAAACCTTTTCTGTGAATTCTTTTGTTTTTTTGAAGAATAGTGGTCTTTGACTTCAGTAGGGCTTAAATTTTAGCCTAATGTTGTAACTTGCATTTTCTCTGAAAAAAACCAAAATCTTTATGAAATAATTAGGCTTTCAATGCTTGTTTTTAATACCCTTTATTTCTGTCAAATATATATGTGATATTTCATTTAAAAAGGCATTAATAGAAGGTGAATATTTTCTGATATGCCTTCTCGAAGTCATATACTTAATAAAAGTATTTTAAAAAGTTAAATGAGTTTACATTTGCTTGTGTGTGTAACACAGCCTTTTGATTCACTAAGGAGTTTATCCTCAGAGGGTTTCTAGTCCTGGCTCCATGCACATGAACACACAACTCTTGGTCACAACCTCATGTTCTTGTTGATTTGGATTCCTTTGACATCCTCTGTGGTCTGGGCCAGCCTGACTCACACTTCCAGTTGTGTGGGCCCAGGAGTCTGAAAGCAGTGCAGAATGACCTGGCAAGGACTTGACAAGATGATTTTCATACCTTTCCACCAGGTTGTATCAATTAATCCTCAGTGCAATGACCCAGATCCCCAGCTGTCCTTACAGCAGGAGTTAATAATCAGGCTCCTCGTCTCTCAGAAACCCCAAGCAAGATTTTTAGGTCATAAAACTTTGTTAATATAGATAAAATCTTTAATAAAAAGGCATTCTGTTCAGCTATCTGTGAAAATTCTCTGGAAAAGATGCCTCTGTTAAACTGCCCCTAAATGCAAAAAATGTTTCATTGGATAAGTAGATCTTTAAGGCTTCAGAATTCTTCTAACATGAAAGAGCTACTTCATTTAACCTTTTCACACTCCTGTCAAAGAACCTTATACTGCCTTTAAGATCATGGCACTCTTTCTGTCAGGTGGGAAGCCAGACTACTTTAAGACAATTTTGGTGGTTATGGCTGGTTTTCAGTGCTGGGTGGCCTGACTCTTCCCTGTGATCTGCTCCTTCTGCCACCCTACACTCAAACCTCTGATCATGACATCCCACTAATCACTGCAGCAAAGCAATGCCAAATAACTCTGTACTTAAAAGCCTGTGAGGAGCCCTAGAAATGCTTCCTTGACTCAATTCCCATGAATTCAACACCTTGCAGAGTAAAGCTGTAATCCTTTCTTGGAAAGCTCTCAAAACTTTCCTAAGAACATTTTCAGTTATTAAAAATGACAAGTGCAGCACGGAATAACCATTACAAAAAGCTCTTGTGATGGAGTAGCAGCTGCCTGTGCATCTAATTTAGTGATTTGTGTGGCAAATTGAGCACGATATTCCTATTTGCTCAGGTTTGGAAAGAACCTGTGCAAGCAAGTCAAGAGGTGTGAGTGTTGTGCCATAGATATGCACACTAGGCACATGGGGGATATGTGGGATATCAGACGTGCTGGGATGATTGCAAACACTTTCTTTGGAGTGCAGTTATGAGACTTTTTTTTTCATATTTCATTAGCTTGTGACCTTATTAGAAGCAATTGCCCATTGTTTCCAGGGGTGCTCGAACTTCCTCAAGAGCCTGATTTGGATGCCAAAGCATCATTCCCAGCAACCACAAGAGAAGCCAACAGAGTGGTGTTTGATGGGGAGGTCTTACAAGCACCATGGATTTGATTTAGATTTATCCCATGTACTCATTTTTCATTTACAGTTCCCCTCACTTTACCCTCCCTGTATTTAGCTTTCCAATTCAGAGGCGTGGAGGTAGAATTCAAATATTTCACTACTTTGGAGTGGCAAAATTTGTACACCTTCCTCCCTCCCTTTTTAAAAGCATGTTAGAGCAGTGACTCTGCCACATGATGGAGTGTCATGCTTCTAGAAGGGGACATTTTCTGCCAACACACCTTGGGCCAGGTGCTGCTTTGCCCCACACATAAACATCATTTAAATAGAAAGAGTGAACCACGTCTAGAAAGTGCAAAAGATGCAAGGAGACTTGAAAAGTCTGGAATCATGAATGAGTAGGGGTAACTTGGTAGTAACTGTGTTAAAAATTAGTAAGCAAGCAAACAAACAAATGAAGTGCCAACCTATATGTTTGAAATATGCAATCATTTTAAATGACACAGGAGATTATTCAGAAGGACAGTTCCCATGGCAGCTGACACCAAATTTATTTGGCTGCATTCAGAAAATGCCTCACAGACAATACAGGTGCATTCAGATTACATCTGGAATGAATTTAAAAGATGACTTTCGTGCCCTCTGCAGTGACAGTGACATTGTCTATAAAATAGTATTATTTAGACTTATCAGAACTGTGTGAGGGCGTTTTGATGAGTGACATCCATAAGTGTCAGCCAGGCTTCCCTCAATGGCAGCGCAGCTCAGAAACACAGATTTGATTTGCTGTCTGCTCTGACACTCACTGAAGTATTGCTGTGCTTTAGTTTGGATTCGGAAAGAGGCTCATTTACATCCTGACACCGAAAAAATGAACACCCATGGGTAAATGGGATGTTCTCGAGACCCTGCTATCACCAGTGACAGCACCACAAAATTCCCTTTTATACACTGTGCAAGCTTTGTCCTGCAGAGCCCCACACTGGTCAAGGCATGGCCCTGTGACTTTTGTGCTGCACCTTCTGCAGAGGGTGAAGCTCCCCAGGTTTGACAGTGCAGGTGTCTAAAGGCTCAAACAAACACAGTCCCACATGGCTTGGGATATCCATGCCCTTAGCCCATCAACTGAAGTGTTAGAGAGGATGCCTATATAAGGGGAAAATTGTATGTACCTTCCCTCCAAAAAGGCATAGATTTGGTCAATATTTAAAAATTATCTGTATTTTTTTAGTATTTGTTTGCTTATATGTTACTACTTTCTGAAATGTACTCTACATCTCTTCAACTTTAGTATTACTGATGATTTTGGACTGCAAATGTTTCCTCTAATAACTTTTCTTTCCTCACTCTTTTAAAAAACCCTTATTTAGGCACACTAACTTTACACAGCACTTGGCTGTCATAACATTCAGTTTTTATGCTTTTTAACAGTATGTGTTCCCCCTATTCCAACACTTCCAAAGCACTACAAAGTCATTTAAGAGTTGTGGACCATATTTTAGTCAGGTCTTTAAGATGCAATTTGCTGGACAGCCTGAGAAGCTTGTTACAACACAGGTCAGACAGGGATAACTTCAGAGCAGCACCACGCAGGGACCATGCAGTTCATGGAGAGTCTGGCCCAGACACCCAGGTTTGTACCCTCCAGACATAACAGTCCCTCCCAGTGTTCAAAAGATGCATTTACATTTTGATTTCTCTGATCTCACAGAGATACTTGGTGCCCAAGGCTGTCTTGCCACCAAGACAGATACTTGGTGCTCAGGGCTGTCTGTGCCAGCTATCACAGAATCACACAGACAATCTCAGGGTGCTCGAAATTGGAAAGGACCTCTGGAGATCATAGTGCTGCAAAGCCTCTTCAGGGACCTCGTGTCCAGCACTGCTCCTCTGCAAAGACTTATCAATGTCACACCAGGAGCTTGCAGGTGGCTGAGTTCATGTTTCCTGGCCCATGCTGAGGGAAAAGGCTGGAGGGAATCCCAAAAGGCCAGAGCAGAGTTCAAAGCCTTTCAGTGAACACAGGTCTGTGTTATATCTCACCTGTCAAGGCATACATACACAGAAGATTTTAGGAGGGATTAAGAAGGAAGTAGATCTATTGCCAATGTATCTTATGCTGGAAAGGACAGGACACACACAGGACAGTGTCCTGCACTTTGCCCTTAGGAGCCAAAGTCTGGATCTACTTCAGACAAAGAATCTGACTGTCTAATGGTGTAAGCACCTCAGTTGGTACTCTCCAACATCACATCCTCATCATCTCTGAGTGGTCCAGCCCATGCTCCAGCTCCCCAGCCAATGAATTTGTCATTTTTCATATCAGAATAAATCCATGGAAAGAGAGAGAGAAACACAGGCTTCCCATAGGCTCTCCAGAGTTTTTTGGACTTCTATCTGCTGGGTACAAAGGTATCCCACCAAAATGTGTCACAAGAAGAAATTCCCACCTCCTGTGGGAGCATTGCTGTTTGGGATAGGCAACAAACAAGAATGTGCTTCTACATTTTCCTAGTCAAATTCATTGGGTTGCAAGAAGGGGAAGATTTTCACTTACCAAAGATGTCAGCTTCAAGGTCTAATTCTGACACATCAGATTCCTCAAGAATCCTGGATCCTGTTTGATGTGCAAAGCAGAGTCTCTCAGATGAATGTGTACAATTGAAATGAAATAGGAACAAGCACTTGCCTCCTGCTGCAGAGCCTGGCATTCCCTTCTTGGACAGATGAGCTTCTTAAGCAGTTTTAATCAGTATGTAATCAGTCCTGACCATTAGTTATGCCTCTGATCACAGAGCACAACTCCAGAGAGAGATCCTTAGAATATCTAGGAGGTTCCATGCATTATTAAGTGAAAAAACCACAGACTCTACCTATCACCCATTAATACTATGTATAAGAAGTGCTTGTTGAGCAAACTTGCCAACTATATTTATTCTCTCAGCAGACTGTGGAGGTTTTTCTGGCACTTCTACAAGTCTAAGGGAATCCTCCACAGCCCTGCTCCTGCAGAGGCAGTGAGGGGAGGGAAATCTCCGTGATGTGCTTCTGATTTCTGAGATGTGTATGACACCTTGTGTGCATGTGCATGCACCCACATCCAGCATTGCTCCGAGAGATCGCAGGGAAAATCCTCCTGCTGGAGGCTGGGCTGCAGGGGCTGCATTCCTCTGTGATGTCAGGACTGATGTGGTAAAAGATTGAGTCCCTCAATTCTGGCATCAGGAAGGATCCTCAAAGCATCTTTGATGGCTCATCTTTGACCCCAGCCAGGTGCCAGTCACAATGGGAAGTGAGAAGGGAGCTCTTTTCAGCACCACCTCAGACCACAGCCAGGGACTGAGGAGGGAACACAGGTTGCTCTCCATGTCTGGGATCCTCTTTCCACTCTTCCAGGCAGGACAAACAGTGTAATAAAATTTGTTCACAGCTCATGACCTGGGACATGAGGTATGTTGATTCATATTTCTTATTAGTTTAGACATTTTTTTTAATCAAAAAACACTGCGAGTGCAGTGTTTTTTTAATTCAATAAATTGAATTAACTTGATGTATAGGTATTTGTCCTCTGACTTACCTGTTACAGATATCCTCCAAAATACAGCATTCTGTAGCTCATTTCAGTATGAAACATGAGGGACAATGATATTATGATTTCAGTTTTCAGCCAGAGAAGATAGTAATTATACACCATATAAATAGAAGTACAGTGAAGCTGCTTTGTAATTACAGTGTAACTAAGATGTACCTCATTTACTTGTATTCTGAAGTGCATCTGGAGTTAGCAATTAGGGCTGGGACATGATTAAACACTTACCTTCTCCAATCCCAATATATATAACACTAGACTTACCTTCACGTGTGTAATATTTTTCACTCATATCTGCTATGAACCTAGATATTTTCCAGGGATTAATGACAGGCTGTGAAAAGTTGATAGCCTGAAGTTCAGCAGAGAGCCATTAAACTGGCCTGGCCATTAATCCCTAGAAAATATCCTGCACCAAGGTTGTTATGAGGTGAATATGGAAAATAACTTTCCACTCATGTTCACTTTTGTTTTGGCTGTTATGCCTTTGTCAGTGTGTAGGAACAACACCCCAAATGCAAATGACTCCCTTGGATTTGGGTGTGTCTGATGTAAAGAGGATGAATAGTCCCTCAGTTCACCTTTGTGCATCACCGAGGCCCTGAGCAGACAGCTTGTGTTCCAGCCAGTCTGTCTTAGCCATTGTTTCCTGGCAATCTTTGGAGGTCAATTTTAGACTGAGCCTCCATGTTCTGAAATGTGTAATTCCAGCTTCTCTGAGCTGAGAAACAACACTGGCAGCCAAGTAAAAATATCCATTACCGGGGGAATATGTAAAAAAACTGTTTCATCAGTCATCCTGCTCACACAACTCCCTCCCAGAACTCAGAGTGGTAATGAAAGTAATTTAACACACATCTATAATTAATTTACTACATTCTTCCTGCCGATGGCAATCATCCTACCTAGAAAAGTTCATGAAATTGATCTTAATGCATAAAAATAGAGATGGAAAAGTGTTAAAGGCAGCTAAACGTGGTTTACTTCTAAGCATGTAAGCAGTTAAGCACTGTTTGGAGAACCGATTTGGGGCTGATTTAGCAGCAGCCATTACCTGAGAGAAATGACAGTGAGCACATGAGCAGAGCAGGGCTTTGCCCTCAACACACTCGGTTTGTGAGCACTGCTGAGAGCAGCAGCCTTTGCTCCTGCTTTGCATAATGGGAACAGAAGTGTGAGTGTGGTTTCAAAGAGGCAGTGCAGGAAGGGACAAAGCTGCTGGACAGCTGGACACAGCACCAGGGCCACCACCTGTACCAGCTCTTGCTCCAGCATCCTGTTGTTGCTGAAACATCACTAGGTCCTTGTTTATGATCCATTTATCACTTCAGGCTGGTGGCTCCTACACTCCCAGTGTCTCTGTGCTCCCTAGAGCTGCAGAGCAACACTTGGGACTGCCATGCACTTATCTACAGGCTGTGATCTGCACTTCCCAGGTACCCTCCTTTAAAATGCAGGTCACGACATTATGATTTCAACATGAGCTGGAAAATGTAGAAAAGTAGGAGCCTGTAACAAGTAATACTTCAGTGCTGTGCAGCAGCTATATGAAAATGTATATGAATAAGTAGGAAGGCTTTTAAGTGTGTCTTCCATCACTGTGGCCTCCAAATGAGGCAGGTAGCCTTACCTGGATGGGGGACAGAGGAGAAAGAGCCACTTGGTGTCCCCTTTGAGCTGAAGCACAGCCTGTCCTGCCTGCACTGCAGGGGAAAAGCAAATCCTGCATGGGAAACAACACCCACCCATCCTGTGGAATAGCCCCAAAGAGCATGGAAGTAGAGCAGTTCTTTCCTTTTCTGCTTGTGCCCGAGAGCTCACCAAAGACCCTTGGCCTCTGGAGCTGTGAACGCAGCTGAAGGAGGAGAATTCCCCAGCAAGACTCAGCAAGAGGCATTCTCTGTATGTGGCTTCCTCCAGCTGCGAAGCTGTTCACTGGCATCTCCTTAATGCCAGGAAGAGCAGGATGTGTCAGGCCTGTGCTGCCAGAGATAGAGGCATGAATCAGCCCAAGGATCCATACAGATGAGAGCAGCTTGCTGCAGGACTTTTATTACCTGGAGCTGTCACACAGCTCCTCATTGCAGGGCAGCAAATGCTGTCAGGACTGGCTGCCGGGGCTGTGAGAGGGACAAAATGTGAATAACAGGTCTGAAGCCAGCAGAAAGTGTCCAGGGTTACTTTGAAATGCTGGGCTGTGAGCCCTAAACCCCTGCTTTTCACGGTGCCCCCATGGCAGGAGGTGGGGAAATGTCTACCCCACAAAAAACCAAACCAAGGAGGTCCAGGAAAGGTGACAAAATTGGAGAACTTCCTCTACATGCATTTGTGTTTCCAGTTTAGGCTGGCCTGAATATGACTTAATGTCATGCACTCAAGCCTCCAGAGGCTCCTGCCCAGCCCAGCCCTGACCAACTCACGGCATGAGCTACTACACTGGGCAAGACCTGCACACTTTCCTCCCTTTCACACCATGGTGACATTAAAACCAGGAAATCCCTGTAGTAAATCCTTTCTTCAGAGGCATTAAAGAAATTTCAGGATACAGGCATTACATGGAAAGGTTAGGGCCTACCCTGGCTGAGGGAAAGGTGGCTCTGGCCACCCCTTCTTTGAGGAGCAAGGGGAGCTTCTCTCTTGGAAGCACTTGTTGCTAGCGAGGCAGCACTGCAGGGGAAACCCCTGATTTGTCAAAAGGGAAAATTATTAGCAAGAGGGAGAAAAAAAAAAAAAAGAAAAAAAAGAAACCTTGGTTAGAAAGCACAGTCTGAGGAGTAGAACTCTATGTCCAGGAAAAATGTGGACATTGGCTATGGCAGCACAGCAGTCAGTGAAGTGCACAGGACAAGTTGCTTGTTGCTCGAGAGCACGAACGGACAGACACACACACAGGTTGAGGTGTCAGAAGAAGAAGAAGGAAGTTTTATTTTTTACAGCTTTTATACAATTTTTTGAGACTCCGTGGATTGGACAGGGAGATCTTCTCCTATCCATCTCTATTGGTTTGGACAGAAGTCCATCAAACCCTTGTTTATCATGAATGGAATGAAAAACAAGAAGGACAGTTAGAAAAACACATCTTATTTGTGCAGGATTTCGTGGGAACTCGAGAGTAACTTTTCAAAACAACTCGAACAGTTTTGACTCCAAATTAGAAGGTTTAATTTCAGGGCAACAGTTGCTAACCCCAGTCAAGTTCCACTACTGAGTGAGAGATGCTCAAAGGCATGGTAATCACTGAGATTTTCAAATATGAGGAACATCAGGGGGGTTTGACTCAGGTAAGAAAGGGTATTTTAATGGTGTGGTTGGTGGGAGGAGACTGACACCAGCATTGGACAGTTACAAACGAAACTAAACCTGCCCTTTCTATAAGTTCCCATGTCACTCAGTTTGGCTTCTTCCCACTCCATTATGGCTATGTGCTGATTGGGTGTTTCTGTCTTCCCTGAGCTGGTGGATTGGTGAGAACATTATTAGCTGTTGTTTGAGATGCCCAGCTGGAAGACAGATCATGGTGTGTAGCTGCTGTAGAGACAGCATGGAAACCAGCTGGGATGAAAAGTATGTGATAAGCTGTGCTGGATCAGTTCAAATTATTCTTAATTGTATCTTTTTTAATTAAGGAAGGGTTATATTTTTCTGGGAAAAGAATGGCCTGTTTCAAAGGGCAGTGATGGCTGAAATGATTTTTGGATCTTTGGCTCTTCTGTCTAGACTTAGGTGATGTTCATCAGCAAAAGTTATTAATTAGCAATTGTTAATGGAATATGCAGAATATACAGCAGAGCTGTGGGTTTTAACAGCTAATAAAAGGAAGTCCTTATATTAAGGGGGTCTGAGTCCACAGAATCATATAAGTGTGCTCTGAATGTGTGGTTTCTGTTTCTGTGACTGGTCAGAATTATGTAGAACACAAACATGTACAGGGACTGACAAAGCAAGGGTATCCTCACTATTAGTCTTACAACTTGAGAACAATTTAGTGGGTTTATGTTGTACAGCACAGCCTAGAGGGACATGGCTTGACATGTCCCTGACAAATCTTACATTATATAGGCCTTCAAAGTACATAATGGTAAAATTTTTTTCTGTTTTGAAATGTGCTTTGGATTCCTTCTTTCCTCCTAATTCATACAAATGGTGGCTAAAAGGAATCTGTATTTCCCAATTGCTTTTTCAGAGACTGATTTAGAAACAAGAAAGCACAAACCAGGCACTCATTGGTGCCCATCTGAGCAAGAGCCCCTTTGCTGCCTGGCTGATGGCACAAGTGTGCACTTTGCTTAGTGAGGAGCTGTGCTTTCATGCTGGAGAGGAACCACCCTTTTTATTCCAGAGGAATATTATATTTTATCTTTTCTTCTTGTTAATAGCCCTGCAAATATTATGCATGAAGGGCCATCACTTTTTGTTTCTTGGAATTAGGAAGAAAACTATTTAAAAGAAATGAAAAATACAAAAAGACTGGTATTTACCTCTCATTTTCCCACCTTCTCTCCTTCCATCAGTCATAGGAGGAACTAGATTGGACATCACAGGGAAGTAAATAAAAACCAGGTATTCAACAGAGAATGAAAATGAACAATCGCTTTGAACTGTGATCTGAAAAATTCTAGAAAGACAGAAAATCAGTGTTTTCCTTTTCTATTCAAATAAACTTTGTCAAGAGGCCCAGTACTCAAGAGGAGCTCTGCTCCAAGAGACACAGGTAGTGCTGCTACAGACACGGCTCCAGCGGGCGGAAACACATCCTGGGCTCTTACTTGAAAGGGAAAAAATTTATCTGGGCACGTTCTGACCCCACTGTGTGTGGCGGTGCTGGGCTGAGACACGGAGCCGCAGCTGTGCAGCCCCAGCTGTGCAGCCCCAGCCACAGCCGTGCAGCCCCAGCCGTGCAGCCGCAGCCGTGCAGCCCCAGCCGTGCAGCCCCAGCCGTGCAGCCGCAGCCTTGCACNGCCGCGGCCGTGCAGCCCCAGCCGTGCAGCCCCAGCCCCATCCCCAGCCGCAGCCGTGCAGCCCCAGCCGTGCAGCCCCAGCCGTGCAGCCGCAGCCTTGCACCGCTAGGGATCAGCCTTGCCCCGCGCTCTGGCCGCACCCCTCCCTGCCCGCCCGCGCTGCTCGCTCCCCGCTCCTTTCCTCTGGAAGCTGCGCTCTTCCCCCTGCACTTCCACATTCCCCCGTGCTTTCCCCTACCGCTTTGGGCTCGGCTGTGGTTAATTAGCCGACAGCACGAGAGGTTCCTTGTCCTGCAGAGAGAGCGTGTCGTCTCTCTGCAGCAGAGATGCCGAACTCCCTCTGTCCCCGACCTCTTTGCTTTGGTTTAGCTGCTTTGTTGTCCTATCCTGTGCTATAAACTTTTAGATTTTTGTTTCTCTCCCGACTCTCATCTGCTGAGAGATGACTGTCTTAATGCTATGCCTGACACTTTCCATCCTAAGATACACACGGATCTGGGAGGGGGGAGATAAATAAATAGACAGATGAAAAGGATATTTTGTTTTTCTACAAGGGTTCTCTCATCCCAGCCTGCTACGTGGTCTCTGGATTGGAGGCAGCGGGCAGCAGGACAAACCCAGCACTTCTCGATGGGCTCAGGGCATGGCTGGTGGGCATCCATCCTCCACCCCACGCCATGCCCACACCAGTTCATTTTTGCACTGGGGTTGCTGGGAGCAGTGATATCGCACTGCTCAAAATGTCAAAGTGGTGGTCCTCCACAAGGAGCAACTCTGCAGCTTCTTCCCCTGGAGCAGAGCTCTTCCAGCTTCCACTCTGTGCCACACTCAGCCTTAATGCTGCAATTAATCTCTCAGTTTCCCCGTGTCAGGTATTTCAGAACTCCTCTGATCATCTTTCATTTCGTGCCTGGGAAATGGATTGAACATGATGTCTGGACATAACCAGCCGTGACAAATTGTGCTGTAGATGTGAGAAGCACATGGCATACCAAAGGATGTGAAATGCCAGGGCCTGGGCTTCAGCTTCATCTGTGTCACAGCACCTCAGTTACATGTTTGTCTCGGGCAGAGCTGTGTTCACCCTCAGGATTTGTCCCAGTTCTTTACCAAGTAGCTGTTTATGTTCGTATGTGCATCTCACATGATGTGCATGTGTTTTGGACACATGCCTCACTATTAGAGTGAAATAGTTAATCTGCAATAAATATTTTTAGTTAACTACAGCCTTTTCTGAAAAAACATACATCAGTTCTCGTTATGCCATCCTGCAAAAACCTACCCATGGCTTGGCTTAAACTGATGAGGCTGCTCTTGTGATTCTCCAGGGTCTTGGTTTGTAAGACAGGTGTCTGCTAAGGAAGGCAGAAGCCTCCCTTTGGAATGGAAGATGAAACTCCCTTCCCTCTGAATTATTATAATTTTGAAATCAAGGGGCTTTCAGGAAAAGACATGGGAAATAGGAATAACAGTTCTTTACTTTTATATATATATATATATAATATACACACACACACACACATATATATATACACACATATATACATAAAACAAGGCAGGAGAAACACTGGTTTAAACTGACAGAGCCAGAATATGACCTGACACCCTGACAGTCAGGGCAGCAGTGGCAGTCTGATAAGGTGGTGGCTGCAGTCCTCCTGAAGTGATGGATGTGGTTCTGTTGAAGTGGTGATCCTCTAGAAAGGTCTGGTCTTCCTCAGAAGGTCCAGTAGTAGGTATGCAGCTCTTGTCCTCTGGGAATCCAGTGGGAAAGGCTGCTATGATGTTCAAAATCTCTGTTTATATCCAGGATGGAGTGCCTGGTTCCTCCCTCTGGGTGGAGCATCTCACAATGGGATGGTGAGCTCTGAGATAAGGCACTGGTGGGCCATTAACAGGAGATAGTCTGGAGGGAGGAGGCAGGGAGCACTGCCCCACCTGGCTTCAACAGCTCATGAAGATGGTGATAGAATCCATGCCTTTGGGCACATCTTACATTGCAACCCAGGACATCCAGATAAAATGAACAAACTGAAAATGAAAGCCAAAAAGCCAGTGTGACTTAGTGGCACATTGAAGACAGATGTGGCTCAGTCTCCTGCTCTGAGCTGGCCAGATGTGTCAGTCCCCAGGGGATGTGCCTGCTTGAGGTCACTGCTGCTCTGGGAATAATGCTGTGCAACTGTCTGAATGTGTGAATTCTCAGGGGCTGAGAATATTCCTCCTCCTCCTCCTCCCCATCTCTGTGAAACAAATTCAGAAAGCACTGGAAGATGGCCAAAATTAGTTTATGAATTCTACAGAGATTGCAGTGCTCAGATTTCTAGAGGTGACAGTCAGTGCATACAGCATCAAATATCTCTTTTTGTACTGGAAGGAGGGTTGTTGGCCAGTCAAAAATTCAAATTCTGCAACCTGAATCTACCCCAGTCTTGAAAGCCTGATGTGCCATTAGGCTTGTGACGTGCAGGAGAGTTCTTTTGAAAAGCCAAGAGTGACAGCACATGTATGGGGTGATGGAAACCTGACTGAAAGAGGAGCCAGCAATTCTGCAGGAACCACAAACCACTAATCCAAAGTGATCCCTGCAAACTAGGGTGGGAGCTTGAGAGCCACAGTGGAAGGAGAGAAGGCTGGGTGAAGGGGGAACACTGCAAGAAGTGTCAGTCCCAAATAACCTTCATGTCTGCCCAGAGTGAGAGTTCTTTTCTGCTTTCACACATGGTTTGTGGGCACTCACTGTTCTTCCACATTCATTTAGTGTCACCAACCCCCTTATGCCTTTAGAGGACAAGAATGAGCCCAGCATTATAATATCCATTATACACAGTACAGAGGATTTTACAAGAAATGTGACAATATCTGAGAACTCAATCTCTTCCAAAGCGAGAAAATAACCAGGAAACACTGGACTGAGTCCCAAAAGAGATGTCACTGCATTTAATGTGTATTTATGCAGCTATTTAGAAGCAAATGAGAAGCAGTGATTATGTATAGAATAAAACGGAACAACAAATTTAGATTGTTTTAGTTTCCGCTCTATCTGATTAGCCAGGAAGAACAACAGACTGATATGCTCTGAACAAACAGCAGCACGCTAAGCCTAAGTGCTCTGGTCCTTGGGGGATTCATTTTCATTTACTGCATGAAGCAAGAAGGGAGAACAAAAGAGATTTGTTTGGAGTCATCTGTGGCTTTTGGCAGCCCAGGCTGATGCAGTCCTCCTGCACACCTCTGTGCTGCTGCACTGAGTGGGGCTCCTCGGTGCCACTTCCATGCTCCTGGGCCAAGGCGAGGTCCTCAATCAGCTGCAGCACCAACAGTGGCAGCTTTGCAAGTCAGCCCTGGTGACTTGCAATTCCTGGTGGGAATTGTGGCACGGGAAAGGGCTGCAGCACAAGGCATCTCTCCCCTGGACACACTGAACAGCAGAGCAGTAGGTGGAATAGCTGAATGTGGTGCCTCAGGGCCTCCTGGCTGAGATGTCTGCTCAGTGCTGTGAGACACGAGCCAGATGCTGAGAGAACAAAAGCCCATTATAGACACCCTCAGGGAGAATGGACAGTGGTGATTTATGGGGACAGCTGGCAATGTTTCCAAACTCTGTGCACAGCCATGGGGAGCAGGGAATCCATGAGATGTCTGGCATGATCCCAGCACAACATGCGACTGGGGAGACTTCCAGGAGCCAGGTTTTAAAGAAGGAAGCAAGTTGAAATTGGACATGAGCTCCTAGGTCTATAATGTGTCCTCTCAGAAAGATGGAAATCACCAGCTATAGTTTTGCTCTTGTAGACCCTTGACAGGCCCAAAAAAAGATGTGCTGGGGTTGAAGAGGAGCTGCTGGATGAACTCCTTGTTCTAAGGGCATGATTTCATTCATCTACCCTTAGAACATAACATGGGATCGCAAAGCACTGGTGAACATCAGTGCTCAGTGCACTAGGAGATGTTATATATTATATAGGCTTAGGCACTACATTGCAAGGGTAGGCAACTGAGTGGCTGCAAAAACTAGTGTAGTGGTAAAGGTTTAGTAGCTTTTTCATGCAGCAATTAAAATCCTCCATCAAAAAGTCCCCATGACCTAAGTAATAAGCAACACTACAGGGGCAGGAAATAACATTGCACATAGCAAGTGTTTTTTGTGTAACCAGCCTTTTATAAAACCAGGGAGGTCAAGCTAAATCTTGTTTTCTTCTTGTTCTCTTCTATGGCCATGGTGGTGTAGAGCAGCAAGACACTCAATTGACTCATCACTGCTGGCCATGAGAGCCCAGCTCCCTCCCTGCTCTGTGGGGAGACAGAGGTGCTGTGCTCGAGAGGGTAAACCTGAGTACACCCCAAAAGATGCAAAACAGCTGCAATGCAGCTGAATAAAGGATACATTTTGTTCTCTTCCATCAAAACATAGGACGCCAAGTGCTTCACTCCATTAACTTATCCCCATCCTCTGTTTTAATAATATTCTTTCAGTTTCTCAGTAATGTTTTATGTGGAATGAGAAAGTGAGGTTTTCCCACAAAGCATGTTGTGCTATGGATACCATTAGACATACTTGAGAAATGGCTGAATAAACACTGGCACAGAGCAGGAAGAGCTGTTCCTACCTAGAGTCCATGGTATGATACTCAACTTGCAAAGAGATCCTGTTAAATTTAAGGAAAGGTCAGTAACATAATTTTTTCCTCCTTTCCCCAAAAAGGGATGATTCATCAGAAAAAGAGTCTGGGGCTTCTGCAAACACGCTTTAGCAAACTTCTAGATGAAGAATGGCAATAGTTTTACAGAGGCTGGTATGAAAATGGTCTTTTGTGGAAAGGAGAGCCAGTAATGCAAAACCTAAGTGAAAGAGGAGAGACTTAATAGAACAGGCCAGGGAGGACTGTTCAGCTGGGATAATAACAAGGCTTCTGCATTTTATTATTTTTTAGCCTATTTTCTCAAGCAAGTGAGGTTTACACAATCATATTCCACGTAACTCTATGCCTCCATGTCTGTTCCTCATGGGTAATTTTTGAATCCGTGGAGGTGTGTGCACCAGGTTCGAAAGAGAACATCAGTTTCAAAGGCAGCTGAGATCCCCTGGCTCTCATGAAAACAGGCATTGCTATTCCCACTGCTGTAAAGGCTGCAGCCAGACCTAGTCCTTTCTCAGTCATGGAAGAAGCCACATAGGGAAAGATGTTTTCAGCACCCAAACCCCAGGAAAATGTTCACCCAGAGCCTGCTCCTTCCTGGCACCAGAAAATCAAACTGCAGAGTACAACTGGAAGAAATCAGCCTTTATTAGTCCCACTGCTGAAGGAATGCCTCATTTAAAATTTGACTTTTCTGAGCAAGTTCTGTAAGGAGAGAGCTTTTTACTTCTGACTTTTAGACACAGATCTCAAGGCTGTTGCAAGAAACACACTGTGTCTCTTTTAGGCTCAAGCACCCAAGCAACTGAAGGATCCAAGAATAATGTTTTGCCCTTCACTGGGCATGTGTTCATGTGTAGACAGGTATGAGACCCTGATTCTGTATGGAGGAATCTAACTTGTGGCTTTGGACAGCTGTGTTCAATTCTCCCTTAAACACATTACTTAGTGCTCAAGTTTCTCGGCTGTTAAATGTTTGTATCTCACCTTTATATGCACTGACATTGTTGAAGCTGCTCTGCTATTCTCCCCCTGCCCTGTGATCACTCAGCTTTCCACCACTTGATGCAATTCAAACACGGGGCAAGTTCAAAGAGGAGCTGAGGATGCCCAACTCCTTCCCAGCAGGGTGTGACACTGAGGATTTGAAGAGGAGAGGTCCTGGCCTCTCCCCTCTCCCTCTCTTCTTCATTTCACACTTCACAAGTGCACCAGGTGCCCTTCTCATCTCAGAGCTGAGGGCCTGCCCTCTTAGATCCTACATTTCCCTATGCCAGCAGGCTTTGGGGTGGGTGAGAGTTGGATGCTAGCAGCCAAGTAAAGCATAAAGAGCCCTGTCTCTCCATTCCACAGGTCCCAATCTGACCACACCACAAAACTGGACAAAATAGATAAACCAAAACCCTTAAGAAACTACAGCCACACAACAAAGGAAATCCCAAAACAGTGTATGGGAAAGCAAGCCTAGCCTGTCCTGAGAGCCCCTACATCCTGACTGGAGCTTTCCTTTCTACTGGGTGCTGCATTGCTATATAAAATTCCCACTCAAGTTTTGCTAGGTTAGGTTTCGAGGATAGCTCAGGATTCGTTTCATGCTGTGAAGTATGGTTATCCCTGAGTTTTTGTTCCAGCCTCAGTGATACCTCACAGTGCTCTCTCAGATTTTGGAAGGATGAAGGCAACATCCTATTAAAGCATCACAGTATTTCTGTGCTATCTTCCACAGGTAAGAGGAGATTTTATTCCACAGGCTGGGAATGTTATTTGCATGGATGAGGAGGAGACTGATTGAATTGAGGAGCAACATTTGTAATCCTGATTTGTGGAAATGCCTTCATTTATCAGGGTATTACACTCTCCATTTATCTGTCATCCCTTCTTCAGCTGACCAGTAAGATTTTACTCTGGCCAGATTTGACAGGCTTTGTTTGGTGTATTTACTTCTTCCTCGTCACCCCTGCAAACAAACACATGCACCACACAGTGCCTGGTGTATCCATGGAGCACACACAGACTATCATCTCTTATGAATGCGCCAAAAAGGTCAGAGTACTCAGCTGGCATTGCAAATCAGCACCAGTTATGTACTCTGACAGCACCAGATGTCAGCTCCAAAATGAGCTGCATCTGTTCAGCAGTACACAAGGAGCAATGCATGAGAGGATGAGACCAGACTCTGGAATGGCCCCTCAGAGCCAGGGCTGTGGGCTTGCATTGCAAATGCAGTGAGCCCATCTGCAAAGGCAGCTTGGGCTTCTGTCCTAGGACTTGCTGCTCTGCTTAGGCTGAGGCGAGGATGAGAATTGGAGGTAAAATGTAGCAGTCAGACAAAGAGCTGACCTTGGGGCTGGCCTGAACATGGCAATTCCCTTTCCCAGCTCTGGGTCTTTTTTCCCATCAGCTCTTTCCCACTCCACATCCTGTTCCCACCAGTTAAGGTGTGTGAACTGGGCTTTCCTTCACTTGCCAAGCCCTCGAGCAGCATCCTCCTCCCGGGGTGCCAGTTTTCACTGACCCCAAGGGAAGAGCTGCTTTCGTAGTGACAGCCAGGACATGGGGACCTGCCCTGCCCTGCAGCATCCAGCCTGGAGGGGCTCCTCAAAGCCACACCTTTGCCCCTTGTGAGGCTTGGCAAAATACATTCTCACTGGACATCATGAGCATAGCTTGGCTTATTTTTTCTGTTGGATTCTTTCTAAGGTAAGGGCAAGGAAGGTTTTCCTTTCCTCCCTTGCAAATTGCACCTGACATGATAAATCTTAGAACAGTAATGAGAACAAGTTAGTATGGGACTATATTTTCTCTACTCATAATGAGCTTTGTCATGGAAATGGATTGATTTTATGTCACTTTCTTTCCTCTTTATAATTTTTATGGGTGGAATGAGTTAGCAAAATTTTCTCTCTCATAAATTCAATATAAATTTGTCTTAGCCTACGTAACTCTGTGTTTATTTTGGCCACGTATTTCACAGCTCCCCTGTTTACAGCACGGGAACAAGGGGAAATGGCCAATCAATCAAAATCTGGAATACTGAAAAGGTCACAGCCATTCACACGATATCAGCATCCCCTGCAGCATCGGGCATTTCCCAGCTACTGCACCGCTCCAGATGTGCCTTGTGCTGTCTTCCCTGTAGTTTTCTCAGGCCCTGGAGAAACTGGGGGAAATTCAGACCTTACCTAAAGGAAAGCAATGCAGAAAGGATGGGAGTAAGATGTTTGTGCCTGCTGTCCAGCCAGAGCAGATGTCCTGTCTGGCACAGGGTGAGGAGTGTGCCGAGCTGCCATGAGCTTGCGATGGCAGCGCTCCTGTCACTGCTCTTACCCTGTCACTGCTGTGACCCTGTCACTGCTCTTACCCTGTCACTGCTCTTGCCCTGTCACTGCTCTTACCCTGTCACTGCTCTTACCCTGTCACTGCTCTTGCCCTGTCACTGCTCTTACCCTGTCACTGCTCTTGCCCTGTCACTGCTCTTACCCTGCCACTGGAATTGTCAGCCCCACAGAGTAGAAAATGGAGTAACCATTAACCATCTTCACCCAACTGCTCTTCCCTGTAACTGCTGAAAAGCTGCAGAGTGGATAGGTTCTGAATATTTTCTCCTTGAGTGCTGAATAGTTGTCTCCACCCTCTCCAAATTTCTTGCTTACCACCTTTCCTAAATCCTATTTCCCTCCAATTCAACAGCTACCACTGTGGTAGAAAAGCAATTTTTTTCCCAGGTACACACAAAAAAACGAAGGGCTGAAATTTAGGTTTTCTTCCTTGTAGGCCTAAAGTAGACACCTGCATATTCATTGGTGCTCATTTCTCATTGCACAGACTAATTGAAACCTGAAAATCCTCTAAAATGGAAGCAAGGGAATAAAAAGTTTGTTTTTTTTTTTTTTTCTGTAGCCTATGTGCAAAATCACACATAATATAATGACTCCAAGTAGGACTACAAGTTGTTTTCTGCTGCCCAAAAGAGCAGGGCAGAATGTATGGATGGCCAGCACACACCACAACAGCCTCAGAGCATACTGAAAGGTGGCCTAGTCCCTGCTAGGGAAGCATCTGGCCTCTAGAAGTCAAAATGGATGAAAAATCTAAGCTCTTAATGAACCTTAACTCAACACTCTGAAAGTTGTAACCCTTTGCAGTTAGACTTCATGTAAGAAACAAAAACATTACTTAATGGGTTTTTGGATGATAACTCTTTTAAATGGGAAGGCTGTAGAGGAGAAAATATTAAGCAGGGGAATTGCAATTTTGCATTTTATGTAATAAAAGCAATGAGGGGATGAAGGGAACATGTGGCTGCTATTTTATAAATGGAGTTGTGGAAGCCAAGCTCCATCTTTGCTCCCATTAAAGATTAACATCTGGAGATAAGAGTTTAAAATCCAATATTGCCTTGAAAACGATGCACAGACACAGCTTCAAGTTGTTGACTTGGCTGCATTTTGCAGTTACTGTAGGCACTACACAGCTGTTTGCAAAACAGCCCCATCAGACACTGCAGAAAGGGAGAGAAAACTGAGGCAGACCCAGAGACATTCAGAGGAACTCTCCCTCTCCCTTTTCCATAAGGATTAACTGTCCTCTATCAGCACCTCAAAACCATCACACTAATAAGTGAGGAAGAGACACTCACTGTTGAGAAGGATTCATTCTTTTCTTCACCTCTAAAGAGAAACTTTAGGAAATGTGGAAAAAAAATTAATGCAGCAAATACTGATTTAAACCACTGGAAAATTTTAAAACCCATTATAAAAGGGGAACAAGTCCTAGAGAAGGAGAAAAATTATTTTAGCTATTGAACAATGCCAGCATGCAGACAAATGGGTGCCATCTGGCTTTCTGAAGGCACGAAGCTTGGAAATTAGAAGTCAGTTTCCATTGAGAAAGAGGGAGCAAGAAAGGAATGTATTTAGGTCCTGTGATGCTAATATTAGCAGGTTTGTATCCCTTTTCCTTCTACAGGGCAGGTGAATAAACAGCCACTGATATAGGGAATAAGAAATCTGTTATGTATAACCAATGCATAAGAAGAAGCTCTGACTGTGTATTCACAGGAGAAGATAAATAAAGAACTCGAGGTACTCTATTTAAAAAACCCCACAAACTCTTGGCTTTTTTTACAGCAAACTGTGTTGCTTTGCCTCAGCAGTGTTGGGAATAAATAGAACTGTAACTAAGCATTACTGGAGGTAATAGAACAAAATCCCCCAGCCCAGCAAGCACTGATGGGTTCATGCTGAAATCCCCCTCAGTCCCACTACCCTGGGTTCTGAAGTTTGGCAATGTAAAACTTAGGGAAGCAAAAATCTTTCTAAATCCACCCAAACAGAAGGCTGAGGGGGCAGTGCAAGTGCAAAACCAGGGGGCCTTCTTCACTAAAATTTGTTGCTACTCCTGGATGTGGGAGTCCTGACAGCCACTCAGAAGGAAGCAGGGCAGGAAGGTACATGTAAAACCGAGCTCCTGTGACACTCTGTCCAGCTGCACAGTGATTAGTGCTGGGCATATCAACCAGCTAATTGACTTGTCTTGTCAGACAGTTCTAAATATTCCTTTCTCCCATAAGTGTAGGGATGGGAAAAAAAACCAAACAACCCACATGGGAGAAAGCATCAATTTTCTGTGTTGCAGAGCTTTTGGATAAGTCATATTTTCTTGGCAGCTAATACAGAGTTGCCCACAGAGCTGTTCACCTCAGCTTGTTAATATAGGGGCCCTCACATATTGTTCACAAATGAATGGAGTTGTGAAAGTTCTGTGATTTATAGGCATCTCTCAGTTTACATCTTTGATTTACTTAGACTGGGATTTGCTTCTTCAGGGAGTTTTGCACTGGCATTTGCAAAGCACCAGACCACAGCAAGCCATGAAGTACTTGGCAGCTCAGGAGCAATTGTTGCTGTACATCCCTACAGAGCCAGAGTGCTCTGAACAAGGGCAATAAAAAATACCCTGAAAATGCTCTTTCAAATCCTCCTTCAAAAATCTGGTTCTTCTGCAGCATTTCTTTGCCATCTTAGTCTTATAGGACAGAACTCAGGACAGAACTTTGAGCAAATATGTCCTTCATTTCCTAAATCAGGAAAAGTATCTCTTGACCTGAAATACCTCTGGAAGAGGTAAAGTGATTTGCACATTCCTTTCCATCACCACCTCCTTGGCTTTGTTTGCCATCTCTTGCTCAGTCTTTGCAGCAGGACAGAGCAGTTCTTTGGTGCACAAGACATCCAAAAGGACTTGGTCTGCAGATGCTGAGCAACCTCAACACATTGACTCTTCTCCTCCTCCCTCATCTCACCCTTTTGGAACAGAATGACAATACTGATCTCCTGATATGACTGGCTGATACTGATTGCAAAGCAGTGAAATGGGGTTTACAAGCTCCTTGGCAGCAATCTTTAGGTTTGCAAATTATGAGGCAGTGGGAATGCTGTCACATCCCTATACCTCTAGGGTCACATTCACTTCTTTGTTCTCCTGTCACTGAGTTTTACTGTTCACCCAGGTCTCACCTCTCTGTCCTGCCAATAAATGCTTTGTCCTGCAGCCTTTCAGGGGAATGGGTGCACACACAGAGGGCTGGTACCATAAAAAATGCATTATTACCACAAGAAGAAAAGGGAAAGGAGTTTGACAGGGACCATGGAGTGTTAACTTGACAGAAACAGCTGATAATATGATTGTATCATTTTAGTTCTCTTTGCTGTCTATCTGGCATGAATATTCCTCTTAGGTTCACTTCACCAGAGCTGAAAATTTAAATAAAACTTACATAATGTAACACTGCTTGAACATGGGTAACAATTGTTTGCTGTGATTTTTATTTTCCTTAATCCCAGTTTTGCTGTTAGGTTGGTTTGTTTGCTTGTTAATCCTACAAATGCAATTAAACCATGGCTGTTATACATGAAGGGCTTGCATGGATCAGATCTTTTAATGTCATATTGTGTTATTTTATACAAAATGATTAGCTAGCAATTGGTTTAATGGAAGAAAAAAACCAACAAAGCCCTGCACGAAATGAGTATTTCACATGCCATGCATGGCTGAAGTTATGCTAACTGTGCAGAGGCTCAGTGCTTCGTGCTGGACACAGCCTTGTTCCCAGTGAAATCCACAGAGATATTCCAGGGTGGGAGCAAGCTCAGCATGGGATGTCATGGAGCAGATAAAGAGCAGTTGGTGTAATTCACTGTGGTGTTACTGATGCTGGCACTTCTGAGCTGATGGCAGCATATTCCAGCAATGAGCACACCTCCTCCCTCTGTGAGGTGCTCCAAGTGGTGCAGGAATATCCCAACTTTCCTTTTCCTGTGTGTGTGTACTCCAGGTCTCCCCGGACTTGCTTTCCTTTGCCACAAGAGCTGTGATAAATGTCTCTGTTAATCATGGGGACCTGCAGCTTTGGTTCACCACCCTGCAATATCCCTGATTACCTCCTGGCAGCCTGGTGATCTGCAGTGGCTCAGCTTCCCCCAGCTCTGGTGCTCAACCATCTGCACCTTTGAGTCTATCTCAAACCCACTGAGCATGAGTTTTGATGCCGCAGTGTCAGAATGGCAGCAGAGGCAATTAAGGCTTTTTTGGGAATCTATAAAACCTTTTACATACTGCATCAAAATTGTAAGCATAATTTTGCTTTGGTGTCTGTTTAGAAATTCTACTCCATTCTGTTAATACCAGGGGAACTGTGTTAATTTGCCCCAGAAGAGGATTGGTCTCTTGTTTTGATCAGTGTCATGACCAGGATATTTGTGTATTTTCTGTTTTAATGTCAGAGTGACTTGATGGCATGCACAGGCCATTATTCAATAATGATGCCTAAATGGAGCTATCAGAAGAGTTATTATCAAGGTTGTTAAAAAGCAATTCTTTCTGCCTTCAGTTTAACCATGAATTGCAGAGCTAACCATCATCTAGGTGAGGATGTGCATATTAATCAAGAGGCTTCCTGTGGTCCACCTAGATATCCCAACCCTGGATAATGATTGATTTACTCTACTCTTAGATTAGCACACAATCATCCAGGGGTGTTGAACATCTGACCAGCAGAGTTAATTCATGATGCTTGGCATCCATTTTGCAATTTTCTCACATCTGTTCTTTCTGGCTGAGGAACTACATTTCTTTTAAGAGCTCTGAAAATGGCACATAGAGAAAATGTTTGTGGTGTAGGCAATGGTCCTACTAGAACCACCTTCACTTCAGCATTTTCCAGGAGAAATAAGCCTTCTGTAGAACAATATGCCAGATGCTAAGGCATGGAAAATGCCAATAATTTTTAGCAATCATTTGAAGGTAACTGCCCAGAATTGCATTCCTATGCAAACCAAATTTAATCAGGTTACTTCCTAATGAGCCTGTGGGCATCATTTGAGATAAGCACCAACTTTAGGGAAACGTATTTAATTTCACCTCTTGCCTTGCTAAGGTAAAGGGCAGCTCCTCATTGCTGTCACAGGCTTGTAGCAAACCCTGAATGCAACAGGAGTTACATCTGTTGAGCCATTTCTTTGAACAGAATCGTCGCCACTCAGCTGCCTCAGGACTTTCCTGCTGACTCTGTGCTGTCAGGGCACACATTTCAGGCTTGGCAAGACTCTCACAGTGCTGTCAACCTGACCAACCCAGCTCGTATTAAATGGTTTCCCATTTGCTGTTATCATCATTTTCACAGGCTGCACTTCAGCTTTCCTGTGCACTTCTAACACTTTCAATATTGCTTTTTGCATGTGAGGAGACCAGAGGTGCCAATGTGTCCAGTCCAGCTCCTTTCCCTGGCAGCCTGAGGATGACAACCAAAATTACAAATGGTCACTAAAGGCAGGCAGACTTTGCTCTGGTTTATCACTCAGTTATGTTATCAAAACTGCTCATCCTGTCTTGGGAAGCTGTCAAAGATGAAGTGTGCAGAACAAATGTGAGGGTTGATCTAATAAAGATTTTTCTGAGAAATATTCCTTGTGAAACCAATACAAAGCTTTGGAGGGGATCTCTGGGCTTTTGGGCAGTGATTTGACTATAAGGAGCTGAGCTTCTACAAAATGGGAGATACAGGCATTTCAGAGAGGCCACTGAGATTCACTGCCTAGGCTTAAGTGTTGTGTGGCAGGTGATGATGTGCTGATGGACGGCCCTGTGCTGGTTTTTAAAGCACTGCTGTGAAGAGTGACAATTATTGCACTGATTTTGAATTGCTGCCAAAACTGAGAGGAAGAGAAAAGGTATCATTTGTATGCAGAAAGACACATCTATCAGAAAGGGAAGGGTATTCTGAATTTCATACCATTCCTGGAGTCAGTAGCCTGGAAGCTGGATTCACAGTAAATGGAGCAGGGTCAACCAAAACTACTTTAGTGGAAGCAGACAAAAAGCCTTCTGGAGAATCATCTCAAAAACCTACACACTCCTATTGAATAATTCAGTGCTTGGAAACTCATGTTTAGTTGTTTCTTCTGCTTATAAAGCACAAACTACTAGGACTCTATATTTCTGATGTTATGGCATAAACTGAGGTGAGCAGCACCTTGCTCTGAGGAATTTTAGGTGTTTTCTAATAAAAATTCCTCTCTACAAGTGTTCTCCCTGTTAGCAGAACAGATCTTACTACACACAGGACCATTAGAGCCCTGCTTCCCACAGTGCTTCCCCATCCACCAAGCCCAACAGAGAGATAAGCACTTCTGGGAAAGCATCTTTATTGCAAGTTAGGATGTACTTCAAGCTTCTACCATGGAATAGCAAATCCACCCCCAGGGAACAAATAAAGCAACACAGTTTTACATCCCCCCTTCAGAGCTGGGTACCAAACACAGATATCCCATCCTGCTTTAGAGTGAAGATGTTGGATTAAAAGAGAGCTCTTCCTGGAGCCCTCTTTGATGAGAAAACCTATTTTTAGAGAGGCTTTAGCAATGCAAAGAGAGGAAGAGCACCCAGCCCACAAATCTCTCGAGGGTACAACCTCGTGGGAGCTACAAAGACAGAATGCTGCTCTGAAAAAGCATTTTAGGTGTGCCCAACAGAAAAGTTTCAGGGAGCAGAGTTGCTGAAGGCTTGGCTCTGTGTGGAGCTGAGGTGCCCCCAGGGTGGGCAGCCCTGGGGTGGAGACATGGGGTGTGGGTGGTTTGGTTCTTCTCACCACCAGGGGTTGCTTAAGACCAGCTCAGCAAAGTGGACTCCTGTGGCCTGATAATTTATGCCTTGTTATGCCTTAGCTCTGTAATTTACCAAAATAAAGAATAACACTCCTGTAACAGAGATTAATGGCTGTCAGGCTGCAAAGTAATTTTTCAATATGAAATGGAGCAAAACTTACATTTTTAGCACAATTTCCCTGTTCAGTGATGCACCTGGTAATAATTATGATTTACATTAACCATAACATCATCCTTCTTATATCAACTTGCCTTAGTGAAGAATGAAATAGGCTCTTGTTAAATGTTTCATGAAATAATTCAAATTACATATGCTAAAATTTCCCAGCTCCCACTAGCCAGGCTAAAAATCAACAAGAACAAAAATTATTTGCTGCTGAAACCCCCTGATTCTATGTCAAGAATTAGGCAGGCAGAGCCCTAAAAGCTCTTGTGGTTAAGTTAATTATAAGAACAGTTGACAAAAACTAAAGTCTAAAATAATTATCCAGCTACAAAACTCAATTTATGCATATTTTCCATGTGCTGAGACTGAGTTCAGACTCACTTTTTGCCTGTAACAAAGCAAAGGAGGAACAAAACCCCTGCTATCCCCAAAGTCAGCAAAGTTCAACCCTTCAAGACCACCTAATTAATTAACTTCCAGGCAGCAGAGCTGCAGAAAAGCAAAGGAGTTGGTAATTTGTTGCTTTGCTAATATAGGGCCTGAGTGTGTCCCTTGTTCTCCAAGGCATGATGAAACACCTTCCCAGTGGAGTTTCTTGCCGATATATAATAAACTCCTACAACAAAACCAAAAGACAATGTCCTTTCCCTGGAATTTGTGAGCAATGCAAAAAGTTTATAAGCTAAAACATTACAGAAAAAAAAAAAATAGGCTCTGGAACCACGTGAATTTTTTGCCTTAGAAACACAGATAAATTAAACACAGAACTAATGCAACCCTAAAGAGCAGGTAAATTCATTTGAATAATGGAATTATGATTTACGATTTTCCTATTGTAAGAGCGAGCTTCAATTCCACAGCCTTTAATTATGCACTGGTTGCACAAAAGCTGCTCTGCTCCTGTGCACAGAGCACCAGGACCCCAGGCAGGATTCAGGGGAGACCACAAAAGCTGCTCTGCTCCTGTGCACAGAGCACCAGGACCCCAGGCAGGATTCAGGGGAGACCTCAGGCACCATGGATAGCCTGATAGCTTCTTTCAAGCTTGATAGCTTCTTTCCTGAGGTCCTGTGTCTCTGCCAAGTGGAGCCAGCAGCTTACCAGGAGCCCAGGGAGCTAGAAACCCTCATTTTCCATAAATATGCTGCCATCTACTTAAGTAGTCCCTGGAGCACCTGCTGGAGGCAGATATGTCCAGCTTGGACTGCAGGGTCCTCCCTATGCCATGGCAGGGATCCTGCTGCTGTTTAGGGAGGAGGAGGAGAGGATGCAGCTCACCCCGAGGAGCAGGGAGTGGTGCTCAGCCCCACACCCCAGCCTGCACCAGCCAGCTGCTGCAAACGTGGCTGTTTTGGGACAGGGACAGCTGCTCCTGGCATCACCAGTGGCCAGCACTGCCTGACACGTGGGTGCAGAGCTGCCCAGGCAGCAGCAGCTCAGCCTCTCCAGTCCAAAGGGCTGTTCCATTTCCTCTGCCTCACTCAGTCCCTATCAGCTGAGGTGGGTAACAGCTCCTGGTGCTGCTGCCACTGCCAGAGTAAAGTTCAGCACTGAATCATTAATTAGGATGACTGGATACTCTGGGATTTAAACTAGTGATTAATGAGCCTCTCCAGCTCTAGCTCCATGTGAACAACTATCTAGTTCATGTTATATTTAATTTATTTTAAAAAAACCTCACCAAGGCAGTAAATCTTACTCAGAAGAATTAGTGAAGAAAGAAATAGCACACCACATTTATTACTTTGCTTTCAAGTTTATATTCACACTCTCTTGCACTAATTTGAATGTCTTTTTCAGAGAGATAATATAATTTATGGTTTAGGGGATCCTTTGAAAATTTGTTTAGATTGGAAATGGTGAAGGGGGCATCACGATAGGGTAAGGAAAATGGGTACGGCAAATAATGCAAAATAATTTGGATGAAGTAAAAATAGAATGCCTTGCTCTTAATCATTTTGGTGTAAAGCCCCCAAGCCCTTGTGGTAAAACAGTATATTCTGCCAAACCAAGCAGTCCACTGTTAATTACCTTGCAAAGGAAAGTTGAATTGTACTGGCTGCATCACTCAGGTGCTCAGACATCCTGGGTTTCCTGGTGGTTTTTTTCTTTTCTTAAGCAAAGGTTACAGTGCAGGGGTGCATGGCAAGTGCATTGGAAACACAATTTGGAACTAATCTGTTCAGAGAATTAATCCACTCCTAAGCTCCCTCCACTCCTGTCGGATACATAATCAAAAGCTGGGATCATGGCTGCTGGAGCAATGCTTCCCCTCACATCTGCAGGCAGACACCAGGAACTCAAAGGCCACCAATCTTAATTCCTCTAACAGTGCTCAGTGATCTCCTCACCAGGAGTCAGTACAGGGTATCTGAAAATTTCCATGTGTTTGAAGTTCTCCTCTCCTCTTTTATCTTTGTCTGAAAGCTGTCAAAATGCAGCTACAATTTCATAGGGTAATGAGAAAGAGATTAAGGAACACATCTGTCACCTAAATACGTGCAGTAAGGAGAACATAAAATAAATAAAATTAGGATCCCATAAAAGCAAACAGCAGCAGCTAAATTGCCAGTTTGGGTGCCTCCTACACCAGGTTAACTCCTGCACCCCCAGCTGCAGCAGCAGCAGCACATCTGCAAGCCAGAGGCCCATCCACAGCATCTCCTGGGATATTTTCATTATGGTCAGGCTCGTGTCCAGGGGTGGAGGCAAGAAGGACAAGCATGCTCTCCATGCAGCCCATTCCCCTTTGCAAAGGGCACAGCCTAAACCCCTTGTCACAGCTGCCTCATCTCTCATGGAGCTGAAAGGAAATGCCTGAATTTCAAACTGGCTGCAAAACCCAAAGCAGAGTCTTTCTGCACCAAATTGAAAACACACCACTATTCAGATTAAAATACTGACATATTATTCTTTGGGATTACTCCAGTATCATCTGTGGAAACAACATGCCCTCAGTTTTCCTTATCTGTACAAGACTGAGGAGATCAACCCAAACCAGCTCACAGGCAGGAGAGCCCCAGGTTCCTGGGGAATGTTTCCAGGCCTTTGAGCTGGGATGTGCACAGAGCTCTCTCCACGGGAGGTAGTGGAGATTGTGGAAATGGGCTCATTCTCTCTGTGTTTAAGCAATAATGTCCTGGCAAACCTCTCATTTTCAGCCTTTACCCAGAAATGGTTAAGCTCCTAAATCATCAGCCAAATACCCATTATCAGCCAAATGAAGACACATACCAGTAAGCTAATTATGTTTCTTACCAAACTCGTGAATAATTAAATATTTTATTGTGATGTTACAATTTGTATTTATTATCCTTTGCTAAGGAGTGAAATTAAACATAACGAGGTCTGTTAGTGCCTCTCTTCAGAGACAATCCCACATTACAAGGACATATATCATTTGCACCAATGGTGATTAATGAGTTTAATTTACTTGACTTGCATATGTTAGAATTTGAGAGGGGGAGAGAGAAGGAAGCTCATATTGTTAAAATCCTTTTAATTAGACTAATAATGCCAAGTTTGCATGTGTTAGCTAGGGTGCACAATTAATTAGTTTTAGTAGGTTGTTTTCTGAAAGGTGGCACTGTAGCATTTAGCCCTGTCTTGTGATCCCAGGAGAGCTCATAAGATGACAAACAGAGCATGACATTACACATAACTGCAAACAAACAGCCTTTAATCTTTCTGGATAAAGAATTGGGGGTAATTGATGGGCAAAACACTTGCTGCACTGTAGCTGCCTCTATCATTCATTGCCTTTACTGGGTGTTATTCATGCAGCTACAGCACAGCCTCCACTGAGCAGCCCATGCTCAGCAGTGGTAAAGCTGTAGGGTAGCTGTGGATCTCCAGCCCCCCCAAAACAGACAGCTGAGGGCTTGTTCACACACAAAGTGCTCAATTGTGGGGTTTCACAGGTAAAATAGCTCCTCCAATCCAGGAGGCAGCAGGCTGGACAGACTGGTCCCACTGGCAAACAGCTTTCCCTGCAGGTAACAAGTGCCCTGAGCATCACAGCAGGTCCTGTGCTGGTGCTGGGAGCCTGGGGCAGCCTGGCTGCCCTCGAGGCACTGCCAGAGCAATATTCACCATCTCCTCTGCTGCCTCACAAGGGGCAAACCCAGAGGGAAAGGGACAGATCCTGCTGCTGATCAGGTGGCAGGTAAGGAGAAAAGCACACAGCCAGGCTGGGAGGGAGGAGAGATGTCAGGGGTGAGGAGGGCATGTGTAAAACTCACTGGCATAAATTTGGCTGCCGTTTGCATGCAGGTAAGAAACACACAACAACTTGAAACAACTTAATCCCTGGCTACCACACTGACTGTCTCCCACTGTCAGTGCTGGGAACAATCACTGGGCAGGCAAGATTACCTTGTGTGAGCAGTTGCTCCATGATCTGTGTGCACACCCAGCCCAGGCTGAGCAGTGAGACCTGAGACAGAGCTGCCAGCTGCAGCTGGTGGGAGCATGGCCTTCCCAGTTGTTTTTCTAATCCATATTACTCAAGCTGTGCCACCACAAGCAGCCTTTGGGGTGTCCTCAGACCACAGAAGCAATAAAATTCCTGCCTCTTTACTGGAATAAACCTGGAATTCAGCTGCACTGTCAACAGGCATTTGTAACAGTTAGCAGCTTCACTGCCGAAATGGATGCCTGAAGGATTGAAGATTTCAATCTTCACTTGGCTTTCTCTGTTCACATTAAATACCTGTCAGTGGTCTAATGTGTGAGATTTGCATCCACATCCGTGGAGAAATTCTGAATGCAGAACAAGCAGGGACTGTGCAATAAAGATCCATAGTGCAGACAGGAGCTGTAAAAATGGAGGGGAAATATCTTCAGTCCATTTCTTCTGCAGCCCTGTCACACTGTTCCCAGGAAATACTGAAATAGGCTCATGGCCCTGTAGGCTTACTCAGCTCTAATGGCAAAGGAGATTGGCTCCTGTTGAAGCAAACTAGAGGGAGAGGAGGTGTTTTGGCTATTGCTCCAGGTAAGAAGTTTGAAAGCCAGTATAACCCTGTGGGAGTGGAAAGGCACATTTTATATCAGCCCAAAATCTACATGCATGCCTGGGGGAGGGTGTCAGAAGTCACCCACTTTGAAGGATCACAGGACAGGTGGATGCACCTGCACAAAGATTATTTCTACAGATCCCAAAAGGCTGGGGGCAACCATGGCAGATTTGGGACACATGGATCCAGAGCAGAGAAACTACTTCAGAACAAGGAATTTTAAATGAATAGAACTACAAAATGGCCTCAATATCATCCATTTTCTTAAAAAGCTCTACTCCCATCACACATGTGGAGTCAGGAGAGGAAGGAGAAAAAGACCATGCTCTTCCTCAATCTGAACAGGACACAGGCACTTAGCCAAGTTTGGTGTTCCCAGTTCTGCTGGCCATGCTTAAATAAATATTGCTCTGGACATTTCTTGCTTTGCTGCTCATTTACAGGAATTTCCAGCCCAGTATCCTCTCTCCAAAGTGTCCAATAACAGGTGCCCTATTTTTTACAGCAATTGCATGGTCTTGAGTTATCCAGTGTCCCCAGTTCCTAGAAATCTGAAAGCTAGAGATCTATTAAATGGCCTCCAATAGACTTTTTTTTTCAATTTCTCATTGTTTTTTCATTCCCGTGGTCCTGCAGCATCCTACAGCATCCTCCAGCCATGAGTTCCACAATTTCTTTAGGCATTTCCTTTTTTGCATTTTTGTTCTCTAGTGCCATGTGATGTCTCCCTCCCTTTGTCACATTCATGAAAAATTGAGAATAAAGTTCCCTGACATTTGTAATAGTAAAAAAAGGCTATTTGCTTCTCAAAGAAGGGAAACACATTTCACTCATAAGATCAGGGATTCAGGGATACTAAATACATAAATATTATCTGAATAAATAGATGCTTAATCTATGTTCTTTGATTCTTAAAGAAACAGATATTGAATCTCCCTAGGATATCCACCTAGGGATTCCCAGGAAATGAGTAGCAGTCTTTAGCATTTAGTGGAGCTCAAAAGCAGACATGTGAAAAACCTCTTTTGATTCATTGCTGAAATGTATTTCCAGACTAAGTAATTTTCTACATGACAGGAAGCCTATTTATTGATTTCTATTTGGGCAGCACATGATCAAATAGGGATCAGCTCTCTTGATAGAGGTATCCAAATTTTCCCATGTTTAAGAGTGCTTTGCAGAGACACTGGTCACATTAATTCCCAAGGTTCTCAGTGTTCTTTGGTCTCTACAAATTAACTACTATTAATTTAATAATTTTTAATATACTCATAAATTGAGGTTATTTATATTTTCCATCCTCAGCCTTTCAGCTCTGCTTGTTAGCAGCCTCTTAGATAAACTTTGTCCTTCTTAGCCCTTTATTTAGGGGGAAATCTCATTAAACCCAAGTTCACAGATTAAAATACCCCTACTTGTATAGGTAACTGAAGCTAGATGATGTTTGAGGGGAACAGTCAAGCTACAGAAAATGCCAGATTGTATTCTTTGGAGCCACAATAAAAACAGAAATTCAGCAAACCTTCCCTCACAGAGGACACAGAGCTGAAAATGGGTTCTGGGTGAGGCACATTCCTTCACTCCCTGCTACAGCTGTTCAATTCAAGTATTTAGAATGTCCTCCCAGCCTTGTAGTCAGTCTGCTTAACTCCCACAGAAGACTTGCTGAACTGTTTTCAGCCTAAGCAAAGACAGATCAGGAAAGCAAAGCCTCAGGACTCAGGTCTAAAATAAGAAACCCCCTCATGTTCCCACTCTCTAAAGCAGGAACCAGGGCAGATCTATCTTGCAAACTTCACAAAAAAGATTTGAGGCAGAGGAGCACTTGCCTGGAAAGTCTGTTTGATCTATTTTCTAATCTACCTGTGCCAGGCAGCCCTCTGCATCTCAAATAAAGGCTTTCCTGTATCCTCCCACCCCCATAATCTCATTTTCACTCAGATGGAAGCTGGTACTATCATCCTTCTGAGGGACTCCTCTGCATTGCCAAATCAGATGTTTGTAGGGAATATGTACACGTTTTTCAAACATTTCCATTCACTTTTTTTTCTTCCACTGCCTCAAGCTATCCTGATTCAAAATGCACTAAAAGGGAAAGGTCCCCATGACAGTGGCTTTGGCTTCAGGTCCCAGGTGGAGGCAGTGCAGTGAGGATGAAGCACCTAAACCCTGAGCTCATTTACTCTGTCAGCATCTGCCATGCTGCCTGAGACACGATGAAACCATCAGCAGTTTAGTCCACAAATAAACAGAGGTTAAATTAAAGTTATAGCCACACAGAACCATAAAAAAAAAATGCTGGGAAACGGTGATAGGTATTCAAAGAGGAAGGCAGAAGAGAGAAGAGACAGCACCAGAATGTTTGCAAGTCCTTCTTTCTATGTCTCAGCCAACATCAGAACAGCTTGGGGCTGCAGCCTCCGAATTCCTGCCTGGCAGCACTGAGATGGGCAGGCAGTGCCCAGCACAGGTGAGGATCACACTGAGCCTGAGCTGCACATCTAATTGCCACTGTCACAGAACCTCCAGCAGCACATTACTGCATCTATTTTGAACGAGCATCGAGTGACCATTAAGACATCACCTGACAAGTGCTGTGTCTGGCAATGCACTCTCTGTGTACTTCGTCCTCCTTCGGTGATGAGTGGGGGAGCCAGTGGCAGATAAACCTATCTTTTTACCATTTACCAACTGCTAGGCTGTGAGCTGGCTTTTCAGTCAGACCTTGTCAGCCTAAATAGCAGCACATCACTCTGAAGTGCTGTTCTGGGATTTGCAGGGAGACACTGCAGATCCTTCAAGGAAAATGGGTTATGGGCACTCACTCCTGGTACAGGCACATCGCTGCAGTTTACACCTGGTGCTTTGCTCACAGCCACCGTTTGAAATCTGCCTTGCAATAAGGAATGAGCCTGCACAATTTCTCCATAAATATGGAGAAAAGCATGTTTTGTTTGGCCCAGGTTCTTTTCCTGGCTGCAATGGGATTTTGGCCGTGACCAAATCATCCATTGCGGGTAGAGATTGCAAAATTGTGATAAAGGTTTTGGGCACAAAGTCTACCTTCAACTGGAGAGTCCAGAAGGTTTTGTCTGTGAATATTTTGAACACTCTGAGGCATTTTATCCCTGGTTGGAATATGGTAAACTCTCAATCATGCTTGGATAGTAAGAAATGTTTCAGTCCAAGTCTTTAACCTTTCTGATAGAGTTTTGGACTCAAAATGAAGTAAATTGTGAGCTAGCAAGTATTTCAAACCCCAATGCAGAGGTTTCACATTACAGAGATAACTTTAATATTAAAAAAAAAAAAAGTGAAAGACCATGCTTTTAAAGAATCTTCAAATTCTAGTAAAAAAGACACATAGGATTCACAGTTCAAAAACCTAAAAATCAGCCACACTAATTCTAGGCTAGACTCTGATCTCCAGGATTTAGTTTCCCAACATAAATGAGAGAAAAACCAGGTCTGTCCACATAGATGTGGAAATATGCTTATTTTTAATTCCTCCTGGCAAGTAAAGAATACCTATCACAGCTGGAACAAAGACACCCAGAAGAAAATACCAGAAGGAGGTTATGATAATAAGCTTATTTTCATTACAGTAGGATTATATTTTAAACCTTTCATTAGGCTCTTAAAATTTCAGGACATGCTTCTTGGAGCCTACATTTTTGAAAGACAAAAGAAAAACAAGAAGACAAAGTAAAGTCTGACTCCTGTGGATGAACTCAGTTTTGTTGCATAGAGAAGATCTCATTGTAAAGTTACTTAATTATATTCAGGGGACATCTAACTCTAATTATGACTAGAATCATGCATGTCTTAATTTAGAAGGTCCTACTGGAGTCTGTGTGTCCTAAGCACAGGCCCTTTGAAGCATTACTAAGTGGGGTAATTTTATTGCACGAGTTTTCTTGTAAAAATTATTGTCTTTCTGGATGTCTAATTAAAATAAAGATGTAATAAAGAATTTATGGTTTTAATTAGAGCATAGATCTTAAAGCAATTATAATGTGATTAATAATTCCTTAACAGGCTTTCTTAGACAAGATGAAGAAAAGAAGATTTGGGCCCCATGAAAAATCAATATGCATTACTCAATTACATTAATGAAGCTACACAAAGCAGTCTAGGTCCCAATTAAATTGCTTCTCATGTTAAACTGGCAATGGAGTCTGTGCTTATTAATGAATCTTAATCTATTTGTTTAGTCATTGCAGGGTTTTTGAACTATGGGGTTTTGTGGGTCTTTCATTGGAAAAATGCTGCAACAGAGACATGTGCTTAGGGCCTCATCCTGCCTGGGGTGAGGTTCAGAGGACAGGGTGAGCAAGATTTGCTCCAGGATCTGCAGGCTGCAGCTCCAGGACCTAAATACACATCCTGGAGGCCATCAGCATCTCCAGGAGCCATAGGCAGAAGCTCAGCACAAGGGTTCCTTTGCTTATGTACTAAAATTAAAGTAACCAAGTGATGACTCAATATAAATCTATAATGAATGGTGAATCAAAGCTGAGCAGGAAAGGTTATTCCCTGTTTCTCATAAAACCAGAAGTTCTGTAGAACTTGATGAATATACCAGGGAGCAGGTATGAAATTAACCAAAAGAAATATAACCCCAAGAAATATCCCCACAAACATTTTTGACCAAAAGATATTTTAAAAGCCAAGAATATAAGTTGATTCAAAAGGGGAAGTGGGAACAGACACTCCATGACAGGGAGGTTTTCTCCTAAAGCTCCAGATACAAGTTTGGTTGAAGCCCTAGCATAGGTGATGCCTTAAATGGCTACCTAGAAACAGAGACTAGACAGGAATAAAGGAATAAAGGAGGGATTTATTTGAAAGGCTTTCAGAGGGCTCCAGAGGGTCCTGCCTCAGTGGATCCCAGGATGGATGAGAGGTCACAAGTTCTTCACCCTTTTATAGGTTTGGTCCATTTGCATATCAGCATAAATTCGCCAATTAAAACTTTAGCTAATGATGTAATTCCCCTAAGCTTTCCCCCCTCTCCCCAAGATGAAGGTTTACAGTTTTGGGCCTAGGAGGGTCTGGGTGTCCTTGGAGAGCAAGCTGGAGATGCTTTGTTATGTCTGTCAGACAGCAGCAGCCAACAAGCTGCAGGAAACTTCAGAGTTACACCAACAGTACAGGATTTGAAAAACATAAAAGTTAAAACCTAAAGCATCACAGGGATGGCCCAAAGTCATCAGAGAACAGACACCTAGACCTGTCCATCCTTGTGTCCTTAGCCATTTACACCTGGTTGCTGTCAGGGACAGGACAATTTCACTCTCAGTACAGCTCCTCTCTTCTTCCTTGGTTCTTTAGGTGATGGTTTGTTAAGTATTGATGAGAGGGACTTGGGGGGATGAGGATTTAATCTACAACTTGTGTGTCATCACTGAAATTTCTACCAGAAATATTATTTTACCTTTCATTAATAACCTGGGTGAACTGGTAGGCCAGAGAATTGAATAAGTTCATATTTTACAGATCAAATGAACTTTATAAAAACCAACATAATTATACATTCACTCATGCGAAGAGAACTCGTCTGACCAAGCTGCCCAGCAAATGAAGCCACACTAATTTAAATGTACTGCAGAGGGACAATGATCTCAGACCAAACTTCTAATTTGTCATTCTCTAATATGGATTGAGGCTTGGAAACTCACTAATTGGTCATTAAGAACACATTGTTATAGAGATGGACTTCTTGGTGTGTGAAGAACAAAACTCCCAAACTTCTGAAAGAAAGAAACCACTATTCTCTCCAAATGGATGTAGAAGACATTGATGTTTCATTATGTTCAGTCTCAGCTACCACAGAACACAGATTTATTTTGGCCCTGTCAGCTTGGGTGCATCCCTGAGCCTCCACTGAAGCCTGTGAGTGATGCTGCCCTACTGCAGCCACACGGAAGGATAAAGTAGCTGTTAGAGCTACTTCCAGATTTCATTTCTTGGGTTCATCCTGTGTTCCTTTAAAGTTCCTTTTAAAAATGCAGCATTCTTCAGCCAAATGACTGCATGAACTCATGGCAACTCCAAAGAGTTGGTCATATTAAAAAAAAAAGAAAAGATTCAATAAATGTAATGGAGAAGAAAGATAACTATTTTATTCTAAGTTAATGCTGTGATTTGGTTTCAGTTACTTATTCCCAGGATTTTCCTTTCATGTTTTTGTCTCTTGTCTCCAAGACCTTTGGGTTTTCCCCCTACTCTGTGGCTGGGGGGTTCACCAGACACAGGACAAGGAGGCACAGCATTTTTCAGTGTGTACATCCAGTCCCTGAGGACAGCTCCTGCCAAGGTCCTGTGCTCACTCCCCTGTCCCCAAGTACAATCTTTGCTTAACACACCCTTTCCTCCTCTTATTTCTTTTCATATCTCCTTTTCCATCAGGAAACCATTTGCCATGGCATGCTTTTTCATCTACTCATTTACATGTCTCCTGCAAGACAAACTCCAGCATTGATTTTACCACAAGATAATGTTAATAGGATCAATAAACCACAATGACTATATCAAAGTGTCTGTTCTTCACCCTCCAGGACTGTAGAAGGTACTTTCATCTTAAAGTACATCCAACACAGCATCTCTCACTCTTCTTGTCTACTCTTATGCATGAGAGACTGTGTGTCTGCCAGGTAGAAAATAAATTACTAGCTTGTTGAAATAATTTAAATTTTAATACTGCTTCAGCACATATAAAATATTACTTATGCAATTAAAAAATAAACAACAGCTCAATGGATTTAAAAATGGGTGTGGCATACCTTGAGAGGAATAAATGAGGTCTGGTGGGAAGACTACTGTAAGTACAGATTTCTCCTTAATCTAAAGAATTCTCATCTGGTAAAAATCAGGTGTCCTATTTCATTCATGTCAGCCACCATTTAGTGATTTTTCTAGGGGGATTCCCTACAAGCCAGATCTTCTGAGGATGCACACAAGGGTAATTTTCAGTGGAGCAAAGGCAATTATGTCCTCTTTGGGTTGCTCCATGTATTGTTTAAGATGGCTCCTTTCAGAAAGGTCACAAAATAGGAATGGTCCTGGTTAAAGGACTAAAGGTTTCTACAGAAAGTTTGCTTTGGCTCTTTCAAGCATTGTGCACCCCAGGAAGAGCTCACATGGTCCCAAACTGGCTATTTTTTTGTTATTCTTTTTATCTGTAATCAATATCTGACACTTGAACTCAAGGCACTTTGCAGACAGCAAAAAAAGGTCTGAAAGTCAACCTAATTATTTTTCTCTAGATCATATGAAGTGTTTCAGTGAAATGCTAATGATTTTGTTCAACTTTGACATTTAACTGGCAGGTCCAGGTCAAAGCTGGCCTGGGCTGACACCCAAGGACATCTCTGTGTGTTTGGGTGAATGGGAACCAAGTTTCTGCCTCAAATAATTGTTTCAGTGCCTGATAAGGGTAAGCCTGAAAAGGCTAAAAGGTTTAGGCAGAGGATGTGAAGGCAGCCCAGCTGAGAGGCAGCAACTAAAAGTCATCACCTTCCAGGAGACCTTGTGAACCAGGGCATGGCTCAGCACCTTTCCTAGGAAATGTCTGTGAAAAATCTGTGTAAAGTCCAGCCAGTCTGGGCAAATCAATCCCCACAGCCTGCATTTCTGAGACTTTATTGGAGATAACAGCTGAGATTTATAAAGTGCTTCTGTAACTCAGCAACACAGGGCTACCAAAAATTCTTCCCCAAGGGTTCTTGTAAATCCAAAACCTCTAAAAACCAGATTTTCTGACTCTTTTCATATTGATTTAAATGGACTATGTTATCCCTAGGGCACTTTAAAGGTCTTAAATTTTTTTTTTCAGTGTTTTATTTGTACACACCAAACAAACCCAAGGCTTTAACATTATCTCTATACATAATGAAGCAGATTCATTCTGACAGATTGTTTTCTTAAATTTAAAATAAAGTACAGGACTTTAAAAACCTAGCTGAGATATCATCATATGATAGAATACCAGTTTAGTCCCATAATTATGTGGTTTCTATCTCTCTATTAAAAAAATAGAAACTCAAAAAAAGAAATCTGTACTTGTATTTAAATATTAAGAGCCTCACAATAAAAAGTCAGCTCTAAAAATAAGTTGACAGTGAGATAAACCAGCACAATGTGCTCAGTTATAGCAGTGCACAACCATATTTTGGAGCGGAATGGATTTTTTAAGGTAATTTGGAGCAAACTCCTGCTCCATGCAAGAGCCAAGGTGCATAGCTCAGGTCAGATGTGTGTTTGTCTTGCTGAATCTTGAAACCATGAAATAACTTTTGGTTTATTCCAAATTTACCTTGGTGTAGAGCTTGTCTAAATAACAAAACTGGGGAAATGCATCCACATTTAAAGTGGACACCAGCATAAAATGAATTTGTTGAATCATACTTACTCTTTTGTAGGGATCATTATTCATGACTAAAAGAGCAATGATTTGATTTTTGTTTCCAAAGTGAATTAAGGTAAGCTCAATTAAATCCAGTCTAATTCTGTATAAGACTGTCTTTTCAGAGATTTAATGCAATTCAGTGAGTTGGTTTTAAAAGATATTTTGGAGTGGTTTTACCGAGGGCCTCTGAGTTAGACCAGGGACATTATACATACCTAAAAAATTACTTAAAACCCCTTAGTGACAATTAAGAATAATTTTTTGTCTAACGGATACATTTGTTTTCCTTTTTGTTTTTACTATATAAACCTAGAATAGCTGGTTTGAAATGAGAATTTTGTCTGAAGGAAAAAGCCCTGGAGGAAAAAGGAGAATCCTGCAGGCTTACTCCCAGTAGTGTCCGAGGGAATGGGAGGAACAGCCCCTGGAGGATTACCCAGGTAACTGGGGACTGGGACTTAATTTCATTATATAATTACAATTTTTCTTTATTTGCTGTGATGATTTAGCTGGAGGTTGGCTTGCTAATGTCTGTCATAATGTCTTAACTAGCTCTGGGAACACGAGCAGGATGAAATAAGAACAGACATGATGTATTCAGCTAAAAGGTCAAACTGTGGTCTCAGCAAAGCCATCAGCTGCTGAGGTTCCCACCTGGGTGCAAACTTCCCACCAGGGGCTCTGGCCACAGTCTGGCTCATGGAGTCTCCAAACAGAATTTGGTCAAAGTACAGCTGGGGAAATGACTTTAACCTTTTAATAAGTGTCCAGTGCTAAGCAGCTATGAACAGCATCCAAGGCAAAATGTCAAAGCAGAACAACTGTGAGCAGTGGGGGACATCAAGGCCGAGTCACACTCACAGTGACAAACACTGCCTTTTCTTGGTCTCCCCTTTCTCCAAGTAAGCAGACTTTTAAACAATATGGGTGGCAGATTCCTCTCAAAAACGTCAAGGCTTGCCAACTTACTGCCACTCTTAAATAATTGCAGCAATTGTTTTCCAAAATTTTTATTTATATTTTTACTACAATCACTGTTGAGAAAATCAGACTTTTCAAATCCATTTTCAAAAGCCCTCTGGGTTCTACTCACAGGCTCATTATCTAAATGGTTTGGTTCACACAGATGTCATAGCTGTAATCCTTGTCTGAGGATGTGAGCCCTCAGAAATGGCAATGAGGGTGAGCAAAGGGCAGAGCTGGTGCAGTGAGAGCCCCCAGAGCTGCTCCCTGGGTGTCTGAGCTGTGCTCCAGCCCAAAAGGAGCCTGCTTGCCTGCCAGGGAGGATGTTTCCCAGCTCTATGGGGAAAAGGCTGATCAAAGCTCTGATTAAAGGGGGATCTCACAGGGTCAAACTGAGCTCCTTTGTTCTTCTGACTTTTTAAAAAAAAACATTTGCACTCAATAAAGCTCACTCTTCTCTTAAGGACACGCTGGCAATTAAACCCTTGCTTGGCCAGCTGGACCAGCTCAGATTTGCTTTAGGAATATGGAGGAAAGTGATGCATCCTAAGTGTCATAACCGAATTCTCTCCATGTCTTTCACTTTTTTCAAGCTGTTGAAGTTTCCTTTAAAGTCACGTTTCCATAAAGGCTGGAAATGCAGTTAAGCTGATGAAAGGATGGATTTCCTCAGCCACTCAGCACACTCATTATCAACATTTAGACAATTTCTTTATGCCCTTCAGTCAAAACTGCAATAACAAAGGATAATTACTCCAGAAATGCAGCAGTCCCTGTCACACTTGAGGGTGCAGCACCCACAAAAAAATTGACTCCAAGAAATTTTGACTAGAAGGGAAAAAATAATTTTTATGACTATAAAAACTCTAAAGACAAAACCACGTCTGGTAAATGTGCACACAGGCAGGGAATAAGTTGTGATTTTCATAAGTAATGTCAATTTTTAAGTGCAGTCTCCATCATTTAGCTACTACACCTCCTTGAGGATGAAGGGTAAAGCACAAATCCAGTCCAGTAAATTTACAGCATAAGAAGTGAATCTTGTTTTCTGACACCTTTGTTTCTCTAAACAGAACCCTAAAAGTGCTGAGCTGTAGCAGCATCCTTTGAAACTATGCACCTAAGCCTGGTCAATCTTGTTTTGCTGCCCTCCTCCACCTAACCTTCCTCTCAGTGCTGACCCAAGCACTCAGGTGTTGGATACAGGAGGCAGAAACTCAGGCACAAACTCACTTTCTTTACCAGGATTCTGGAAGACAAGTCTTTCTTACAGGGGCTGACAAGCCTTGCTTACTCTGCAGTCCTGTTACAGAGCACAGCCCAAATCCCTACAGATAAACATACATAGATTTTGTCTATTTTGTAAGTATTAACAAAGTGTTTTGCAAGCTTTAACCAAGCAAATATTTTTGCACTGAGGCATCTCAAATTTCTCTTTTCTTTTTTCCTTCTTGCCTTTTTTGTCAGATTTACACAAACCCTATCTTTGACATAGCATGACATGTGGAAAGGCCCCATTGCTCACTCCAATGCAAACCACTGAAGAAAATAGAAGCACAGCCTGGAAAGAATTTTTTTACTTTACATGTTAATTTTTAAAAGACCCCATGATGATTTTGTTAAAAAATCTTGACAAGATGGAAATGACGCTGCTTCAAAAAGTCTACATAAAAATTTAACCTACTAACACCAGTTTCCCAAAAGTAGTGATGAAAGAATAGAATTATTCTGAACAATATCCCTATTCCCAGACATATGCAAAGATATTTGCATGAAGTTTCACATCTCCAGCTTGTAGTCTCAAGGCCCCACAAAGCTGCTCCCCCAAGCAAGCCACTGCCCAAGGGTTATTGACTGTGCACCACTGAAAGCCACAGAGATCCCAAAGAACTTCAGCCACAGCCCTACTGAACCAAATCAAAATCTGACCTCTTACATCAGAGCTTGCCTCTTGCTCCCTCATGCAGGAAGAAGCAGGTCCAGAAGACACAAACAAGGACAGACCCCAGGTCAGAAAAGGCACCTGAAGGTTAAAAGAAAGCCATCACATCCTTTTTAACCTTTATAGGGTAAAGGGTGGTCAGGAGCAGGGGGATTTGGCCACAGAGGATTGGTCAGATAAGAGATCACCCCCTAACACTAACACCAGCACCTGAGGGGGTGGGATTGCCCAACTGTAATGTTGCCACTGTGGGACCAATGCACGTGGACTTGCTTCTACCCCATAGAGGTCAGCAGCGAAGTTCCCACTGCCTGTGGCTGCACAGGATGGGGATGGCTTGGAAAAGGTGTCCTTGGTTAATAGCTGCTGCTGTTCTCTGCACAGGGGGACAAAGAAACACACGAGAAGCAAAGGAGAAGCCAGAAGCAGCATTAGCACCACCAGCACAGCCTGAGTCCCAAGGGACTGGAGCTCTGGAGCCAGGCTGCAATAAGCTGTACTATAATGTCCTGCTTTGTATGTGCAGCACCTTAGATCAAGCTGAGGAACTCTAGGTGGAATAAAGCCCTATCCAGTGCAAGTGTGGTGGTGTATCCACAATGAAACCATAACTTGGTGTCTAGAGAAGGCAGCCCTCTTCCAGCCTGGCTTCACAGAGTGTTGAAGTTAAATTGAATTAAATAAATAAAAGTTAAATTTTCTCTCTGCTTGAGGAACATCAATATGATTTATGGAGTGTAAGTAGGTAGTCCACCCATCTTCCCACCTGATTAACATCATCAGAGGATCAGAAATGAAATGCCATATCTTGCACCCAAGTAATCCATTCTGAAGAGGAAACAATTAATTAGTGCCAGGTAATATTGTCACAGGCTGATTAGGTGACACAGTATATTTCCCCAACCAGGTCCGAGCTGCAATGAAGACACAGCAAGATTCCCTTTCACTGAAAGCAAATATTAAAACAACATTCATTATCTTTTCATGAAAGGGAACAAAACAGTGACTTTGGCAGGATTTGTCTCTCCTTCTCACTCTTTCAAAATAAAACCCAGCCAAGGCAGCACTTCTCCCCCAAGCCCATCAAAAGACAAAGCCCAGCTGAAAGCCACACAGCCTTTTTAAGCACCAAAGATATTTTAAGATAGACTTTTCCTACAGGGATTTCAGAAGCTCCATTGCAGCTGCAGAAGCCAATGAAGCATGGGCCACTGAGTCCAAGGGGGAAGGAGAGCAGTGTGCTACAGAGAGCTGCTTTAAACCATTATTGGAGATCTGTAGCTAAGCTCTCCAGTGGCCTGCTTCCAGCTAAAAGGCTTCCACTTGAGTGCTTCAGATCATGTAAGTTTGTTTAAGATGCATAATTCATGAAGGGTACATAACACCATCCTTGAATAACTTTTCACTCAGCACCTGCTTGACAGGGAGAGAGCTGACAGAGCAGTGTGACTTCAGAAATCCGACATTAGCACGCTATGTGTCCCAGGAAGGGACAGGGATCACCACACTCCCTTAACCCTTTTGTGGGATGAATGCCTGAGGAAGCCAATTGCACTGTCTAATTCCATGATTAGGACTATTCCTGTTTGATGCCTTATCACTGAAATAAAAGAAAAACAGTGTGAGGAGTTATACTTGCATTATAGTTCTTGAAGAGATATTTAAAGAAAAATGTCTGGTTTTATAGGCTTTAAAAACAAATCTATTGCACACAAAGGCCCTGAGTACAACCATCCCCACTCAAGCTGAGTAGTACCTTGTAACTCAAATAGTCCCTCTGAAATCAATTTGGGATTATAGAATGCAAGGAAGGAAAGAACCACCTGGTCTTTTGGTAGCAAAGTAAGATGTGTAAGGAATAACTCTTCAGCTAAAATTAATGTGATTTGCCTCGTTGTGTACCTAATGGAGCCCACTCACATCAGCCTCAAGTCCACTGTGACAGTGTGCTGGTTGTAGAGCACTTGGGTTTTAATTACCAATGGTAAATACTATGTCCTTAAACTTTATAGACCTTATATATTTGCCCTACTTTATTTTGTACATAAAAGCCCAACTGTGGCCTGATAGGCAATTTAGGAATGATTTATGGACTTTGTATGTTAGAAACAGTTTGGAAGTTGCTGTGTGACAGAAGGGAGGCATTTTTTTTTTTCTAATTTATTTTGGGAGATAATGGTTGGAATAGAACTGTCATATATTGCTTTCCCTTATAAAATTGAGAATATTTTTTTTTTAGCAAGGATTTAGAAAAAAGGAAAAAATATAGGTCAAGACAAGACATGAAGAGAACAATGGACACAATAAAAAGAATGTGGGATCTACTGCATGGTAGAGGAAGAGCATGGCTTTCATAATTTATGGGGTGGGCCAGCAGTCCCTGCAGTGAGCTTTGTCCCACCCTCACCCCAGTCTCAGGCTATTCTCTCTAGAACTCCATTTATTTTGGCTCCTTTATCATTGGTAAAGGATTTATGCCTCCTGTGCTCAGGCTTTATGTGAGACCTGGATCAAGCACAGACATCTCTCCATTCCATATAAAAGCAAACACATGCACACACAGACCGGGAGGGGTTAATTTTCAAACCCAGAGTATTTGGGGATGGTCACCCCCTGGTACACAAAGCCTCCAAAAACGACTTTTCACACAAAGAAACATTTTTCCTGCTGTGTACTGAGGAGCAGTGAAGTGAAACAGGACTTCCACCCAGGGCATTCTGAGCATGCACATTTTCAAAGGAGCAGGTTTTTCCATCCAGGAGTTCAGAGAGGTTTTGTAATTGGTGGCTTGTATGACCTCACTGTGATTTCTGCCCCATACCAGAGTGCTGAGCCTACCTGAAAAGTGATTTATATGTCAGAGGGAAATATTGAAATCTGCAGACCTGGTGTATTGACATGCACTTTATCCATCCTGCTGTTACTCTGAAAGCCAGCATGGGTCCTTGCTTTCATAAGGGTCATTTGAGACTTTTATCTGAGTCAAATCCTGTTCTTGCTTCCTGCAGGGCACATGAGAGAAATGACACCAAACCTTATTTTCTTACCAAGGGAGTGAGATTATCCCTGTGACATGGGTGCTTCCTGGGGACAGTGAAAAAAAAAAAGACAGTAGGAAAGAGTGTTCCATTCCTCATGCTGAGGTTCCCTGAATAGTGAGCAGGCATTTGGAGAGGAAGAAATTCAGTGAGCCTTTCAGTGTAATTATTTTGCATCTCTCCCTGTGTAAAATTGGGCAGAAATCTGTGCTGGTGAGGCAGTGGGTGCCCACAGCATGCTCTGGCTCAGGATTCCTTCCTCAGTGTCCTTGGGCCTGTCCTGGAAGGGGCAAAGCTGTTGCTGGCAAGTGTTGTGGGGTTCAACCAGTCTCAGGGAATGGAAACATCCCCATGAGGAATGAGGGCTTATTCTGGGTAGCTGGGAAAAGCAATCTAAGTAGACTTGGGGATTAGGGACTGCTTTTGGGCATCCTTAGAGTCCCCAAAGAGGGAGACTGGCAGCAGAGCTGAAAGCCAGGCTGCCCCTAAGCCATAGGCTGGAGGGCAAGCTGGAGAGGAGGGTGGGAGCCCAGCGCTGCACTTTGGCTTCAGATTATCCCTGTTATTGCTGGGCCATTGTAGGATAAGGCAAAATGAATGTTGGAAATATTTAAGTCATTTATGGGCTTCTCCCATGCAAAAACCATCTGTTCTGAACTGTTCCTACATGTCTCCTCTGACCTGCACCAGGGGCAGACATTGAAGGGTTTTTAAAACATTTATAGCTCTGCCAAATTTCTGGGGTCTGCAGGGTACAGATCCCCATTTAATCCAGCAGCAGTTCTGCAGAGGGCCCACACTGAATTAGTTTGATTTGATCCATTATTACATGTTTCAGCCCCTGTCCTTTTCCTGCCCATCACTGGTCACCTGATTTAATTGCCTGATGGTGAGACTCTGCTCATATCAAAAGGCTGTCTCTATGCAGGACCAAAACTTCAACCAAGGCACTGTTGAAATATAAATTGAAATAGTCTTCAAAAGTTTACAGAGTATTATGAGATCAGCATGGATCTGACCATTACTTATTAATTGTTCAATTCAAGAAATAACTATTTGATAGAAAATGGGGTGGAGACCTGGGAAAGAATGACTTTAATGAGATCTCACTCACTGATATTTGGAAATATATTATTAAGTTTCTGCAGTGCGGCACTGAGATTTCCCAGTGCCTTCAGGAATAGTAATAGCACCCTCTGCTCTTCTGTCTCTTTCAGGGTAGAGACATTTGAGGTCAGCTAAAAGCAAAGGAGGCTTCAGAAATGGCTTAGCAGGGCTCTGCTCTTCATTGCCAAGGGGTGGAAGACCCTGGTTTGCCTCTGGAAGATCTTTTCCTCCAGCAATGTTTTCTCCTTTCCTTCTCTTCCAGCTTTCCTACCTAATTTAGTTCCTTCAGCTCCACACTGATGTATAAAGAGCCTTTCCATGAATCATCCCCTTTTTAAAACTGAAATTAGGCATACATTGTCTTCCCAGAAAAACCAATGAAGACAGGAGGCAGGGGAACTGCATCTCACCCCTTTCAGTCCTTGAGAGAGGCAACACACTCACAGCAAATGAGACAGGAGGGTGCAGTGCCATCCCACAGCTGTGCATTCCAGCAGGAGGATGTGTGGGACAGTGTGGACAGAACAAAACAATTTCAGGTACCAGATCTTATCCTGGCACACATACATGCAAATGTAGCCAAAGAATTACGTGCTCAACTATCCAGCCAAAATCTGCAGACAAGGAAATAGAAGATAATAACTGTTCTGATGTGCACTTGTCTCTGGCCTGTGGATGTGAAAAGAATTACATCTGTCCTCTCCAACAGGCAGTTATTCATGATCCCTAATGGATAAAATCAGAAGGTACTAGCCAAAGCCCTGAAAACTCAGTAGCCACAGGTGGCTGATGGAAGGAAGGTTTTGAGCGTCACCTTTCAAGTCATCATTCAGCCCTGCAGCAAAAGGATGGGTTAAAGGGCACTGTGCTGCACTTGGAAGGCAATGCACAGCTCTTCCCAAGCACAAATGTCCTTTGTGACCATGAGAAAGGCTTGGACAGAGCTCACAGAAAATTCCCAAAGAAGACTGGTGTCACACCTGAAGCCTTAGAGAGAGATTAGACCACCTCCTTTTCCTGGGGTACATTATCCAGTGAGCAGGCAAAAGCCCATGTGCAACCTTTATTCACACAGTGTTGTACAGGAGGGAGAACTCATCTTTACCCAGGAGGAGCACAAGGCTCCTGACCCAAGGGCTCACATTATGCAGTTGACATTGTGGCAGCCGAATCACCACCCTGCTGAGGCACATCCTGTGCAAATACAGTCACATTTCCACCGGTGAACACCACAGAATGAATAAATACAAATAAATGAGGAAAAGCTCCTGAACTTAGCTGTTCTGAACCTGCTTTTTGGCTCTGTTTCTTACCCAGGCTGTGCCTGCAGGGGTGCCCAGCCCATGGCCTCCTCCGTGGCAGGGGGATGTGACAAGTGTCTTTATCACTCAGCTATGTTGGAAGGGGATGAAGCCACGTCCAGCAGCACTGTGAGAGGCGAGGGGACACAAGCCAAGCCTCCCCCTCCTCAGCAGGGCTCCATTTGCAAAGGGAGGTCAATAATCTGGCAGGGCACTCATCCTGCACAGAGCACCGGAGGTGCAGTAAACCTTGACATGCAGCATATATCCACACAGCCAGAAACAGGCTAAGGCTCTCTTGGTAGGAACCAGCAGGCAAGAGCCTCAGAAAGGACTATTTTTCTTTTCTGACTGCCCCATAAGAAAACATAGGGAACAATTCTTCCTGCTGCAGTTAATGGTCTCTCCCCCAAGAGTTTGGTTGCTGATCGAGGACAGCACTGTTTGTACAGGGATGCTGCAGGAATGGCTGGAGATCTGTGAGGGAGGAAGAGATCTCCCCACAGTCTCCCCACAGCAGCACCATGGGTGAGAGTGAAGCAATTAAATTACTAACTAGATCCAAATTGAATATCATATTTATATTTGTTATGCTGTATTTAGGGCATTCATTCTTTATTTGGTTCTTTGCAGAGGTCACTAAAGATTTATGATTTATGAAACTGTCAGGCTGTACTCTGTTTCCATGGGTCCAGTTAAGGAAATCCAAAAACATGTGAGTTTTGTGTTGTGAACATATACATATTTCTTCCCCTGTAGTGTTAGGCCTGCCAAAATGAAACTAATAGTTTGGAAATGAGACTGCTGAGGAGGCTGAAAGAAGAATGGTTTTACTAGAACTAGTGAAACCTAGCAGGAAAGAATCAGAGAGCAGGAATTAGTGCATGACTGTGTTATTTGAAGGAGAAGAGAAGCAGTGGGGTCTAACTGGTCAAAGAGTTTAAAACACCTGGGGTTTAGGTCTGTTTCTACTGACAATCTGTTGTACGACCTTGGACAAGCAAACTTTTTCGTTCCACACTTGTTTTTTGTTTGTTTTTCCTTATCCATTTAAATTGGAAGCTCTTAGGATGGGGTTTGGCTCCTAAGGTGTGTTCAAACAGAAGCTGAGAAGAAGAGACTTTTGTCTCTGTTGTGGAGCTCAAGGTGCTACAGTAATACAAACAATAATAAGAAAGAATGAGTGATGCAGTATAATTGCATGAATAATAGCTTACATTTTAGGACTGTTCTTCCTGCCAGATCATCTTTGTGCTACTAAGTTCTGTTTACTCAGGGAATATTCAATAAATAATAGATAAAACCTCAAGCTGAGACTCTCCCAAGCACAGCAGGTAATTTAGGTGTATTGTCCATTAAAATTAATGCAAAGTGTGTGTCTAAATCCCTTAGTGCTCTCAGAAAATTCTTACCTTGAATATTTAATTTCCAAGCCAGGCCATTGGTGGGGTGGTCTCTGCATCCAGCAGACAGGGGGACAGAAATCAAGAGGAGTATTGGGTGTGCTTGAGTCGAGAGCTCTTATTCACCCAAGCAGATTTTCTGGTCGTTGGCTGCTTTTGCTCCCCCCCAGTCCTGTGGGAAGTCACTGGGAATCCATCACTGTGTCCCTACAGGGGACAGGGCTGAGCCACTTCTCCTTACTCTGGATTGTGAAGATTAACAGATGAGGCAAAGAAAAGAAGATTAAAAAGGAGAAATAGCACCTTCCTTGCATGCAATATGCCATCTATCTCTTCCATCCCCACTGCTCCAGCCTGAGCCTGTGCTCCTGAGGTTTGCAGTGATAGGCTTGCATTTGGCAAGGGTTGGTGGGGACTCACAGTGGAAAGGGCAGACAGGACGTTTGAAGCAACTCTGAGCCACCTACTCTTCATTTCTCCACTCCAAACTTTCTAAACCCTACTGCAAGGGGGCAGGAACAGCACCAGGATTCTTGTAAGTGCCACATGACTCTGCAGGACAGGAGTGATGTGCTCAGAAAGGTGCTCAGTGCAGCTTTGGGAGATCACTATCTCTCTGTCACCGTGTCACACAACAGCCTCCCGACAGCCCTGAGCACAGAAAAAATACACTTCCCTCTGTGAGCAATCCCACACCGAGGGGAGCAGGGAGTGCTGCACCTCTGGGAGAGCTCTGCAAACTGCAAGCTGCTTTGCTTCTATTTTTCACTCTTGTTCCTTCCTGACAATTTTGCCACCCTTGATAAAAACCTGAGCTAGAGGTAAAAATGAAATGAGTTCTCTCTGATGTGTGCATACATATTTAAGCATTTCTGTCACTGTGTGTTAGAGTGGCAGAGGCTTTAACGATGCCACTTAGTGTTTTGCCTCTTGCATGGCATCAGGTAGTAATGTTAGGCTATAAGGTTTCAGGAGCTAAACAAATCTCCCCTTTCTTACCATTTCATCTTGGTCATTAAACTTATATTATCATCAGAATCACAGCAAAACAGAGCAGGTTCTATAATTCTGTAAGGAAATGAGGCTGAGAGCATCAGAACAAAATACACATCATTAACAGAGCCTTGCTCATAATGCAGCTCTTAAACACACAGCTCGGTGAATATTCATGCTCCATTTTTGAGGGGCTCTAAGCTTAAATGTTGAAATTTCAACAGCAGCAACAGTCACTGGGCTTTCTGGGATCAGAGCACCAAGGAAAAATAGCAATTCTCAGTGTTGTTCAGTGTACATTGCTCTCAGTATACAAGACAGAGGCAAGCTTCTCTGTGGAGGGTGAATGCAGGTAGAGCTGTGTTTGAAGAAGTGGATTTTGAATATTATGATGCTGGGTTCATCATTAAAGGACAGAGCAGATGGTGAAGGCTCAAAATATAGTCTCATCCCTATGCAGAGGGATTTCTACAAATGCATAATAACGTTTATTGGAAGTTTCCATACACATGTAAATCCCTCTGTACTGGAATGAGCATATCCTTTAATGCAAAGCATTTATGTGCATTAAAATAAGTAGCAAGAATAGCTGATAGTCATTGCAGTTAGAAACTATTTGGTCTGCTGGTACTTTGAACATAAAGCAGGAATTTTATATGTTCTATCTTTTATTTAAATGACACATTTCATGTCAGCAACACCTTCCTGGATTCAAATAGGAAAGTCCAGTTAAATGTGTGTCAATGAGCCACAAATAAAATTTTAATGTTCAGGATGCACTTTGAAGGTATTGGTCTGCTTAAATGTAGCTCATAATTGTGCTAATGCACATCTTATGGATGGCATGCTTGTATCTTTTGTAGTAGAATTTAAAGAAAAGTCTGTAAAACTTAAAAAACATCACTGCAGCTACAGGTGAAAAAGGTCTAAGATACCTTTCAAAACAGGGGTCACCTGTGTGACCCCTCAGGCAGTGCTTCTCTGTCTCAAGAGAAGCCTGCCCTGCAGGGAAAACTAACAAACTAAAACTCTAGAGGTAAAATATCTGTTCTGAGCAGGGTGTTTCATAGTCTCCTAGAAATTAGGAGGTGTTTTTATTGGAGTGTGCCTAGAACTACTCCAATAAAATTACATATTTTCCTCATTTCATCATTCCATTTTTATTTTGTTGTTGTTGTTCCAAACAACATGAAGTTGCCATTCACCATAGTGCAGAATTTTGCTACGTTGGAATGAATTAAACTATCCTGGAGAATTCACCCAAATTTGGGCATAGAATTAAATCTATGCCCAAACTGAACTCAGAAAATCCAAATTATAACAATTATCTAGAATGCTTTATACTTGACTTTTCTAGGAAGCAAAACTGGTAAGTATATTTTGCCCATGAACTTTGTGTTAGTTCTATGGTGCTACTTATCCTCAAGCTCCCATCAGCAGCATCCCTGGATAGAGCTCAGCAAAGGTTCCTGCCAAGTGTATCAAGCCCACTGAGGCTGTTCATCATAATTGTTTTGCTTGGAGCTCCCTTTCCATCTCACCTGACTGCTGAATCTCAGGAACACAAAACTAGTAGAAATTATAGGAACAACTATTCTCTTTCCATTATTCTCTTCAGAAGACAAAGACATGGCCTTATCTTTCAGGAAAGAATTTGCCTCAAAGTGAATTCATAACACAGAAACAGAAAAAGTTTGTTTGTTTTTTTTTTTTAAATGGGAAAAGCCTGCAAGAAATTCAGCTTCTTCCATTAGCACTATAATTACATCATTGCAGGGGGGAGAAGGAAGTGTAGCCCCACCACCCCCAACACAAAGAAAAAGCTCAGTCCCTCCAGAAAGCTATTAATTGCAAAACAAATAACTATATTAAAATGCCATTATATCTCCCCTGAAGAAAATTGTGAGGTTCAAATTTAGTATTAGGTCTGCTGGCAACCCACAAGTTTCCTATCAATAAATGGAAACCAATCCTGTTGATTTCCATGTAGTTTCATGAACTTAATAAAATCTTTGAGCCTTCTGATGAATCAAGGTTGTCACAGTTCTTTCCTTGTCTTTTTTCTCCTCTGCTGTTGGAGAGAGGACAGATGGATCCCTGGCTGAATGGACACCCCTTCAAAGAGAGCAGACACTTCACTATGGCAGAAAGTTATTTCTGTCCTTTGCTGCAGAGAGACTGAGCTAAAGTCTGCCTTCTTCATTTAATAAAGCTACAAATTCAGCATCACTGGCTGTGTGTGGGTATGTGTATAAAGCGAAGTGCAAACCTCTGTCTTGGTCTAAAAGAGGAAAGGGGTGCAAAGGGAGGGTCATTGCAGAGCTGTGCAGAACATGGGGAACTCAGCCAAAGTGCCCTTTCAGAAATGGCAATCTTCCCAGCCTTCAAGCCTTTCGTGAAAAATAAAATATTCTATTACATTATTTTCCAATTTGAGCTGTCTCCCTCTCTGGGCTCCAGGGTGGTATATTTCCAAAAGTTTAGGAATATTTTGCTGCTCACCATCTGCCTCAATAGCTGGACATATTGGACATCAACACCAGGAGCAAACATCTGTGGCCCAAGGGCACCAAGCAGCCACCAGTGCTGTACCAGTGGGAATATCCATGCTCCAAATATCTGCAGCCTCACTGATCACAGCATTATGGGCACACAGAAATAAACTTTGCTTCCTCACTCACTCTCTCTCCTTCTCGGTTCACATCAATACAAAACTGACTTGCCAAATTAGGATCTGCTTGGGTAAAAGGGAAAATGCTTCACTGTACCTTGAATTTGTGGAAATGTGCAGGGGGAATGTCTTGGCAGTCTCCTTTGGGTCACATATCAATTGCAGTTAGTCCCACACACATGGCACTTGGACTGCTTCTTCTGGTAGTTCAGGCTCCTTCTCGTGGAATCACTTTTGTTATTAAAGAGGAGAAATATTTCAGCATAAGGCTGCTAGAAGCAGCCAAGCAGCTTTGCATTTGAATTAAACAGGTTCATGCAGAAGCCTAAAGTACTACAAGCCTCCTGCACTGGGCAGGCAGTGCCTTATGCACCACAGGAAAAGCTTTGGGAAGGTTAAACCATGTAACCTCAGAGATTCTCCCCAAAAATACATACTCATGTTCCAAAAGACACTGATAATTGTTCAGAAATATCTACTATGCAAGTGTCATCCTGGGACTTTATGTCCTGACAATCCAGAGGTTAATTTAGGAACAGATTTGATCAGCTCAGTATATCTTAGGCAAATGCTAAGCAATAAAAAAACAAACCAAACAAATTAAAACCATGATTCTTAAGAATAGCAGAGCTGAACCGAAAGCAGTGAAATTTAGAAACTCCTCCAAAATTTCTGTTTTCTCAGTTTGCATCTTTTATTGTGAAACCTGATGGGAAGAACTTGGAAACTACACAGGCTAGGCTCCAGGCTGCTTTTTCCAGACAACATGATTTTAGACCAATTATCCTGAAAATATTTTGGCCTAAAATCCCTCTTTGCTTCATGGCAACTTCCTGCTCATCTCAAAGTAAATAAACAAACTGTCTGCATCTGGAGTAAAGCAGATGAAATATCTGAACTCTCGTTGTTGCTGTCACACAATTTCTCTGCTATGAACTCCCTGATTTCCAAGCTATTTGCTCAAACCTCTCTTTGTTGGCTTTCTGCATGGTAAACTGGACCTCTGCACATTGATTCCACTCCTGCCCACGTCAGAAATGAGCCATTCACACACTGATACAGAGGCAAACAGGAAAACCATGACCCTCTGTGACCAGGACAGAGAGAGATGCCTCTACTGCAGCTTGAACTAGAATAACACCCCTGATTTTGGTGCAGCCAGAAAGGAGTGGAAAACAAAAATTGAAGTCATGTAACCCAATAATTAAACTGAAATTTCTCATTGGTTTTTTTTTTTTCATCACTCTCTAGAGTGTAGACCCCCAAAAAACCCCACCCTGGGATAGTTGTACACATGTTAATTGGCCATGTCACCCTGGGAAGGATCTTCTCTTCCCTTGTTAGGCTGAAATCCATGATGGGGAAGGAGCTCAAAGGTAGCAGTAAACATCTCTCTCCATTTCAGTGGCTTTAGGTTGGTTTGCACTACAGGAGCAGCTTGCACATGGCTCAGAGCAGGAGGGATGTGATGGATTCAGGCCTGTGAACAACAGCAATATAGAAAATGTGCATCAATTTGCAGCTGTTGTTAGAGGAGACTAACCACGAGATTTGAGTAACAGATGCAGGGAGAGCGTGGGGAAAGGGCTGGTATTTTGAGGCCAGCTAGAAGCTATTGTGTTTGGTAGTGAGAGGAAAAGCTTGTTCACATTGCTTTTATGAAACATGTAATTTTCCATCTCCCTTGACATGCCTTAAGAGCTTAATTGGACACAATTGATGTAGACACAAGCCCAGCTCCCATCTCAGACTTATATTTCCAAAGGTCACAGATTTCACCCTGATCCTCTGCATTATGCTATCATTTCCACCAGAACCTGAGGAGGGGAACATTAATTGCCTGTGACTGTAATTGGCTTCATGATGGTTGTCAGGCCAGTGGCTGGGAACACACACCCCAGAACAGCTGTCAAACATGTAACCTGGCAGAAAGTCACCGAGTGTCAGGAGTGTGCTCTGAACAGGACTGACATTTCCTGTGCCCTCTGAGGCTCTGCAATCAAGACAGATCTCTTGACATAATGATTCTCAAAAGGGAATAATTTGAATTAGTTTCAGCTGGTGCAAGACGAAGATGCAAACAGGAACAGCCTGTTGACAGCAAGTTCATCTCAAACCCCCAAAGAGAAACTTGCTCTCCTAGACCTCTGTGTATTCAGGCTGTGACGAGATCACTGTGGTTCACTGACACAGCACTGACATTCCTGGTCCAGGGTTGGTTCAAAAAAGCCAAAATCAAGCAGAAAGCCAACAGAGAGTGAGCAGGTATACATGGTTTAATTGACAATATATATCAGACTTGGTTTTTCTTCTCCTAAGTCAAAACCAGTCTCTCTTTTGAAGCCAAGTACATCAACTCAGATCAATCAAAATATCATCAGACAGAAGTTGTGTTCTCTGTGTTGCCACCAGAAATACCAGAACTGATCTCTAAGCTCATTGAAAAACAGCTCTTCTTGATGCAGTATGCACCAGAGCAGAGAGAATTGAGTGGGATTTTTAGATCTATATCCACCAGTTACACAACAGCTGTGTTCCAAAAGAAATTCCCTTTTCTCCCTGATGGACAAGTCTCCAGTTTGCCTTTAGCCTGATGGGATCCCTGCCCTGGAGTACCACAGTAGTGAAGAAGGGAAATCAAAATGGAACACTTAGCAAAAATCCATATTTCCTGAAGCCCAGCATATAGGAAACTGGTAGAAACCCTATTAACAAAATTATTAAGTCAGACCCAATGACCTAAAAGACTTGGAAGTTGACATATCTGTCTGTGGTCATATTGCTACTGCAAAATGTAAGATGATTAATCAGATGAAACTCCTCTTAAAACCACAATTATCACTCACAAGTATCAAGAATGCAGATACTCACATGTATTTATATATAATTTCAGATTAGAATTATAGGTTCACCTAATTATAGAACACAACAAAATATGTGTTGCATACAGCTATACTTATTTATGGGTAAAGAAGAACTTACCCCTTTAGACACCTACATATTTACACAATTACAGGAGAGAAAGTAAAAACACTAAACACACACCATGAACACATGTGCACTCTTGAAGACAGATATTTCTAGCAATGCAACACTAGAACATGAGAAATACAGCAGGGCTGGAACATGCTTTTCTCCTGAGTCCCACAAATTGGGTGATACAAGAAAAATCCAGCCCAGGAGTCCCATATGTTTATTACAGTGGCACAAAGACCCTTCCCTGTGTGTGCAGAGCATGGCTGGAGCAGCCTCTGCTGATCAGTGCCACAGCTGCTCAGGAAGGTAACTGATAGGACTGAGCTTGCTTTTTACCTCAGTAAAATTAATCTTAATTATAGCAACTCATTCACGGCATTAATGTGAAATACACTGTAAGGCTGAATGTAAATCACAAATTCTACTCAATTTATACCTGCAGCAGCTCTTTTCCACATGGTTAGGGAAAATGCTGTAAAAGCACTATGAAAATGCCTCTGAAGCCTTTTCTCTCAGCTGTAGGAACAGGAAGATCCAATGTTAACCAGGAAATACATTCTTGGGCAGAGCTGAGGAACCTGGACCAAGGGAACACAACACAAAGACTCCCCAGACTGCAGACAAGGCCATGAATGTATTGGTTTGCCATTTGGCCCTGGCTTCCAACTGTGTGAGCTGGAAAACAGAAAAGGAACAGCAGAGCCATGACAGTGACCTCTCTGTGAACCTGAACTGGGGAGCACACTGCTCCTTCCCACACTTTAATTCATATTTCTGTGCTGACTGTAATGCTGTGTACTGGCCCCAACAAGAATTAAATTAAATATTTATACTTTTATGATAAGATACCTTGTTACCCCATAAAACTTGCACATATGGAACTCTATTAATTTATGCTAATTCCTTATTTCTCTAGAAGAGTCTTTCTCTTCATTAGCATTTGATCATTTAATACAACTTTACAGCACACACTAAATTGAAGCCCATAATCTTTAGTAATTGAGGCTTTGTGTGAATTCATTGTCATTTTTCCAAACAAAAAAAGAGGGGGCAGGGATGTGTGTGTGGCAGCACAGCTTTGCATGGTTTGGAGCAGGGTCAGCTCTGCAGGGAGCTGCTGGCAGTGCCAGCTGCAGGGAGCACAACTCACTCAGGAGGCTGGACCTGCCCTTGTTTGTGTTGAGGAAGCATTTTGTGCTGACCTCAGGGAGAGAAGAGCCAGTCCTCTGGCATGCTGCCAGTGCCTGCCAGCTGGGCCCGAGGATGGGGATAGGAAAAGAAAGTAGAGGTGGAAATTGCAGCCCACAGAGCTGCCCTGCAGCAGGGAGAGAGTCCAGTTCATCCTGCCCAAGGGACATTCTGTCTTTGCCTCCTGCTAAATCTTTCCATTATGTTCCTGACTCCACAGAAATAGTGTTATTGGGGAGGAAATTAGACCTGGTATTGGGCAGGAAATTAGCTTTCTGCCCTCGCCACAATATTCCTTTCCCTTGTCCAGTGGCCCAAATTCACTTTCGCTTAGGCACGAGTGTAATTAAATTAAGAAAATAGCATTGATTAATGCAGATCTGTTCCCCTTCTGGAATTGATCTCTGCCCTGGTGCAACTTCCCAGGCTCATCCGTGGGACTCCTCTAATCAGGAAGTTTGCTCCAGGGCTTATCTGCATCTCTAAGCTGTAAATCAGAAGTAAACCAAAAGATTTCCCATTTCAGGAAAGGAAGACAAGAGTGTTTTGTCTTTCAATACCTGGCCTCAAACAGAAACCAGCAGGGAAGCGTGGGATGCAATGTTGAGTTTCACATTGCTGTGTCTTCCCTTTGTCCCACCTTGCCAGTATCAGCTGGGGGTCTTCAGCAAACTGAAGACACAGCTGATGGATTTTTCTAGCAGCACTACCAAAAAGTCTTGAAATTTCAAACACCACAATAAAAATGTATTACATATATATATAGTATGTATCAAATTTCTGTCATCGGACACAGAGGAAAAGCTTAGTGCCCCTGGAAATAAAAGTTTTCTTTCTTGCAGCACTGTTTGCTTGTTTTCCAGGGGACTAGAAGAAATGCATCACTGCAACAATTCAATGAGTATTTTTAGGTTTTTCAGTGCTTCTGTTTGTCTTGCACACAGTGAAATGAGGGTCATTTTTACCTTGATGATCTCTCTATATTGTTTTTCATGAAAAGAGGAACTCACATGTGCACATGTCCAACTATCATTGAACTTGAACTGATAGGATTGGAAGTGCAAGTGTAAACAGAGTCTAGGAACAGGTTTCAAAATGCAGGCTTCCTGAATGAGAAAGGTTACTCTCATTCAGGCTAGGAGCTTCCAATACACTTGCATCAAACTTATTTTGAGTTCTAATTGTAAGAGTTGTCAAGTAAGTGCAGATTGCAGTCTGGGTTTATACATTCTTGACATTTGCAGCTGCAAGGCTTAGGGAAAGGCACTCAGCCTCCACCAGCACAGCTGAGTGATAGTTCAAAGCTAGAGCAGAAATCATCCAGCTGTGGAAGATTAATAATTGCCATGTGCAGAGGCCCCACTTCATCTTTGGGGAGGAGTCCATGAGCACTCCCTTAAATGTATCCTTAGGATTGCACGGAGGAAAGTGCTGCCCTGAATGCTCTCATCTGTTCTCAGGGACATGTTGACAAAGACATAAACAATGAAAATGCTAAAAATATCCATTGCCCCAGTTACAAGAAACACCTGCAGCCAGCAGAGCACTTAAAACTCATTTAAGTCTCATTGAGTTTGGGGAGAGTTAGAAACATGGCCACTGGCTGTTCTTGAGTCAAGGTGTCAAAGACAACATTACTTTGTTTGTGCTGTGGACATAAAGCAGTGACTTCAGCACCAAGTGCTGTAGCCTGAGCAAACACATGGTATCAGCAATTTACAGTCAAAGAGACTCCACATTTTCAAGTTTAAAAAACCACTTCCTATTTAAATGCCATCTGCCTGCGCTGCTGTTTATTTAAATTGTCAGTTAATCAATGAAATGTAGTTGAGCTAGGAGCACATCACAGCAAATCAGTGTAATCACCTTCATTTTACTTCAGCTGGACTCCTCTCTCCATTCTGCCCCTGACCAGAGGCAAGTCAGAAGTGAAAAACAAGAAGTGTCTTTTACCAAATGGAGTGATACATCTGTGTTGCTTCAGCTCCTCCTTCTGTGGGAGCACGTCTGTAGGTTCTAAAACACTCACTTCCGGTGTCTTTTTTTCCTAGGGCAACGAGAGGAAGAGATTGGATTACTCACCTAGAAATTAACAGCACAGCCTAAATCTTGTCTAAATCCTTTATCAAATAGCTCTTCACATTTCCTTTACACCTGGCTCGAGGCAGGACCCAACTGCACCAACGAGCAGCAAAATGCACGTGGGTCTCTGTGGAGGTGAGAGCCTCCTGATGGAGGCAGCTCCCCTCAAATCAGTTACACCATCTTTGCACTGCCCATAAAACAACAGAGTAAGTGCCTCTTAAAGACAGTTGCCACGTGGTTATTGCTGCTTTCCAAATTAGATTGTCATCAGGAGTGTTCAGGAGTGAAAGATACAGGTAGGGAACCCGTTAATTCCTTAGCCCTGGCAGGTCGGAGCTCCCAATGCTTATTCATTTTTTATTAGCAAGAAACATCAGAACATCTCAGCTCCCCACACCACGAGGTAAATTATTCCTGGAGCACTGTGCTTGGTAGCCTCAAGTTTAATTACCTTGTAATCTGCAGGTCATGTTATTACTCTGTGGTTACACGATTTTTTTTTTCATACCTATTTATATAACCTATAAAAGAATGTGACATTGGAGTGAATTTCTCCAAATTGGTTCCAGGCACACAGTTCTCCCAATGTTTGAAAAATGAGATTCTGATTTCAGTGAGCATTTTCTGGCTAATCCTGTGTGCTGTTTTAAGAATGAAACACCTACTCATGTTTTAGCAAGGCACAGTTCTTTATAGATAAAGCCAAAATATTGATGCCGATGTGAATTTCAGTTTTAAGCACAGATAGCTGCTCCCAGCTCGTCTTGGGTAGTATTCCCAGTTGGAGATAATGCAGAACAAGTTTATCTCAAAAGATACATGCAGATAATGAGTTTGATTTCTTTATCAATATATTTCGTGGTGTTTCCTTACATTCAGCATATTCAGCCCTAAATAACAAAAGACACAGGCTGATTGGTGGATGAGACCTAAAGTCATAGGTGGTGAAGTGTTGCATCTTTCTTTGTTCAAAAATAGCCCTCTCATCGAAAATTTTCCAAAGAAGGGCCCTATAGATGGATTTTGTGCCAAACAGTGAATAAGTATATTCATAGGGGGAGAGTGTGTCCCTCGTTACTGTCCAGAGGCACATTCCATGGACAGCAGCTGAGCCACAGCCACAGATCTGTCCCTCTGAATGAAGTGGAACATTTGATGTATAAAGATATCTTTTTTTTCATTTTTTTCCCCCAAAACTATAGAAGATTACTGTAACTGTCTCTGCTGGACACTTCTGTGTTGTATTTAACCTTATAAATATTTTACAGGTTTTTTAAATTTAAAACCCACAAATATATTAACCTTTGCAACAAAGAATGCTTTGAATTCCTCTTTGCTGCAGGGCACTTGATTAATGTTAAAGCAATTCAATTTTTTTTAGTTCTGGAGTACCTCAGTGTGTTGGTAAACAATGTATACTTTCTTACCTCATAAGGGAAGAAGCACACATATATGTTCATTGTAGGCAGCATCTTTTAACTTTTCTTTATCTTGAAAGAACTACTGGGTTTTCCAACTAAATGTTACAAATTTGTGCAAGTATATTTTTTAAAATATTTTGACCATTTATCTGGTTAAGGGAGGAAGGAATATTTGCTCTGCCCTAGAATTTTAATGATGGAATTTTGATTCAGGAGAGAAATTAATTACAAGCAGGTAGTAGTGAACTTAAGCATCTAACTCCTATCACCTCTGGCTTACAGAAATATCTATTTCCTGTGCTGGAGCAAACTCTATAGGAGGATCTCAGTTGCACATTGAACTTTTTGGTACAAATATTTTTTTGTCTGACAGAGCCAAGTTCCTAACAGATTTTACCCCCCAGTTTCCTTTGGCCCTTTGTATTACAGGTTTCAAATCCAATAAGATCTGCTCAGTAATGCTTTGAGCAGCAAGGAACTCACAGGATCTGTTTCAGATGAAGCATGAATTGATATGATGTGATTTGCCTCAAAAACTGTGAATAGGTTTTTCTTCCTTCCCTCCTCAGCCTACTTCCCCACTCCTTTGTGAATCAGCAATAAACACCAGATGCCCTCTGCAACATGAAAAAGGGATGTACTCCTCTAAACAGAATTTCTGAAAACCAGGTAAATTGGGTGCTTACAAGCAGTTAAGGAAAATGGGTAGCTGCTCTTTTTTTTTTTTTTTTTTTCCCTGAGAAGCTTCAATTAAGAGTGGTAATTTGCACACCTGAGGGAATAAATATGAAGCAACCACAGCAAAATACACAGAGGTGGAATCCACAATAAGGACTTTCTGGGTAGAAAGACAACAAACATTTTTCCTCTCTTCAGCTGAGGGAGTCTCTCTGCTTTTGACAAAACAAAGGGAAGGTTTCCTACCATGTGCAAAAAACTCCAGGGTTTCACATTTTGCAAGAAGAAGTAATAGATTAATAGGAAAATCTTTTTCTAGACTGATGCAGACTTGTTTCAGGAGCTTGCTAATTGACAAAGCAAGCCTCAGGAGCCATCTAGAGGTTGTTTGGCAAGACTCATTTTTATTATTTTAAGACTGTGGCTTTTCCATGTCAGAAACAAACCCCCAGTTCTTTCAGGTTTTGCCCTTATGTGCAGCATGGTAAATCAGGAAGATCTCTAGTTATATCATGTGAACTTCAGCAGTGTAGACATGGTACCAGAGTAATCATCCCCTTTGCCCACAGTGCAGCTGTTTTATTCATGAGAAGCTGCATTCCTGTGGCACAAGAAAAAAGGAGGAGCTACGTGAGGCAGAAAGCATTTGGCATGAGGACTGTGCTCCTGTGAGCTCCAGGCACACGCCTGGGGAAAACAAGGAGCCAGTAAGGGGAAAGAAGATTTTGCCAAACTGGGATTTGCTTAATGATGACATTTTGCAGTCCTGATGATATTGTCTGACCTGTTCTGGCTTCTCCTTAAGTCTGTGTTAGATCAAACCAAAATCAGTACCCTGCTCTGAACAGGTGCCGTGGTTTGCAGAAGGATGGGAAGAGAAAGAGTTTTGAGTGGGGTCTGTGAGTTCACTCCTACAGTTTACAAATAGCCAAATTGTGCCAGCCTTCAAACAGAGTCTCTTTGGGCAGAATCATGGGAGACTTGTTTTTGAGGTCCCTGTGTGGCTTACAAATAAAGGAGAGAACAGGGTTTTGCAGACAAGTGAATGGGAACAGTCCTTCCATTCTAGCAGATGTTCATTTCAGTTTGCAGCTTCAGTCTTTGTGTTTTTATTCAGATTTCAAGACATCTTCAGACCCAAGGGGTTTTTAGTGTGAGCATTGGAGATAATTTTCTGTGTTGAGTTTAAATCTCTGTTTGTCAGAAAAGAACAAGTGTGACCTTTCACTAAAACACACTGAAACCTGGCACCCTTTATTCTCCAGACAGGAATCCAGTACAGTTCTTCTCATGTAAATTGCTTTGATGTTATTATGTCTTGTGTTTATCTCAACAAAGGAATTGGACTTGAAAGTCTAAATATACTTTGCTAAGTCAAAACTTTGCACTGAGATGATAAATACAACTATACCTATTAAAATCCTTCTGAGTAGGAAGCACATTTGTATACAGAAAGAAACACAGCAGAGATGTTACATATTCACTTTAGGTTAAAACATGTACTTTGGATTTAGAGGAATCTCTTTGATATTTCCTGTGTAATTAAGCTGCTGGAGGAAGTACTTGAATGCCAGACTGGAACAACAGAAACACAAAGGGGATGAAGTGCTGATGTAGCACCAGTAAAACTGAGCCCACAGAGCTCCCCAGAGCTACACAGACACAGAGATTGCCTGCTCCAGGGAAAGGAAATTCCTGCAACTTGGGTTTATTTGCATTTTCCACCTATGTTGAGTTTCTTGGAGGACAAGAATGCAGCGAGCAGGAAGAGAGGTTTAATGTCAGGTTATTAAATCCTGAGATGTTTCTAAAGTGGTAACCCAGGCCTGATGGATCCCCAGGGCTGCCCTGGGCAGGCCAGCACAGGCACCTGAGAGGTCTCTGCACAGCCTGGCCCAGGCACAGCTCCACTCCTGCATTCTGCACAGCCCCAGCCCTCCCCAGGTGTGCTGGAGAGGGGAACTTGTGCAGATGCTGCCAGGTGATGGCAGGGGCTCTTTGAATCCTGGGAGAGGCAACGAGAGGTTTTATCAATACCTATTATGAATGAGCTGAAGTGAAATGTTTCCATAAGGGATTTCTGCCTTCAAGATGTATAACTAGCTCGATCAAAATGCTGCAGGTAGAAAGAGACAACAAAGATAAAGACTTCAGGGGGGCTGCTCTTCAGTTCATGCCACATATTCTAGCCATGACTCTGAGTGTCAGTGAGAACTGACAAATAATAGAAGCATGAAAACTGAGAATCACAGCTAAGGTGTTTCTCCAGCAGAGATGTGTTTCTGTACACCTGAATTCAGAGCACTGGACACGAAAAATAAGATTTAAGAGTTCTAACCTTTAGAGAAACCACTGCACAAGAAAATGTGCTCTTGTAAAAGATGCCAAAACACAAGTTTGCTATAATGCAACAGCCATGCAATTAACAGAGAGAAAAGAGCAAAATATGAGAAACACAGAATGTATAAATAGAACACAGAAAAAAAATACATGTGTATACACACACACTTATATATGCAATATGTATATGCAATATGTGCTATGCTGCACAGTAGACACTGCAATATGTAATCTATCAAACTGGTGAAATAAAAGTAATGTAAATTATTTTAACAATGTATCTTTTATAATCTATGTCCAGGCCCATGGAGAAAGGCAGGGCTTTCACTAGGAATGTAGGCTGTGCTGGTGTGATATAAACATGGTTAGGTGAATGTTTATAAATCTCTGACTTTTGCATACTAATCCAGAGCTTAGAACAATATAAACTTCAAGTCAGTACAAACAAGAGCTCAGATGAGCAGACCATTCAGTTCATCCGTGATCCTGCCTAAAATTGTTCAGTGATCTTTTGTAAAATGCAATTTTAATTTGTCTTCCCTTAACATGATAAAATACACAGTGGTGATCCTCTGACAGAAAGCACACAGGTGATGCTTCAGGCAGTTCTTCACATTTAACAACTTTAAACGAAGTTGCAGATTCAAACTCAAGGTAAAACTCTAATAAACATCACAAATCAAGAATATTTGTCTTAGAAAAAATTAGTTATTTCCTAATTTGCCTACTTATATGGATTTAATAGATACATTTTTCACTGAAAATAAAAGAATAATGAGGCAAACCCCCAAGTCTGTGAAACTCCAGGCCTTAATGCCTAAATGATGATGGGGTTTTAACTCCACAACCTCACAGCAAGCATGCTTTCAGGTAACATCCAACTCCCTCCACTGAGAATAAGCAAGATTAAAAAAAAAAAAGACATTAGTAAGCAATAAATTACTGAGAACAAACTAAACCAGCAAGTAAACACCACATCTTTTAAAAAGCAAGATTTTGATGCCTTTCGGAAGCTTGAGAAATGAGCTAAGTCGCCCACAGTCTATTACATCTGATTGCTTCTGACAGGGGGCAACACTTCACACAAAGGGCATAAAACTCCCTTAAACATCAGAGAAAAGCAAGAAAGAAATGCAGATAAGAGATTAAAAGGAACATCTTGGGCTGGATGTTTTCTTCCCTTTAGTAAACTCACATCTGTCTACAGCATGAGGTCACCTCTAGAAGTGATGAGGTCAATGTTTGTATTTCAGAGTAAAACCAGGCTCTTTTCCTCACCCAGGGATCAGTGTTACCATTCTCAAGAAATCCCACAGAAATGAGAGAGATTCCTGCAGAGTAAGGGAGCACTCAAGGCATGCAGACTGCAGGTGCATTTATGGCCAATTTCAGAGGTAACATATTCTCAAAATTATCAGCAAATGAGTTGGAGTTTTCCTTTGTGTGACACAACTGTAAGACATTACTTCTTAATGTTCTTGTAACACATTTGCAGCCCCACTCACCCCTCAGAGAATACTGTGGAGTACATAACAACAGCAAAATTTCTGATGTATAATCAGAATTTGCAGCTTTCAATTAAAGGCATCCTTTAAAATTTGTCATGCTTCCAGCTACACCGAGCCACACAACTTTACACGATGGAGACCAGCATGTATATTTGAGAATAGCTATAAGTAAATGTAGAGCCACATCCTGCCTGTAGACATTTGCAATATGATTTTACCTCGTTTGCAGGCCCCTGTGTTCACAAATTATTGTCTAGGATGTGATCCAAAGCCAGGAGAGCACTTCAGAGCTTTGTTACTTTCTTTACTTTCCATCTCTTGAAGAACAGCAGTGTGGCTGTGAGCTCGACAAGATGTTTAAATTTGAATTCTGCATAGCTGACAGACCAAGAAAGAGGAGAAAGTCCACAAGAATGAAAATTTCAGCATGTGCCAATGTATAAATGAAAAGGTGTCGTGACCCTTTCTCTAGACCATGATCTCTGTAACCTTCTGACTTTGCTGCTGTGAGCAGAGGCTCCAACATTCCTTCTGTCCCAGCAGCATCTTGGCGTGACACCACTTATCCTGCTGAAGGATTTTCATCAAATTCAGATGTTTTCATCCGCTGCTTTTCATCTGTGGCACCAGGTTGCACTGCATCAGATTGGCTTTTATCAGCTCACAGTCTTGTTTGTCATGAGAGGAGACACAGCTCAGATGTACTGAGGAAAAATCTGTCCAGAAACATTTGTCAGGAAATGTCTGTGCTTGGAACAAAAGTGTCTGAACCAAGATGGAGGGCCTAATCTTCCTGATTACAGATTTTTTGGGGTGCCACAGCAGGTAAGTCAAACTTACATGTCCCAAATCAGTAGTTGTTTTAGTTCCTGGTACATCCACACATATTTTACTGTTCATTTCAAGGAGCTGTTTGCAGAATTTAACCTACCATTTCCATACTATTGGAACAATGGAAACAGAATTTTGAATTCTCTGTGCTGAAAGGCACTGACCCACAAGAGAACACTATGTTTGATCTGAGGCCTTGGAATAGGCTTCCAAAATTGAGTGGTAACATTAAAATCACACAGTTTGAATGGAAGGTGTGGTGTCACACGGTGAAAAATTTGAAATTTAAAGTTTTAGAATATAGTAATATATATGTACCAAGATGGAGTTTTAGGGTGTTGGCTAGATACTTCTTTTTCACTTTCTTCTTCCTTCTCCTTCATGAGTTTAGATGATGTCTTATAATTGGATAAGAAAATCCGCAGCGCTGAACTTAGAGGTTAGAATATTGGGTTAGAAATCAAAATAATTTAGTTGGCAAATCATTACTGGACCAAAGGTCCTTGAGAAAGCTCTGCAAAGCCAGAGAACCTCCATTGTTAGCCTTGTTTTACCTTGTTAGCAGAACTCACAGCTAAGACTGTAACACAGATAAGAACCAATAAACAACTGAGTCTGAACGAGAAAAAACCAAATCTCTTGTGTTTCATCACAGCTACTGAGGGTAAGGGTGAGAGGCTGGGAAAGAAACCCTCACCCCCAACACCATACTAGCATCTAGTGATGGTATTACATGTTCCAGATCACCTACAGATTCCAACATTTTAACACCCAGATAGGAGATGGGATCCTGCAAACCAGGATATTTATGATGGCAGTGGTTGGTTGGCACAGCTGCTGCTCCACAGGCTGATCTTACCAGGGTAACAACAGCCTTCCCAGCAGAGTTTGCCATTATCCTAAATAATCAAGTCACTTCAATCAAATCATTGAAGCTATTCATGTCATTATGTTAATTAAATACATTAATGCTTATACACAGAACCTAAAAGAATATAATAAAGAATTGCATATATTAAATTCACTCAGAAAATGAAAATTTCTTTGAAAATGACTTTGAAATGAGGGCTCAGAGCTATTCACCAGTTTGGTTTGACACAGAAATATTTCAATTTCACAAAGAAAAATGATGTTTCTGAAAATTTTGGAATCTTTAGTTCTAGTGTTTTTCTTAAAAATTGAATGAACTTCACTTTTCTTATGTTTCATTTTGTCATGTCTAGATGATGCTCCTTCCTTTTCTAGTTCAAGATGACATTTTTTCCTGTAAAATTTAATGACTTGTTTTGATTAAGCAACCTGAAGATAAAAATACACTGCTTTGGGCAAATTGGTTTTTTCAGATGAAGAAAAAATTATTTTCCTTTTTTCTTTCAAAAACAAAACAATAAAAACCCCCCAGGGTCTTCTATCTCAGTCCCCCTGTTCTTCAGCTTGGCTGGCACTTCCCAAGGGTACAGGTGAGAGGAGAACAAGCAAGGAACTGAGACTTGGAACCCTTGAACTTGGATCTTGCAGCATGACATTTATGAAATATGATGCAACAGTCCTACCTGTGAAATTTTTCAGTTCAGATTGTTGATATTAAAATTGGAATAGGTCCAGTTCAGACCAATGATTCTGTATGTCTCCAGCTACCTCTTTACTTCAGCTTTAAATGTCTCAGGGCAAGAATGTCTGACCTGCAAGTGAGACACTTCACTTCAGAAGTGTCTCCCCAGTATTCTTCCTCTGATATTCCCTGATATCTTTCCCTGATAGTCTCTGAATTTACCTTTTCTTATTTTCAGCTTACTGCCCCTTAGGCACAGCCAGCTGTTTCTGCCAGTGCCAGAGCATGTATGACAGATGTAACATAATATTTAACACATTTTATCTCTGGACTGGGCTTGGCACATCCCTGCCTTATGCAGCATCCAGAATGAAGTGATGACTGACACAACTTATATGATGGAGTAAAGTACCCTTACTGGAAGTGACAACTGTATTCAGGTCTAAAAACTGGTGAGTTAGTTAAAAATCAATTTTCCCTATTAGCTGATCAATAAACTTAAGGCAGCTTAGAGGTCATTGGAGCAAAAACGTCTCCTGAGCCGTGAGCTGAGATCACAAACAGCCTGGTAACCAAAGCTCTCCTTGTGCTGTGGAGCTCACAGTGCAAACACCCCTTCTGTCCATAAAAATGCACTAAACATGGCAACAGTGCCCTGGGATTCCAAGGGAACAATCCTGGAAAGAATTGCACAGAAAAGATTTTTATCCCTTTTTTTGCTCTACTGCATTTCTTCCCACTTTGATTAAAATATTCTTTACCTGATGCCTTCTTTTCATGATAGTCCTGGTTCTAGCCATATCTGGTATGGCTAATAACATGATAGAAAAAAGAGATAAAACCAGGGGAGGAATAAACCCAGAGACACTCTGAGCAGAACAGTTTTGGTAGGTGGGGTGTATAAAACAGGCTTCTCTGCAGGGAGTTGAAGGTTTTTTAATCCAAGTCTAGGCTTTAAAATCATTGCAGTTATGAGAAAGGTACTGTCTCTGCAGAAAAGCCAAAAAGACACATTTTCCACTGACCTACTATGTTGTTGTGTTTAGAAAATCCTGAAGATGCACTACAGTGTCATTTATTTGCTTATTTCACATATTTTTACAATATGGAAACTAAATGCCAAAGTATTTCATGAATGGGGAGCTGGCCTAAGATTTCGACCCACACGGGGTCTTCTAGAGATTTTCTTGGTTGGATTTACTCTGTTCCTTGAGCATCTCATAATCTCAGAATTCCAGAATTTACAGCTTTCAGTATCCCAGAATAGCTGTAAATTCATTAAAGATCCAGTAAACCTCATTTAGGTTAGGGCATAGGTAGGCAAATTACTTCCATGAGCAAACTTTATCCTTTCATGTTTTCTTCATGTCCTGTTGCTGTAGCTAGGGGAGGTGCAATGCACACCTGCCCCAGGTACAAATAAAGGAACAAATCTTTGTAAGGCACAGGAGTAAAAATTGAAATCTCTGTGCTCACAAAATAACCCCTGAAGGAAGATACTCCTGCTGGAGAGGTTAGTTTCCTTCACTGGTTATAGAATATTTTTTCCTCTTTTGTTTTTGGACACCCACAGAATAATTGAGGGGAAAATGGTACCATGGGAGTTGGTCTTGGACACTGCTAAAAAGTTATACCAACTGCACAGCAAACACTTGAGCTGCATGAAGATGAATGGAGGGGAAAAATGTCTAATGTTCCCTGAAAGTTTTCTAAGGTTTTTATAGAGAAATTCAAGTCCATGTATCTGCTAAAATATCCATTGTTGGGAGTAGTTTACCTCACAGAGAACTTCAAATGCTCTTTTTATTTTGTGACAGGGCAGAAGTACTCACACCCATCAGTTCTACACACAGAGATAGTCAATTGCTGCTTTTCTAACAAAACTCCATCACTGTAAAAATGCTCCATTAAATGTCTGGTAATAACATTCTACAGATGTTTTATTGAAAAAACAAGTTTCTTTAAGCCAAACTGCACACAGCATACTGGTAAAAATGGGAAACAAAATGTTCATGCAATGGAAATATGTTCGAACCAGAAAACACAGAGAAGAGCTCAGTAAATAAATTTGATCCAGGCTATAAAAATTTAGTGGTAATCAAGAAAAGCCTGGTTCAGGTGGTTGGCTGGAATGATATCAGGGAGACTGGCACCAGGAAAATGACCTTTGGTGCTCTTGCTCCTTGAAAGCTGTGCTCCCTTCTCAGTATTTACTCTGTCAGTAGCTCAGCTCCCAGAGGATCTGTGTCGATATTTTTTGGAAAACATTTTTCTCCGACTTTTCTTAACAAAACTTTATCTTCACCTCACCGTAATTCTTCCATTCAAAGTACACTGGAAATATTTTGTCTCTTTGAATTGTAGAAATGTTTTGGTTCTAGAGAAAAAGCTCCATGTTTTCTACAGGGATAAAGAAACCTGTTTTCTAGACAGCTATCCCCCTCAGCTGTCTCCTCATCAGGCCTCCCACTCTCCTGGGAACTGAGCTATAGGGAAGACATCAGAGCAGACAGACCCTTCTCTCTAGTGGTAGGAATTGTTTTTGGTATCTTCTCTTACTCTGTTGACAATTTTCAAGCTGCTATTTGAGTTTCTTTCTTCATCAGTCTTCAGTTTTTAGTATAAATTGTTCCATGTCTTGTAGTTTATATATTTAATTCACTTTTTCCCGTGGTGGTTGTTACACTGTTTTCTCCTTTGTTGGTCACTGAACCTTGGCTCTTCCATTATTTCTTACCTATGCCTGCTGTAGTAAATTCCCACATAACCTTGGATCTTTGAGACAGAAAAACTCAGCATCTCCGAGGAGATTGTCTAGGCTGTCACCTTTTGGATTTAGGAATGTATGCAACCTGGTGATTTAATTCCTGCTCTTGTCTAAGGTCTTCAGTTTTGCCACCCTTACCTCTGTAAGAATTCCCTTACACAATTTTAAGGGAATTCTTAACATTAAGTTACAAAGCTCTGAACTATCTTGCCCTGTAGGGTTTTTCATTATCCCCCTCCAAATCCTGTATATTTTTTTCTTGTTCAGAAAGCCTTTCCTTTTCTGTACTCCAGGAAAACAGGGCAGATCTTGAGAGAATCAGACTGGGTAGCACTGAGAAAAGTCCTAAAGATTAAGTTCCAGGGGACCAAGAAAGGCACAGGTGACTGAACTGGAACTGGTGGCTCAGGAAATCCTGGACTTGGGGTAACAACTTGGAGATGATTCCTCTGGATATTGCACAATGCAGCAGACTGGGCTATGGAGCACTCCAAGATCCTGTTTATTCAGTGTATAAAATCTACCTCTGGGGGCCCCAGCTGAAGCACAGACAAAACAATTTTCCCCATAAAGTTTTACAGCTGCTGCAAGAGTCCTCCACTAAAAGCCTCCACACTTGTGAAAAGGAGAAGAAAAGGAAAATGTGCATCAGTTCCCAGTTCTGAAGTGGGAGTAATCACATTTATTTTCTTTCCTTTTATTCAAGCCTAATGCTCTTTAGAATAGAGAGCATGGTGCCAGGGAGGCCCCTCATGATGTGCACAAGGGATTGCTAAGGAAAGTTGGTTTAGAGTCATATGTAGAACGAGAGAACAAAACCCTTCAATACAACCACCACTATCCACACCTTTGAATTTGCTCTGGCTGTGGAGGGAATTGCTCTGTCATGCTCAGGAGACTGGGATGGCCCAAGAACCAGACTGTGGAGGTGCATGAGGTTGCCTGGTCTTCATCAGCCAGAAAGATGATGATATTAACCCCTGGTTTTCCCTGTGGAGACCACATTGGCATGTCCACTCCCCTGCTGTGCCCAACATTCCACATGCACATTATAGCTCCTAAACCCACATTCAGGTCAGGGGTGTTTGCAGGGGCTTTATTCAAGTGGCTGCTCTAGGAAATAAAAGCAAATCTGTAAAATCAGAGAGTATAATATATTAGAAATGGAATACAATCCTCGGGGGGATTATCACTGAGACCAGTGGGATGATTCAGGGGAAAATGATGAATGGCTACTGCCCTTTTCTCCTTCCAAATAAACATTTCGTCCCTCTCCATTGGAGCTGGGCAGCAGATGCAAAATTACAGCACAGAAAAAGAGCATAATTTGGCCATAAAAATGTTGCAATAAGTTGTTATATAACTGAAATGCCACCGCCTTTAATGCATCCACCCACTCGTTTTACAACCAGTTAATATTTTCCTGAACTTACATGTTGTATTCTATCCTGCCGCCTCTGCAATCTTTTTGCCTATTTTTCTGCCAAAGCCACAAGAATAAAGCTGTCAACATTGCAACTGAGCCATCTTTCTTGTCTGGCAAATTGTCTAGTGGTGACTATAACCTCCTGGCTGCTCCACTGTATAATGTAAGTATCCTGTCTTAACAAAACCGAATTTAAATATTCTGTAGATACCAGATATCTGCAGGCTTCTGTGCAGAAACAAGTTAAATATATTTCCCTGACATTTTTTACTTTTCTCCAGTGGGGATGACACAGACATTCATATTAAGCTGAACACGTATTGACATGCTTAGAGAGATGTTATATGGCTTTTCAGCTGAAATATCTCCAGGTATTTGAACTGCAATAATAAATATGGCCACTCCTGAGGGAAGGAAGAAGCAGCAAGAAAATTCCCCAGAAGAGTGTGATTAAGAACTGAAGTGAGCCACTGGCATACAGTAGTTATGCTTTGAATGTGATTGGGATTTATGATTTCAATTAATGCTAGAGAACAATTTTGGAAAGTTATTAGCAAGCTCCTGGCTGAACAGAACACAGTTCATTTGTGCATTTCTCCAGATTAGCTCTATCATTGTGTTGTTTACAAACACAAGGCTGGATCCTCTGAGATGTGTTTTGGGGAGGCACAGATGACAGCTGCACAGGAGCCACATGGACCAAAAATGTGGCCTCATCTGTGGGGTAGTTTTTAGTGTGTTGGAGGAGCTGTAATTTTACATTTGAGAGATCCAAAGAGAGAAACTCATAAAAAAAACAAAGGCCCATCTCCTTTGCTCTGCTCTTCCATTTTGTGTCCCAGGAAAGGCTCTGGGATGTGTGTTTATCTGATGTAAATATGTTGGATGTATATCACCAAGGAGCTGGGCCCTCCTGAGGTTCACTTACGATTTACAAACTAACTGAGGCCTGACATGACTGTCCCTGTGGGCTTGTGCTGCATATATCCATATATGTTTATATCTCGGTATTTATATATCGATAAATATAAACATGTCTCAGCTTGCCTTTATTTTCTATAGAAACAGCTCTACCCATCTGCCTCCTAATTTCAGAATTTCAATGTCATCTGTATTTGTTAAGGTCCTGTCACCTCAGGCAGGGTCTGCTCATGGGGAGCTCTGTGCTCTGTGCACCCAGAGAGAGCCCGAGAGCTGCGGTCTGGGTCCTAAATATGTCTTGGCTCACTGAGCTGAATAAAGCTATTCACAAAGGCAAAAAACATCAGGTGCAAGCAGCTGAAGGCTTGGAGATTAATGAAGCATTCGGGAGGGAAAGCAGCAGAGTTTTTGCAAGGCCGTCCTGCCCCAGAGAACTGGGGAGGGGCAAAAACACCCTCAGGTTGCTGTTGCCACTGGCAGCAATGACAGCAAGCACCAGAACTTTGTCCTCCTTTACCTTGGTCACTCACTGTCCCCTGTTTCAGTTAGACCTGTTCTACAAAAATTAGTAAAGGCCCCACATTCACTTCTGTCAGGTAGTAATAAATATTTATTCACGACTCATTATGTAGCTAGGTCAGTATAAATACCTTGGTTTTTAAGGATGACAACGATCATTCTTTCTCTGGACAAATACCAAAATCTCAGTTTAGACTAGGTCTTACAAAAATCCTCTCTCTCTGGGTTTGTATGGTTGAAGAGCAAATGCAAGGGACAGCAGAATTACATCTCCTTGTTTTCCTGTTGCCAACGCTGCAGTATTTCATACAGAGCAGTTTTCTGTGAGAAGCATTTTCCCTTTCATTTCCAAGAGCAGCATTTCGAAGCCTTGTGCCAGGCTTGAGCCAACACTGCGGCTGCCAGCATGACTCACAGCTACTTTGGCACAACAATATCTGCCAGGGACTAGAAGAGAAAAATCTCATTGATGCTTCAAGCACAACTCTGTGACAACAATAGAGTAATTAACTTTTGAAGCCAACCATTTCAATCCGTGCATAACGAGTAGGAGAAACCTTCCACCTGCATCTCTGGTGTGTCCCTGAACCAAGATGTGCAAGTGTTTTAAACTCTGTGAATTAATATTAAACTACAGAATACACAGCTGAGCCAAGGGAAAAGAGATTTTGCTTTACAGTAATATGTTACTTGTGATTCCTGTCAAGGCTGTGGGAGGTAAGATCGCTGAAAATTAATCACTTCCTTAGAAACTTTGACATGGTGGGAAGCACTGTAGCAGAGAACCTACCCTTTGAAACTGTGCTTTCAGTGGGCTTCACATGTGTCCAGGCTACTTTTCAGCAAGGTTCCTGGACGCAGGCTTCACAATTTTGGGATCTCCACTGAGGCTGTGAGCAAGCAGGGAAGAGGCCAAAGGCATTTCTGTTTCCTTCAGATCATGGGAGTCTCTGTGCCAGCTGCCTTCCACCCAGAGCAGTGAGAGACCCAAGATGAAGGATTTGGACTAAGCTGAGAAATTTCCTGAAGCATTTCAGGGGTGTTTTTCTCTGGTTTTACCTGAGAGAGCCACTGGAAAAAGAAAAGAAAATGAAAACTACAGCTTGTGAGTGCTCTTAAAGCTGATGTTAGTCCTTCACACCCTCGAGCACGTTCTTACTATTACTCTATATTTTGTTTTTCGGTTGCAGAATATTGCGAGTAAAATGGTTTTTGGCTTGTTTATTTTTCCATATGTCAAAGGCAAAGCTTTCCCCTTTGCTTCCATTGAGTCTAAAACTGACAAGGCTGCTCTTCTTTAACAACCCATGTAGCACCTTATTCTGCCAAGACATCTTTGTTTGTGCACCAGCACATCAAATGCAGTTAGTGCACGACTGGGAATACTGTTTATTAGTTAACCACAGCTGCAGAACTAGCAGATGGAGCAGAGCACATTTTTGTTGAGGATCACAAAAGTAATGACTACTGTTCTTTTCTTTTTCATTTTTAATCTGTCATTGCTTCACGATGGAGTTGCAGATTTCGTTAGAGACTTCAGAGACTGGTACAGAAACCACGGTATCCATTACATTTAATTACTCCCCCATTTGTTTAAACAGTGAGTGATTTTATTAAATTGAATTATTTTCTTCTGCAGCTTACATGAGAAAGGGGCATTATAATTACAATCAAGCTGGCATCTTAAAGTTATAACATTTGTTAGCTACAGCAAAATTTTCCAAAGCCCTGTAGAAATTACATGCATATTTAAATGCCAAAAAAAAAAAAAATTTGCTCACATACCACCTTCAAAAATCTCTTTCTCAGTTCTGTGAGCTGAAACTGAGATCCCAGCTGAGGGGTAACAAATCAAAATGACTGAGTGGCCAGCAAAACCTGTGTCCTCTGAGAGCCCCCAGAGCACAGACAATGATGCAGTGCCAAGGAGGCAGCAGCAAGACTGGGGCTGCTCACTGTTACTTAGAACAATTCCCACTGGCTTAACTAAAAGCAACAAGCAAAACAATAAACAAGAAGTAAGATTTTTCAGTCTTTTCATTTCTAGCATCCTGACCAATGAAGGAAGTGTGCCACCATATGTCTTAATCACCAGGATTTCAGGTCATACCAGTTCCTTTATTCTGATGAAGTTCCCCTTCCCTTTACAGCCTTTGCTCTGGACCCTCCACACCTCCAGGTTTCATACCCACACCTAAAGCTTCACAGAATCCAGACATGTGTCCCAAGGACCTGGTATCAGTCTACAGCTTCCTCACAAGGGAAAGTGGAGGGTCAGGGCTCAGGGACTGATCCAATGACCAGGGACAGAACCCAAGGGAATGGCATGAAGCTGTGTCAGGGCAGGCTTAGGTTGGATATTAGGAAAAGGTTTTTCACCCAGAGGGTGGTGGAGAACTGAAGAGGCTCCCCAGAGGAGTGGTCATTGCCAATCAGACCTCTTGTTACATCCTACAAGGTCTGTAAAGCATTAAGCTTATACTCATGGTCTACAAACGAGTTTTGTCAGGGCTTTTGACACAAAACACATCAGCAAAAATATTAATTCCATTAAGGACAGAAGATTACCTCCACTGAAAATGAAAAGTGGGTATGACCAAAAGAAGTAATAGTGTGATATGATTTTTCACTGGAGCTAACAGAAAAGTGGGGTGGATGAGAAGCAGCTTTTTTCTGAGGATACATCAAAAGACCTTGGGGTGAGGGGACAGAGAACTGAAGGTTGGGTTTGGCAGTACAGTCATGTGTCACTCAGTACAGAGGACTAGAAGGATTTTATTACAGCTCTGCTGTTGCCCAACTGCTTGCATTTGGTCAAGACCCCTGGGGTTCCTCTTGCATGTGCTCTGCTCTCCTGTTTTCTTGGCCTTTTGGACAGGAGCCTGCAGGCTGTGAGTCTTTGTATGTCATCCACCCCCATAGAACACTGACCTTGGCAGGGCCTAAAATCTACCAAAGCCCCCCCAGAACTCATACCCAACTATGAACGAGTTCTGATGATGGCATTAACACATTCTCAAGATGCACCTTTAGAGAATATAACCTGCAGGTCTGCTCTGACAATGGCATGCAGAGAGGATTTATGGCATGTGCCATGATTGCATGACCAAGTCTGACAGTGCTTCAAAGACCAAATTATTTTAGTGTTTTAAGTCCTCGACCAGACAAAGATGTTGAGAAATAAATGCCAAATGACAGCAGCCATTGTAGCTACAGCCAGGGTTTGGTGTCTGTCTAGAGCTAAGGCTTTATAAAACTTGAAGGAAATGAGCCATGGAAAGCAGAACCATTGCAGTGATGACAAAATTCTTCATTGACAGTTTGTCACTCAGCCACTGGCCAGGACCCACCAAGAGCAGTGGTGGGAGCCATCTCTGAGGGCAACTTTATCACACTGAGATCTATTGCATTGGTCAGGGAAAGCGAAGATGCTGTAACTCTCTCTCCACCAGAATTACCCCAAAATGTCCCTGACAGCTCACAGAACATCTGCAAATGTGTTCCTGCACCAAGTAAATGTCCCTCCATGACAAAGAGAAACCTTTGCTCTCCATTTAAAGCAGCTTTAGCCAGCACCAAATATAGGCCTTGTTCTCAATAAGAAGACAATGTGTAGTGCAGGTTCCTTCCCTGAGCAGCATTTTTCAATTTGAGTGTATTTCTCTGCTTGAAGTCACTGGTATCTTGAAGAAAAATGGGAGAGGTTTCCCAGATTCAGAATTACTAGGAGGTGCTATGATTGAGACTATGAAACCAAGGCTCTGAACTCACAGAATCAGACTCTGCCTGTAAACTGCTCCTCTATACCATCCTCAGGATGCTCAAACCCAGCCCAGTCATTTAACCAGAGGTAAGATTGCTTTGCTCTGAAAAATAACCTGCCTGCACCTCTGGCCCAGAGTGCATGGCTTATATCCAATATTAATGTGTTATTGATGAAAAGATTCACACCAATGTGGATCTTTTATCACCTGATGGATTTGAAGGAAGAATGAATGCTCCAATCTCTCTGCCAGGTTTTCCCCCTCACCACTCTCTCTGACACTCACACTGCAGCTGAGCCAAGGGAGGCAGGAAGCACCACAGCTGCCAAAAGAAGATTAACTCCACAAACCAGCTAAGGTAACCCCACTCCAAGAGTGGTGGAAATGCTGAGGATGAAACTCTGCCACAGTGTTCCAAATACAGGTTTAGCCAGGTAGTTTTTACATCAAAGAAAATTTCCTGAGTAGCAGATGGATGATTCCTTTGCTCTGCAGACCTTGGTGATGAAAAACTCAGTAGAATGTTGAATCTGTTCATCTCTCTAAGATTATTTCTTCTAGCAGAAACATGGAGTCTTCTTAAGCATAATAAAAAGGAGAAGAAAACAGCACTTGGGTCAAAAAATTCTTTGAAGACTCATGGAATTCAGACGCAGTGAATTCCTTCTGTTCCTCCTCCTCATGACAACATTTGTCACAGACACACTCAGCCTACATCTTTTGGGATACCAATCTCTGTAATGTGAATTTGGTTTGCATTCTAGCAACATGTCCTCAGCAGATATGCTGAACCTTCACTAAACCAAAGGAATCCAAAAAATCAGTGGATTTACATCCAACCGATAAAAAATTCTACATTTTTCTTCCCACAGAGTGCTTGCAATTGCCACCCACTTTCTAACCTTTCCTGTTTCATATCAAAAAGAGAACACAGTAGCCAGAGATTCGAATTACAAAACAGTGAAATAAGTCAGAAAACTGCAAGGCATCAGTTAGAACAGAAAATCGTCTGTGACATAGGAAATTTTTGATGTCTCATTTTCATGACAAAACATGTGCAATCCTAACTCCATCTAATGTTTCACAATGCACTGGTGAACTGTGTAAATACAATAATGAGTGCTGGGCACTTCACCTGTTCTCAGATTGGACTTCACACTAGTAACACAACCAAAAGGGCTATAGCAATTCTGCCAGAAATAAATGTGAAACAAGCACATGTGCAGCAGAGAAGGACAAATCCCTTCATTGTAGAAATCTGTAAGCAACAAAACCAAATCATTCAGTTTGAAATTATTTGTGTTTTACTTCTGTGTCTAATAGGATCTCAAGTGTTTGTACAAACTGGGTTTATCAGTTTAAAGCATCTTTAACACAGGAATTCTAGAAATCAATCAAAAACAAACTCAATCTCTAGGGCAGATAAATCTTAGAGGGCATTTACAGAACTCTGTGCTCCTGAAATAAAATCATCTTGTATAACCACATGCCAAAATGGGCTAGAGCTAATGAAGTATTAGTAGACAAGCTGGCATAAGAATATTTTCTAATTAAGATATTTATGTGTGTCTTTATCTGATATAGATAAATAGATATTTATATCAGGTTTAGTTACAGAGAAATACACACTAGAATTTATTAAATGATCCCACTAAAATTTTATAACTGCTCAGTGTTATGTACATGCCATGCACAGCCTGAACATAAGACATCATCAACATGTACTCTAAAAGTGTCATTTTAAATTTGAAAATAATTACTGGTACTACACTTTATATGATTTTAAATAATTTAGGACATCAGCTAAAACTTCAGTACTCTCTTAAAAGTTATAGCTCCAGTAATTTCCAATTCATAAAAAAACAGCTGAAGGCTTTATTATGCTTTGGGCTCCCAAATGCATAGAATTTCTCCTTGCAGAAGGACTTAAAGAGTCTGGGATGAATAAGAGATATGTTTGATTTATTGACTTACAGAGGTATTTGTAAAATGGAGTTGGGTGCACTTATTGCAGATACATCAGGCAGATTATTACTGTCAGAGGCATCCCCAGGCCTCCAGGTTAAGAAGGGCAAAAGTATTTCTTAATTTCCAAATGTATTTCTCAGCATTTATGCATGTTTTGGCTACTTGGAATTGCTGTCAGAGAAAGGAATCCTTGAAGGAGCAGTGTGGTCTTCCACAGAGCCCAAATCAATGGCTCTGGGAAGGGAACCTCTGATCCTTTCACAGAATCAGTGGCAGATGCTTGGCTAATTTGCTCCTGAAAACCTGCCACAACAGTTTCTCATCTCCCCTAAGCTGGTTTGGCTTTGTTTTGCTTTCCCCATATTCCAGATTTTCAGGCTGCCCTGGGATTCACCACAAGGATGTGCATCACTGAGCAGGAGAACAGCTCACAAAAGCAGCACCTGTTTGAGGGACACTGCCTCGAGCAGGTACCCTGTGCTGGTACCCGCCAAGGTTACACTGAGCACAGACAGCCTGGGAGAAGGGAATAGAGAAAAGCATCCAAAACCTTCCACAAAAGACATAATTTTAAAGCCATTTATTGAGCCTTTCACGATAGGCATTTCCAGAAGGTCAGAACTCTTCCCAGTGACTCAACCTGGGAACTCCAAAACGCAGCTCCTCAGGATGACACATACCCCTGGAGAGTGCCAGCCAGGGAGTGCATAATATGTGCTCAAGGAAGTCAATGTTCATTGAGGCAATTAAATATCATGCTTTATATTGCTGTCACTTGTAATTTAGTTATGCTGGAAATGAAGAATGGGTTGTCTACGCAATTGCTATCATAAACATCACCAAGTCTGTGTGGAGAGATTCACAATAAAACACTAAGTTGCCATTATCTCAGTGGCAGGTCTGTCCTCTCACAGAGCAGTAAGTAATAACTCTTTCACATTTGCAAAAGAAAGCAATATTTGCACTGCAAGGATGTGTCCTGTTAGTTTGAAAATAATGTCAATAAGGTGCTCTCCTTAGAAACATCTCCACCATCCAATTGTTTCCCAATCACAATTCATTTACTCAAGGACTGCACTCTGCTAGAGAGCAGGAATGATCCTGCTCTCATAATTACTACTCCTATGTGCAAACACTGACAGCACAGAGGCAATTCTAGCTGATTTAGCCAAGTGAAAGGTTAATGCTTGGGAGCTGCCGCCAGAATATTTCTTCCAGCAGGAAGACATTCAGTGTGCAATAAAACCTTCTCCCCAGCTACTGTTAAACTCTTGTGCCAGAGCTTTGCTAAACCTGGCTTCAGAGAGAAAGCAAGTGCTGACACACAGGGAGAGGAGCCTGCCTGGATCATCTGTACCTGACATGGCACAACAAAAACCCAGGAACCTGCACAGTGAAAATCTTCAGCAGTTCCGATTCCTGTTTTTGTGTTGAAATGTACCTCCCTGGCACGCCACCAAGAGGGTTTACGATAAAAATAATCACATTTTATCCACTCCAAGAGTAATTTCAGCCAGAGACAAGACATTTTATCAATTATTGGTTTGGGTTTTTTTAATCTGTGACCTCAAATACAGCACTCTCACAGTAACAAGACAGTTACTGCACGTTAGTTTACACTTTTCAAGATGCTCTGTCGAAGGAAAAGCACTCAAGGGAGCCAAGTTACAAATTTCTTGGTGGACAATTATTGATCTTTCTCAACTTTTAAGGTCATCATTGGAAGATGCAGGATATTTATCATGTCTGAAACATACTAGAGAAAAAGACTTAACGGAGGGATTTAAAAAAAAATAAAGTAACGAGGTTCTTGTGCTGTCCCAGACTAGCAATAAATGGAATCAACAGCTATGCAGATTATACATCACACACACACTGGCAGCACTCCCATATCACCTGGTGCAGGTACAGAGTTATTCACATTCACACTGGAGCTACATTCCCACAAGACCAACACCAAACTTCAGATGCTGACGGTTTTGGATGCTACAGACAATCCTGTCCTTGGGGAGGTGAAGGATCCATTGGGATTTCATTTTAATCAAGATTTTTTAGGGCAACAGGAGATCTATGGTGCCCCCCCATGTGATGGTTTGGAGTGGACTGATCTTTAGAGAACATTATCCAGTCCTCTAAAAACCCTTTGTATCATGTCTCACACTGAGAAGCCAAAAGTGGATAGAGCTTAACGCTCCTCATTCCCAGGCTGCATCTCGAAAGACAGAGGCTAAATCACATATTGCCTCAGGAAGTTAATTCAGGCTGTTGTAAACCAAAATAACAAGGGTAGAGGTCTAATATTTTGCTATGTTTAATGAAATTCTCAGCATCTTTTCAAGGAGGTGATGCTCTCCTTTGATAAAAGGCAACTTTAATTGCAATAGGTGTTAGGTGCCTGTCTGCTCTATCAATTGCTCCATCCTTCTCCAGTGAGACAAAGTGAAGGGAACTGAAGCTGCTAATGATCATGCACATGAATACATTAGGCAATACCTAAGTTAGCTCTCATGTACATGTGCTGCAGCACAGCTCTGAGCAAAAATGAGCATTATTTTTTTTTTTTTAACAGTAGCCCTATTTACTCTGTCATCGGGCCAGTATTTATCATTCTTCCATAGCCACTGATAATTACCCAATACATTTGGTACACTGCAAGTCTGTTTTCGGAGCAGGAAGGGCACTTAGACACAGATTGACTCCAATTGGCTCTGCTGGCTGCTCCACAGAGGAATGGCCATCTCACCACTTTTAATCTCCTATGAAACAAAATGATTAAACAGTCAATAGCAGGATGAGCCACCATGACGGCTGCCCTGATGGAATGGTGCCTCTGAACTGCTCCTAATAATATGTATGCAAGGAATAGATTTTTCTTTATAATGCATGTAATTAGAGTACAGGACAAAATGTTCTGTTCAAATTCATGACATGCACAACTAATAGAGAAGGAGAGAATGAGGCCCTTGGCTATTTATTTGCATGAAAAGGCTCTAATATAGGATATACTTTAGAGAAATTAGTTTTTAATCTAGGTGACTAGATGAGATTTTAACCCTGAACTGGTTTTGAGCTGACCTGGGAGAATTTATGCAGACATGAATGGGATGCCCTGGAAGCCAGACGGGTGCCATTTTTTTCATTAATTTTTGAATATCTTGTGTAGTCTAGGGGAGCAGAAAATCAGTTCTTTTAGAGGCTCACCTTATGTGAATCTGCTCCGGTGAGACTGAATCAAAAAAAGCAGATAGAAATTTTAGCAGGAATGTATTCTTTGTAAATTTGGGGTTGGAGGAGTCAGACACATTGATCCAGCAGTGATTCCCCCTGCCTGACCTGCATAAAAGCAAAACCTACAGCTGTAGCTTTCTATGAATATGTTAAGTAGGGCAAGTAACTCTCCCAGCACAAGTCTATTGCAGACATCACTGCTCTCCAATTTTAACATAACCAATCCAACAAGTCCTTGAAGGAGCATTTCAGAGCAGAACTGCTGCTTAAACAGCACTGCTCATTTAATGGCTGATACAGGAATGGGTGGCAACTGCAGATGTTGTGTCAGGTCAGGGCACACACCTCACACCCCCTGTGAAAAAGGACTCTGAGCACGTCTGAAAAGGACCTGCAGCTCCACCTCAATCCTTGATGAATCACTGTTAACAGCATGAATAGGGGCAACAACAATTTTTGTGTGTCAGACCATTAAACTATTGCTCATCCTGCATCTTATTAGCAATGCTTAGCTTGAGTCACATCTTGCAAGTTATTTTTATACAAAAGCAATCTCTTGAATAATCAGCAGGGACTTGGGAGGCACCCCAGTCAATGCTGGTGGTGTTTGAGGGGCTGGGTGACCCTGGACACACATCAGGGCTGGGTTTTTTCTTACCTGCTCCTTTTCTCCCAGCACTGCACACAAGCTCTAGAAGAAACCCAAACCCCACGAGTTCCAGAACCTTTGGGAGTTCACAGACAGTGCTGGCCACCACTGGAACCAGCAGTCAAACACTTCAGAGTAACCTAATGAACACAGAAGCCTCACAGTGGTGAAGGACACGGAGACATAAATTATTTCTGTAAAAATCACCACATTAATTAGGGAGAATACATAATTTCTTTATGGTTTTAGGCTTTCAGGAGGGCAGAGAAGAAAGAACCTTTGATGACTGGGAAAAGGCAAAGGGGAAGTGTCTTCTAGTGGCTTGATGAATAAATAGGTCACAGCAGCAGAGGGAAAGTCAGGGTTTCTGTGCTAGCTGATGAAAAGTGTTTCTGTGAGCAACTACAAAGGCTGGAGCAGGCCAGAGCCATTTTGGACTTTTCCTAAGGCTTGGGCAGTTTCAAAGACAATCTATCCATAAATTTCTGTGCTAATTGCTAAATCTGATTTTAGGGAGGAAGCCCAGCTTCCAGTGTGCCATTATTAAAAATTAATAACTTTTTTTCAATATTTGTCTCTTACTGAAAACACTTCCAAGTCAAGTTCTCCTGGAGGCTCATATAAATGCATGTTTTCACAAATGATTGTGAAAATAAGTCCAGAAAACTGTGTAAATTCTCATTTACTTTCCCAACTTTATCTTCCAGTATTGTCAAGAGCTTTTAGGAACATACATATTTTTTATCTTGGAAAATAAAAGCTAATAAAGATAATAGATAATTAGAGAAGATGATGCAATGATTACATCACATCAGATGAGGAAGGTAAGTCCTGAAAGCATTTTTTTCTTCTTGTGTAATTGAGTCACAGCTTAAATAAGAAAATAAACCCATATAAAGGACCTCAAAAATGACCATGGAAGAAAGATGAAGACTCTTTCCCTGATATTTTAGTCTAAGCATTTGTGAAGAGAAGGAATAAAACTAAAGTGTAGAATATGGAAACTGTGTGAATTCAGAGGAAAAAAAAAAAGGGAAAATCAAAGGAAAAAATGAAAATACCTGCAGCATATGTTGTTCAGGTGTTGTGAGACCTATGACTGTCGAGAGCAAGGTTGACTTATTTCAGTTAGCCCAGGGAGTCTCCTCCAGCAGCATCCAACTCTTCAGGCTGCCTCTCTGGAGTCCAGATTTTATAACAGGCAACGCTTCAAAACTCAGTACAGCTGAGCAGTTCTATTGCCTGGGGAACTCAGAGCTGACATGAGAAAAGAGCCTCATTGCAAGGTCCTCTGTACCTCTGAAAATACCTTTGACAGAGGTATTTGGGGGCTGCATGTTCCCAGCTCAGTGCTCACCCTCTACTGCTCTGGAGGAGAAATATAAAAAAACCCAACAAAGTTATTTGTGAGCAAATCCAGATTTTGGGCATTTCTCCCTGACCACATGTGCTGCCCCAGCCCAGGAAGAGTGGCATCCTGGATGGAGGAAAAATACCTCCTGATTTCTGTGAGGCCCAGAAGCAACAGATCTGTAGGCAGCTCGAGGGCTTTCCTGAGTGCTGAGCACATCTGCACAGCACCTGGCACATCTGGGTAATTTCCTGCAGCAATCATGCTCGTGCCACTTGACACAGTTGGATTCTTGATTTGTGTTTCTGTTCTATAATTCTATGATCTTGGCTGTTGAAAATGGGAAATGCAGACAGAAATGCTTTTGGAGAATGGTAATGAGGGGCCATAAATGCTCTGCTAATACAGTTCACACATTCCTTGTATCCCCAGCTTTCTTCATGAACTAATTACTATTCAGGCTCATGTTTTGGTTTCTGAGCAGTTGGGAAACTTGTTGGAAGGTGTATGCTGAGGCTACACTGTCTCATTATGCTACTTGCTTCCTCAGTTGGAAAAATCATCTCTGACAAGCCACTTTCCTGGGTGCAGAGCTCAAAAGACGCCAAGAGGCTTGGGGCTCGATGAAAGGTATTTGATGTCAATAGCATTTGACATATGCGGGTTTGATATGTTCCTGGCTTCTAAGTGATGCCAAAAACACAGCTTATGAGAGTAATATAAAGGGAGAGGACAGATATCTAACCTCCTTCAGATAATTGGTCTGAGTTGTTGCAAGGTGACCTTCATCCCCATACAGACAGCTTGTTGGTGAGAGTGCAAAAACATTTATCTCCCAGTTTTTCACGGGCACACAAGGAGCAGCTGGTGCTGCTAAGAAAACATTGCTGACCCCATGTCTGCTGTGCAGGTGGGTGAGATGGTGGCCTTCATCCAAGCACAAAGGGAGCTGTCCTCTGGCTTCCCAGAGAGTTACTGTCTGGGCTGCTTCCTAATCCCCTTGGTAAGACCAAAATTTTGGTTTGTAAGGAGGTCTGCAGTATGAAACCTCCCAAAGGTGTAAATCCACCCCTCCTGTCAGCCTTCTCCTTCTCTCAGACAGGTGTCTGGGATCTGGGCACTGACAAACAGGTGCTGATGGCCAGCACAGATCCTTTTTCCTCAAGGAAAGAGGCTGTGAGATCCTGCAGAGCCTGGCCTGCCCCTCACACCCTGCAGAGCCCAGCTCCTGATTGCATCCCCTTTCAAAGGCATGATTTCCCCCATTGAGTCCTGTATTGCACCATTAACTGATTATAATTAAATTTGAGGTGAGACAGGGCATTAATAACGTGAAAGCACTCAGTGCCTGTGTGCTGGGCTGGAGGCTCAGTGTCTCCCCTGGCAGAGACAGACACACATCACCATCAGGGGCTCCATTTCCCACCACCAGGGCAGTCACTGCCTGTCCCCAGGGCTGAGGAAACACTCTGGGCACGGCAACTGGATCTACCTAATCCCATAAAGTTATTTGTATGCTCAGGGGACACATCTTCCCTGTCTGTCCTGTGTCAGCACCACTGTCCCAAGCACTCAAGGCAGAGCCCACATGATCCCAAAGCTATAGCCATGTCTCCAGGGGGGAAGGGAGGATCCCCAGCTCTCTCCTGCCTGAATGACTCCTGGACACCCAGCAGGGCCTCAGTCCCTGCTGCCACTGCAGGGCTGGCTGTCACCACAGCACCTCACCCTGCTCCAAGGAGAACCCTCGAGGGAGCTTGAACAGCCATGCTGAGAGCTGTGCAGCTGGGAGAGCAGCCTCAGGAAAGCCTCAGGAAGGTGGCATTGGCTGTTTCACCCTCCCAGTCACACACTGCTGAGTTTGCCCTGCTGAGACCTCAGCTGCCTCCTCTCACAGTCCCTCCTGGTGTACCTGTGCCCAGGTCGGGCTCAATCCCATGCTTGGCAGGAGAGGACAGTGCCCAACAATCCCCCCTAGGCCCTTCTGTGGCAGGAAAGGGATCTCATCCCTTAGGATGAGGCTGGGGGAGGCTGAGGGCCCTGAGTTCGCACTGCCCACCCTGGCCCAGCTGAGTGGACTGGGGGAGCACACAGAACCTTCCTGTCTGAACATTTGCACATTTCCACAAAATTTTGTTCCAAGGTAAAAAACAGCTTTTCACACTATGCTCCCAAATGTAGAAATCAACAGGAAAAACAAACTTCTCTTTTAGTGATTCGCTTTCCTTGGTGTCAAAGCAGCACAGAGCTACAAGTCAGGAATTTTAATGATATTCTGTGTGGGCTGGGCAGCACCGATGGCCCCAGAGCCCCTTATCAGCACCAGGAGGGAAGAGAGAGTGAGGCTCTGCCTGCCTCTGCTCCCTGAGCATTTCCATAGGTGTATTCTTTCTTTCAATACTCCAGGAGTGACCTCACCTCTCCCCGAATGTCATCAGCTGCAGTTTGTTCTCAGCAAATTGCTTTGCTGTTTAATGAGGGCAATTTCCATTCTTGCATCTCTTACTGTTGGGGCCAAAATTATCCTTTGGGAAGGATACCTCCTGTACTGCCCCTGGGAAGAATACTTTCTGTCCTCCAGCTGTCCCTGCTCAGGTAGAGCTGCCTGCTGAAAGCCCTTACCCTTGTAAGATGCAATTGTTCCCTGAAAAGACACAGAGGGCTTAAAGATATTTTTGAGGACTTGTTCACTTTAGAACTTCGGAAAACTGCTGCCCTAAATCTCACAGCTGGAACTCATGGATGGAGCCTGGATGTGTCTGGGATGGACCCACAGCTGATTTTTAAAGCAAAGTGTAAATACCACAGCACACTTCAGGATCAAGCCCTGTACATGACAGAAGTGGTACTGCATTCCAGGGATATTTTGCTAAAATCTCCAGAACAGAAAATTGCTATTTTCTACTATAAAATTCAAAATCCTTGTCTGTTTTTGCAAGCTGCAATTCCCAGCTATTCAAATTCATGCCTTTTACCCATCGTATTTTACTGAGAGCTTTTATACTTGTAAATGCTATATATCATCCAACTGTTGAGATTTGGTTTGGGCTAGAAATTACACGTGCACAATAAGACATAATTACACAAGCATGATAAGACATAATCCTGGTTTGAAAGACACAGACAGATAAATGGTAGGGTACAAAACTCCAGAGTGGAACTGTTGCATACACTTTATATATTTCACACAGGTCCTCCAGAAGCTATCCAGCTGGAAAGGCAAACACCAAACCTGGAGATGACTTTTGAAAACACAGGCCAAAGAAAATGAGTAATTTGTCAAAGACAAGGAACTTGCAAGATCACCCAGAATGGGAGCACAGGATCTCAAGTGAAATTTAAAATGCTTGTTCTCAAACTCTCCCTGGTAGGGCAATACACAGCTCTTTCTCTGCTTTCTTTCTTAAGTATCTCAGTCCTTCTTCTTAAATATCTTTTAATAACATTAAAAAGAAATGACAGGTATGTAGGTGCTTCTATTTATGGGTAGGAAACTTTCTTACAAGTTCACAAGAACAAAAAAAAAGCAATGTGTGTTCCCAGGCACAGTAAGATTTCTGAGCAAGCATTTTTATTATTCAATTTAAGCACAAGTAAAATATATAGCTGTTTCAGATTTGGTTCCTCTCTGAAACATGCCTTGTAGAACAATGTTTCTCTCCCCCTGTAATTCTGACTACACAACACCAGTTTTATTTGCCAGGCCTGGCAAACAATGATCTATCCATCCATGTCATGCATATTATGTCAAATTTATTACGACAGCTTTCCAGCGTATTTCCAGTCAAGGTTTCATTCTTCTTACAGATTCTGCAAATGAGCAACAGTTTTAGTTACAAATGCCTCCCCATGAGGCAGCACTCGTGACAATAGAACAGAACTTACTGTATTTCTTGCAGAATTGTGACACCCATGCAACCAATCACTGTGACACACTGCTGAGGAACACCGTTTTGCTCTGTGGTTGATATATTCCCAACTCAAAATGAACAGGAGGGAAACTTGGGAGTCATTCAAGCCTTGATCAGTACTTGACTAGATCAAGCATACATCTTCATGTCCTGATAGGAGAAGACAACCCAAAGAATTAGCTGCCCACAGCCAAGGCCCTGAACCTTGGGAGAGGTTTGGCCACAGAACAGATGAAGAATTCATGGAAACATGAATATCAAACATGCACAGAGCAAACTGTGGAGCAGAGAGAGCTGCAAGATGTTCTTGACAAATGGTGGCAGTGCTAATGAGTGTCTGCACTAAAAGGTTCTGTTCCCTTTTTGTTGGAAAGCACTTGGAGCTGTTACATTAGCAAAGCTTCACCCAGCAAAGCTTTAACACCTGCTTAGACTGAGGTTCTCTGACTCACGTGCAGGTAGATAAATTAACTGGGGTTTGGGCAGGACAATGCCCTGCCTGGCTCTCCCCAGCTGGCAGGGCCAGTACCCAGTGCCAGTGGAATAATTTTTCAATCAGCAAATGGAGTCCAGTCCCTGCTTTGCAAATTCTCAGCTAAGAAACTCTGCAGAGACCAGCTCTGAGCTGCACTGGGCAAAAACAACTGTCATAGCAGCTCCCCACAACATTGACTGTCTTCTCCCCTTCCTGTGCCCATGAAACCCAGCCACTTCTCCTTTGGTTTTGCCTGCAGAGGAGTCTTGAGCCAGCCCTGGGCACTCCTGTCCACTGAGTGCCACTGGACAGCTGTGTCTGGGCACCAGGCAGAGGAACAAATGTTTGGGAAAAGCTGTTTTTACTTTTGCAGAAGGATTTCCCAGTCCTTTCAACTCTGAAAGGCTCACAGTCCATGCAAATTGTAGCAACCCTGGAGTTTCTGTTGGCAGAGGTACAACAGGGGTCTGAATTCTTGGGAGCATTATTATCCATTCCATTCTCTGCTGCTCTGACAATCTGTGTCTCATGGAGAGCACAGAAATGCTGCATTATCAGCATCAGACCCAGAGAAGAGGATTCATGTGATTAGTCATAAAGGGACTGAGAAAAACTCATTTTGGAGTTTAGAGGAGTTCCATTGGAGAACCTGCAAGTGCAAAGGTATTGAGCATCCAATAACTATTTAACCTAGCCTGCCAACATTATTCTGCTTTGGAAGTTTATACCAGCAACTGAAAAAAGCTGGATTTAAATTGCTGTCAGAGAAACTGAAAAGGCTTCAGAGCTCTAAATGTTTGAAGAAAATAAATGCAACCACTAAGGGTACTTTTTCAATCATGGAAAAAATGACATTGAATAAGCTAACAACAGTGAATTTCATAGAGCAGTAAATAGGAATATCACTCTTCAGCCCTGGGTTTTACAAAAGAAACCAATGTCATTTTGGCAGATAGCAAAAAGAGGTACAAAGGAATAAAAAGGGGTTTTGTCCTGGCACCCCAGGAGACAAGCTGGGAGCCACAAACCAAAGGCAGGTCTCCTGCACAGCATCCCAGTGCCTTCTTGTGAGCAGCACTGCTCATCCCCACAGCTTTGTATCTGGTGATGATGCTCAGGAGCACAGCAGAGCTCAGGTCTGAAGGGGCTGAGCTCCTTCCCTGCCCTGGCAGTGTGGTGAGCCCATGAGCTCTGGTCCCACTCCAGCTGGAATCCCTCCCTTGTTGGAGAGGGCGTGCAGGATAAGCCACTCAAGGGCTGACAATGGCTAATTCTCAGCCACAGGGCAGCACTAATTTTATCTTCCAAATCCCAGCCATCTCAGGACCTGGAGCAGGTTTCCAGCTCACTGGGAGAGTCACTGAGCCCTGTGGATGTGCCTTGAAGGATGTCAGAGCACTTGGAGCGTGCACACCTTAAATCATGAGGGAGACTCCCACCAGGTCAAACCACCCAGCACTGAGCCAGGGGTGCAGCTCACCAGAATCAGCTCTCCAGCAAAACCAGCACCAGGGCTTAACCCTAAAGCAGCAGTGCTGGGTGAGAGCTCTGAGAGCCACGTCCAGGGGGACAAGGTGTTCTTCCAGGCAGTGTGAGCAACAAACTCCTCTGCAGGTCCTGCTTACAACACAGCTGAAGTAGGGGAAAGTCTAATAAACCCCTTGGAGGTAAAAAAAAAAACCTAAAAAACCCCACCAGCACCTCTCCATCGTTGTTCAGGGAACACAACTTCTCCCTTCCATCTCTGCTTACAGCAAAGCACATGCTTAAGTGGTTTCCTGCTGTGGGATGTCTTTGCTGAGCTGGGGCCCGCAGGAGCCATTGATCATTTCCACGGGTAAACAACCTTGTTTTTCACCAAGCAGAGAATACATGGATGCAAAGATGCAGGCTGTGAGCTAGAGGGTTTTGTAGACAGGAAATCCAGCTTAAAAACTTTAGCATAAAATTAGAAAGAAAAATCAAAAGAAGGAATGAAAAATTTTGACTCCACCTCTCTCTGAAATCCCTTGGAACCCAACAGCTTCTTTTCCAATAAAAAAGGACACAGAGCAGCTTCCAAAATGTGACATCACATGTTGAGTACAATTCATGCATCCAAAGTCTTTTTATTGAAACAAAACAACAACAGCAGCAAAAAATTCCAGGAAAAAAATAGGCATAGGCTCTGCCACAGGAAAACTCAGGTTTTGTCATATGAATCAATCAAAACCAGGGCAATACTGCTTTGGTTTCAGTATAAATTCTTATTTCCTAACTTTCAGTGAATAACATCCATTCCAAGTGGCCATTTATCTTCAAGTGCAAAAATAAATCTTCAACCACAGTACTCCAAGTGAAGATTATTGTCCTCAGAGGGGAAAAAACAAGTCCCTTTTCCAGTCACCTAAGAGTAAAACACTTTGCTTCCTAATTCTAGGAAGGACTCTACTGAGCAGAAGGCTACCTGAGGCTGCCAGATCATGGATTTCAGGTGGTTTAGGGTTAGTTTTTGGGGGGGGTTGGGTTTTTTTTGTTTGTATTATATTTAAAATTTTGGCCTCTAAACGGGGGGGTATGTAAAAGATAACATTTCTAATTAAAACACCTATTAATGGTCTTAAATTCCTGACCCTGAATTATTAATAATTCCAGGGTCAGGAATGATTATTAACCTGCTGAATATAACCAGGATAATTCTAAATATTCAAAGTTTCTGAAATGATGGAGAATTCTTGGCCCTTCACTTGATTTGCCACAAGTGGGATTTTTCTTTTTTTTTTTTTTCCTCCAGATTTTCATATTTGTGGATATTCCAAGACTGACCAACATTACCTAAAGTGTGAGAGTTACAGGAAATCAAGGCCAAGGAAAATCTATTAAATCAATGTTTTCATATAGATTTTTTTTTTCCTTCAGCTTCAGTGAAAGCAGCAGATTGACCTCTCTCTTTAGTAACCACTGAGTTTTTCAGACACCATCAGGAATTTAATAAGCAAAGTGCTGTATTTATCCTCTAATTAAAAGTGCCCCTTCCCACTTCCTTGAGCCCGTATTTTTTTTTTCAAAATACATATCAAGATGTTATTTTCTCTTAAATTTCCTTTTAAGCTGTCCCCATCTGTCACTGAGTGCAAGTCTCTCACACTCAAGGGAAAGGATGTAGCTGTGTTTTGGTTGTCCCTTGGTACACGAAAATTGCAATGTGTTTAAACAGCCAAACATTGTGATTTTCTGCTTCACATGGAAGTTGGAACCTGTGCTACTGGAAATTGGAACCACAGCATCATGGATGGGATCTTGGCTGACCTCCTCTTCCTGCTGGTGCCACCTCCCCTTTTATCTTGTGGAGGTGGAGCAAATATGGAGATCAGAATTGCCCAGAAAAAAGTGAAAAGAGAAAAAAAATACCTCGAGTTTCTTGAAATAGATTCTGCCTTGCTTTGGGCTGGTTTTGATTGGCTTCTGTATAATTAGGTCTTGCTCACAGTTTCTGTGATAATTGCACTCTCTATTAATTGAGCATATATTGTACTCCATGCAGTCAGCAAGTGATGAAGCTGTCAGTATTTTGTTAGCTATTAGACTGCCTGATTCTTATGGGCTGTTTGATATTGGTAACAAATTAGCCAATTTATACGTCATAAATAAGATTCAAAAGCCCAGCTTTATCAGCTGGAGAGAAAAATACTGTTATCTTGGTTGACAAAATGCTTGTACTAAGATTCCAAGTGCCTTTTGGCAGGAGTTCATCAGAGCAGATGTATTATTTCTATCAGGCACCATTTGGTTCAATTATTCTTAATGTTTAATGGCTGAATAATTGAACCAAATGGTAATATATACCCCCATAAAATACTTTCATCAAATGCTTTAATTGCTGGATCTCTATAACTGCAGTGTCTGAGAGCTTTATTCTGCTTATTGACACTTGACAGACCATGATGTTAATACATTACTTTCATAAATCTCGATGAGCTTTATCAGAGGTGAGCACTAAACCCATGGAAACAGGTTCTCCACTGCTAAATGGGCTGGGGAACTGGAACAAACAGGGGGAAAAGCAAAGGGACACAAAGCTGCTTCCTCACAACCCCAGCACTCCTGTGCAGCCACTCTGCAGGAGGAGGAAGGATGAGGGTGGCCATGCCTGTTCTGTGCTTTCAAAACCTGTTCCAGATATCTTCCCCCTTGCTAGGGAGCATTTTGGTCTAAATGGCAAAGCAGTTTCTTGTTTTCTGCTTATTGGGCATTTAAGTGCTTGTGCTGGAAAAGTTCTTCCTTGGGCTAAATCTCCCAAAACTGCCAAGAGCTGTGTGAGAGATAATGTGGGGTCTGACCCACACTCCATGGAACTGGCAGAGCCTAAGGATGAAAAAGATGGTTCAACACACTCCTGACCCTCCCTTGGCAATCTGGAATGCCTGGACAAGAGCAGCAGGAGGATGCCAGGAGATGGGGTGAGCAGGAGATGCAGAGCCAGGGGAGAAGTTGCAGGGAGGGAGTGAATGACTGCTTGCAGTCCCTGCTGTGTGCAGGGAATAAACATCTGTAACTAAGGGATAATCATAATAGGAAGGAATGGTTTACAGGTCAGAGGCTTATAAAGCAGCAGGGATCTCTGGCTCACCAAGGCACTGCCCAGATGTGTGTTTGGGTACTGCTGGGTACAGTGGTGGTCACTGATCAGGGCTCCTCCCTGCCAGGCAGAGGATGCAACAACCCAGGGATTGTGCATCCAGAAATGGCCAGAAGACAGTGAGGAGACAAAGCCACTTTCTGTCTGCTTCTGGGAAGTTCCCAGGCTATCAATAGCAACAGATTTCCATATTAAACTGAGGTAAGGAAAAAGAACAGAAATGCCTGGCAGTGTTGCAGATCCACATCCTGATCTCCACCATGATCAATGCAGGTACTGGACATGGACACACTCATGCAGGCAGATGCCCTCCCAGTTTGTGCCAAAACAGAGTGCCCAAGAGGACAGAGCAGCAGAGAAAACCAGGAAAAGTGAGTGCCTCCCTGGTCCCCAAAGAGCCCCACGCTGCTGAGACACCTGCTTCAGCTGCAGACACTGAGCATACATGAACGCAGTGCAGAATCCCTTGTGAAGAATTCTGCTGGGGATTCTGAGAGGATTAAACAGAGCAGAAGGAATGGGGAATAAATGCATTTTTAAAGCTCCTCAATTAGTTTCTAATTGCTGGCATCTAGCTGGTCTGGAGATGCAGGGAAGGGAGGGGAACCAAGGGGCCACAGCAGCTGCTCCCAGCCCAGAGTTACCCAGTGCCAGCAAATCAGAACCACCAGGGCTGCGAGGTGAGCCTTCACCCTGCACTACAACTTGTGCTTTAGGCCTGTGGAATGAAATATTATAGTATAATGGATGTATTTTCTGGTTTTTTAATGCTTTTACCAATATGGGGTTTTTGTATTCTTTCTAGGCAAAGACAATTGAATGAAGATGGAAGGGGTGAAGTCTGTGGGGAAAAATCCTACCCACTGAAGTTTTCATTGTGTATAGCATTTATGTATACTCTAAAAAAAAGCCCCTTCCGGTGCCTAAAGGAAGCTACAGGAAAGATAAATGGGACTATTCATCAGGGAGGGTAGGTTTTAAACAGAAAGATGGTAAATTGAGATCAGATACTGGAAAGAAATTCTTCCCTGCCAGTGTGGGGAGGCCCTGGCACAGATTGCCCAGAGGAGCTGTGGCTGCCCCATCCCTCGAAGTGTTCAAGGCCAAGCTGGATGATGCTTTGAGCAACCTGGGATACTGGAAGGTGGTTGGCAGGGGAGGTTTGACTGGATCATCTCTGAAGTTCCTTTCCAACCCAAATAATTTCGTGGTTCTGTGAATGGGAATTATCACAAACCATTAAAGCAGCACCTGCTCTTGAGTGAATGTTTCATTGTGATTCACATATCCTGATTTAGGGATGGGGATCCTGGGACATCATAAAGACACTGCACAGCACTTTCCTGAAGGCTGAGTGTGATACAGGCACTTTGTGAATCACCTGCTTTTAATACCCATCTTAGAAGAGACTCAAACACAGAGTGTGGTTTTGTTACACCAGTAACAGACAGCAGAAAAAAAGGAACCCTACATAGAAGTCCTGCAAACATGGGTTTTTCTGCTATTGCTGCATTTTCAGATCTTTGAAAGATCTGGAAACAATTGGGGCAGAACTTAAGCTGTGATATGAAAAAGCTCAAGCTTAATCAAGAAATCAATCATTAGAAGGAAGCACTGCTCTCATAAGCCTCTCTGTGTCTTTTCAAGAGGAGCCCTTTTCAAAGGGGAGCCTCATGACATGGAGATGGGAGTTTCCCAACATGAAAATCCAGTGTAGCTGTCATGCAGAACAAGCCAGTCAGGTTCAGCAGATGGAGCATGGCAGTGAGAATCCTTCAGGTTTGAGAGCAGCAATTTCTACAATGAATATAATCCAGATGATAGTAGGGAAAAAATCAAGATGGCTTCTGTTAAGGAAATCAATAGGACTGAGGCTCTAGGGCTGAGTTGGGCACATGGAGAACTGACAGTGACACTGCTCTGCTGTTGTCCTCAGCAGTTTTGTCTTGATGAGCAAGCACTCTGGACACTGGAATGAGAACAGCAGTGTCCTGCTCCCACCGTGGTAAGCACAGAAAAAAGATTCATTCTTTTACAAGTGACATTCTGCATGTCTGAGAAAATTTGCTTTCTGCTCTGAGTGTTCTGTGAAGCAAATGTAAGGACAGATTGCCAGATGTTCAGTGGATGAGCTGTGGAGGTGTGTGATGTCAAGCATTCCACCAGGGCTGCAAGACAATAGGTATGGAAAATCAAATGCAAAATAATGTATTGCTTCATTTTTCCTGTGTTTTGCACATACTTGTTTGGAGCACAACTCAAAAGGGATTAACATCTTCATACCACATTCCTCCTGCTGTACAATATGGGGAAATCACTTGGGAAAACATCTGAAAAAGCCTCTGGCACTGAGGGCTTTCCATCACTTCAGGAATACAAGATTTAGGCTGAGCAGTGCTAATCAATGAAGCTGAACTTCAGTGAATGGACAGGATTAAGAAAGTCCAAGAGGAATACTGGAAATTTGTTTAACTTTGTATTAATACTGGTTTCTTTGGGCAAGCCCTAATAATTTCCATTGACATCACAAAGGAATGCTGCAGCCAGAAATCCTGAAAGGCCCTTTTTTTTTTGGTATCTGCCTCAAAATTGGCAAAACAAAATGGGGCAGAGAGTAAATCACCCCATCAACTTCACTGTAAAGAAAAAAGGAGGACAAGTCCACAGCTCATCTTGCCCAAACATCTCCAGGAGCTCCTTGCATAGAGCTGCCAATACCAACCCACTTCCCTGGCACCCATTTCAGGACATCCTAAGGACCTATGCAGGGTCAGAGGACTTTAGGCCTGACATCTGTTGATGATAAAGGAAAGATTTACACCTCCCTAGTAAAGTCTGAGCTAGTCTGTGCACGGCACAGAGGCCATAAGAGCAGGACAGTGCTGGTCTGCATTTGCCATGCACAGCCCACCTCCCGCAGCTCTGGTGGCAGAGGGAGGATGAGCCCTTTGATGTTCAGTGGCAGCACTGCTGGGCTCCCACTGAAAGGCAGCAGCCCCTCCACAGCTGCAGGAGGAGGCTGTTTGCTCAGGACTGGCTCCCCCCAGCCCAGGATATTGCAGCAGTGGGGGATCAGCTCCACGCTGCTGCCAATACCCTTTGAATGAGGCCTCTGGTCCCATGCTGCTGGGCCACAGGGTTGGTTTTGCTAAGCAGGCAGCCAGGTCAGGCAGGGCACCAAGTGCCACTTGCTTCCTGAACTGTGCTGCCTTCCAGGGTGAGGTCTTTGAATGGAAGCTCGAGGAAGGAGACTTGTAACGGGGATTGAGCTGCTGAGCGTTGGCCCATGTTGGGTCACAGAGCCAAACAGAGCACTGCCCCTGAAGTAAATGCCATTTTCTAACCCCTTCTACTGACCTATCTGTGAAACAAAAGAGGAACATCCCTCCTGAGGACTTGCTTCAATGCCCTTTCTTGCCCGCTGTTTTTTGTTTCTGTTTTGGAGCAGCAGTCGGCACCTAGCTCTAAAGAGGCTGCCACATACAATTACAGAGGGAAGGTCTTGAAGGACACAGTGCTGAAGCAGAGAGACATTTGAAATAAACTTAAAGGGAACAGCTTTGTTTAGCTGTGTGGCCTTTGGCTGCCCTGTAATTCTTTATGTCGATTATAATAGAAAGATCAAATTTCTCATTTTCTCACCTCTGTATCTAGAGAAATGCAAAATTTCTTACACTTGATCTCTCTGAGCCCTCCTTTCCCAGATTTGCTTACCAATACTTTGTCACTGTCACCTCCTTGATGGTGACCTGCTTGTATTCACCCATGCATTCAGAGGAGTTGCTCTGGTAAACACAAAGGCCCCAGTTTCCAAATCCCATCCTGCTGCACATCCCAACAGCACTTAATTCATGGAGAAACCTATTTCTGTCAGTTGCTTCCTTCTCTCCAGGCTTGGATATCCCTGTCATTTTTTTTCATTACAAATTAGCATGGATTTAATAGGGAATTGAGGGCCAGGCTATTCCCCCATCTTTGCAAACACAAGGAGATCCAGAATGAGGCATCTTCTGTACCAGGGAATATTACCCCCAAGGCATTGCTCTTTCTCCTTCTTGATGATGTGTCAGGACTCCAAGGACACAAGAAGGACAGATGTGGGAAACCAATTCCAAAGTCAAGGATTTTCCTTGCAGGCAGAGTGAGGTACAGCAGAGATGAGAAGCAGAGCCCTTCCCAAGGCCCAGTGAGGATCCTCCTGCCATCCCCACCCAGTCCTGGGACCTCCCCAGCTTTCTGCCCTCTGCCTGCCTATTGTGGCCACTGTGCTTATGAAAGAGAGTGTGGAAGGGAGAGCTCAGGGGAAGCAGCCTGTGCCTATCCACACACCAGAATGGACATAGGTCCAAGACACACAGAAACCCTTTTCCTTCTTCAATACTCTAAGTCCTATGGAAGAGGAATGGCCCCAGGACATGGGGAGCACCATATGCTGTGCAATACTCTGCTCTCACTGTCCCTACATCACCCAGCACCCACCAGCACAGGCAGAACAGAAATGCAAAAGGCCAAATTCCCTCATGCACTAGAGATCCCTCTGCAGTCTGCTACGAGGTCTTGGATAAGTCAAATCTTATCTCACAGCAGTTATCTCTGAGGAGTAACATGCAATAATCCGTGTATACTTTTATTTTTAATCTTTATCTGGTACTTTGTGAGACTGAACAAAGACACAGACATGTTGAGGATTCTACCAAGGGTGCATCTGTCTCCAGATGAAAGGATCCTGACATCAAAATGACTGCAGCTGGGCTGGAAGAAGTTTTAAATCACTGTGATCAACACAAGTTTTGCACCAAAGTACAAATAGATATGCCATGATTTCCTCTGGGTGACAGGCAAATCCTGTTACTCCACTTATGAATGGGCCTCATTAAGGAAGAAAAAAATTGTTGGTGCAACCTGTTCCTTTTTAAATTAAACATATAAAAGTTGATAGATACTCCTAATTCTCTGCTCAGCCTTTTATGCATTGCAGTAACACTGCTCCCATTGTTAGGGAAAGTCTTGAGTTTGCATAATCTGCTTTTCATTTCCCTGGCAGCTGCAGATCATTCTTGGTAACAAAATTAAAAACAGTTTCTTGCAAGAATTCACCAGATCTGTCCTCCTTTTTCCTCCCTGTACCTACAGAAGAAAAAAAGTTAGGGAGAAAAAAAGAAAACGAAACCTTCCCAACAAGCATTAAATCCTATCAAATCAGGCTGGAAGGTCACCTCATCCATCCCTCTGGCCTGAGGCAAAAATCAACTCTCCTTAAGCCATGCCTGTCAGATGCTCACCTAACTCTAAAAAACATCCATTGATGATTTCACAGCCCATCCCTTGCCTACAAGTCTGACCTCAATGTCCCTTACCAAAGCTTCTGACTGCTCCACACTGAACCTGGGGAGACTATTTCTCCTTGCAGAAGAGTATTTCTCAGTTTGAAACAGACCTGAACATGGGTGCCAAGCTTTCCCAGGCTTTTCACTCTCATTTATTCCAGATATGTCTGTCTACAGCCTTGTTTCAGAGCCCAGCAATCCAGGACAGGCAAGTCAAACACTCTTCAGCCCATTCCTGCTCCTGCTAATTCCTGTCCTACAGAAGTGAGGGGAGAACACAGGAGATCGAGGTCTTTGCCTCTGGGGACAGCAATGGACAAGCACTGAGAGGATTCCAGGATGGCTTTCAGGCCAGTGTTCACCACCTGCCCCCGGTCCCTGGTGCCACACAGGCTGACCATGATGCCTTAGGTTTTAACTTTTCTATGTTCCCAGCCCTGCCCTGCCCAGTGTCACTCTGCAGTTCCCTGGAGCTCGTTCAGTGCTGTTCTCTCATGCTCACACACACACAACAAAGCCTCTCCAGCTCTCCAAGGGCACCCAGACCCTCCTAGGCCCAACAACTGCAAACCACAATCCTGGGGAGAGGGGGGCAAGCTTGGGCAAATTCCATCCTTGCCTGGCTTCTGCTTGGGGAATTGATGCTGAGATCCAAGTGGGAAGAACTCGGGAGCTGTCCTTGTCCATGCTGGGATGCACTGAGGCAGGAGCCTCTGGAGCCCAGAGTGTACCTCTGAAGGCCTTTCCAACCAATGCCTCCTTGATTCCTTTATTCCTGTCTGCTCTCTGTTTCTAGGTAGCCATCTAAGGCATCAGCCAGAGCATGCCCAGCTCCCAGGTGGGTGGCTGGATGCTCACATAACTCAGCCAGCCCCAGGCCAGCCAGCCCGGCCACTCAAACCCAGCTAAACCCAGTGGTGTGGGCTCAGCCAGTTTTGAGGACAGCACCACAAGCAGCCACGAAATACAGGAAGTAAGCTGTGTGGGTGGAAAAGTGGGGAGAAAACCCAGGAAGTTTAGAAGAGGAAGGAGAAAGAAGCTGCATGATAAATTGAAAAGCAATGACCTGCTTTGCCCCACTTCGGATGTGCTAGCCCTGATCTTGACTGCAAAAGACACTCCAACTTCCTGAAAGGCAGCAAATAGAAAAACAAGGAATGAATTCTCACATTTAGCTGAGGCTTACAGCAGCACTGAGAACTGGCATTCTACATGTCATGTAATACAGCCCTAAGCCTTGTAGGTTTGGGGATTTCTGTAAGTTGACAGTTTTTGCTCTAGGACAGGGTCTGGCCACTGCCTGGCTCTGTGCACAGACTTCCCTACTCTTCTAGCCCAGCAAGGCTTCTCATTCCCATGTTTTGGGCCACCCTTGGTACACTGAGCCACGAGGGAACCCTCCAGGCCAGGCTGACACACAACAACCAGAGGATGTTACTGTAGGTGCCCGAGACCCCCAGGCCAGCAGGCAGGCTGAGCTCAGAGGGCAGGGCCGAGGCAGCCAGCCCTGCTTGGCATCTCATCTGGTGACTGATTTGTGCTGACACGCTGTTCCAAGCACAGCAATTCTGCATGGTACCAGCTGCTTTGCAGGATGTAGGGGAGCACAGGCCTGACAAATAGGATAGTAAGTGCTCGTTAAGGACATTACTCCAGAACTCCCAGCTGTTACACTTTCGCTGTGAGAATTTAAAGGTATCTTGTTAAAGATGTAACACAATGTCAGCATTAGCAGTTTCCTCCTGTTTTGCCTTCCAAAGTGTCCCGTCCTACAGAGTTTTATTAATACAGGTTGAAATTTCCAGATTTAAAGGCTAATTAAATCCCACTTAAAGCTTTCACAGAGGGGATTAGCTGGAACTCACCCACTGCTTATGCTGCTGTTTGGTTTGTGTGGGCAAAATGCAACTAAAAATGCCTTTCCCAGGGAGACCAAAACCAACTTTGCACATTTGTGCATGGAGAAATTATTCATACAAATAAAACAAACCAGTCCACAACACCACACTGAGCCTCTGCTTACAGCCAGTGCACAGTGCCTGTGAAATACCAAACCTCCAAAGATTCTAAACCAGAGCTTAGGGTATTTTCCATGTTACACCTGAAAAACAAAAATGATACTGTTCCATTCTGTATATGGCTTAAGAGGAATAAAACCTGTACGTACTGTCATTAGCCCACATATAAGAAAAGATATAGAGAGATAAAAAGATTTACTTACTTAGATAAAAGGCACATATGTTGGAGTATAGCAATATCACCCTACTGAAACCAAATTCCAATGCATTTGATTTCACCCACCTGTGACAAAATGCTGAATGGAAGAGCACAGGCAAATTAAACATTTTTCTATTTTATAGGAAGGACAGAGTCAATAAACATGTTCATTTTTACATTTATTTGACAAAATGGTGTACACAGTATTAATCTTTGCAAAATAATAATTGTGTAGGCACAGTGGATGTTTTTGAGACCAGAGTTAGGGACACAGTGTGTGACAACATTGCACAAACAGTTCTTCCACAGAATCTTATCTTTCCAGTATTAAAATACATAAAATAGAGTGTGACTCTTTTATTTATTGTGGTGAGGTAAACATTTCTTCCTTCAGAGCAGTGTGGCTTTTAAGCACCTTCAAGAAAGCTGCTAACGACACCCTTCTCCTTCATTCTGTCAATAACTACAGACCTAGTGGCATATTTATTGCTGTTCTAATGGTCACACATTTTTTCCTTGAGCAATATGTAGAGAAAGGAATGGAGAAGGAAAAACCTGCAGGAATTGATGATGGCAACCTTATCTGCAATATTTGTGTCATGAGCCAAAGATTAGTGCAGATAATTTATTTTGAATGTAACAGTTTTAATGGAAATGTCAAGAAAAATTTATTTACATTTTTCTAAGCAGAACACGGTATTGATTAGAGCTGCTCAAAAAATCACAATTAGGAATTTATTTCACAAATTTCTATGCCTCTACCCATTTACAAGACCAGATCATAATATCCCCTCATTTGTTCACTGTTCAAATTTATTGATGATTTTCAGCACATAATTCCTGGGCAGAGTGAGATTTGTACAAAGTTCTTTAGTTACACAAGCTCTTCTGTTCCCTGAATGAATGATTTGTTTAACTAACAGCTTGAATTTTGACTGTTACAAAAGAACACATAATCAAAATGGATCTTGGTCAATATCTGAATACTGAAACTTAGGGGTTTTTTTTCTTATACATATTTTTACTGATGAAAAGATTGAGAACTCAAATACTTTTAAAATTGAAAAGTTCATTTGTGTTTTATTCCCAATAAATTAGAAATCGTTTCTGGAAGTTAAATCAACTGAAGAATTCTCCATTCTCCTGAGAGAAAACTGCTGATGTTTCTCATCCTGCTTTAAAACCTTGCAGCAGTGACATTCTCACAAAAGAGGTTATCATAAAAAGTTAGCAGCCATGTCCTTAGTGGCAAACACATCCTCCTGGAGCCCCCTGTATGGCACTGCTACACCTGGAACTGCAGCAGGGCATTTCCAAAGACTAGAAAAGAAATGAATCACATTTCAATGGTTCACAGGCACAGAAAGAGTGGGAGTTCCTTTCACTAACAACTACTCAATCCCTTTTCCTATCGTGAGGTATCCATTGGCATCGACAAAAGAAAATCATCTTAAGGCAAAACCAGTGATTTCTAAAAAAGGAAAATAAACATCATTCGATTGAATAAAAATAGCATTGTAAGCACAGCTTTTAACATTATTGTAAAAGTCCATAAAAAAAATAAGCCCATTATTAGTTTGCTGACTCTTTACAATATAAAAACATGAATGAAAATATTGTAAAATAGGTGACCTAAATGTGTTTGATTAAAGAACAACTCTGTTGACAGAAGTCAATTATTACTTATTTTGTCTTAGCATGAGTTTATCAGTGACAATTTTGGAAGCAGAGACAAACAAGAGCTTTATGGAGTGAAGTTGGTCACAACTTATCACAGTTGTGACTAACAAAATTACCAAAATCAGCAAAATTAGATAGAGACATACAAATTTTCCAAGATTGTAGCTGTGAAGTTTCTGAGGCCCAACTTGCAAGCCTGAGCTGGCCACGTATCTCCAATTAAGTCCACCAAGCCTCATGACTGCTTAGGAGAACTCCATAAATCCTCTGAAATGACAGCAGGAATGATGCCTTGTGAAACACAAGTTACTTTCCATAAGAATAATCTTCAAGGTGTTATCTTTTGGCCACACTTGCCACTGCCTTCTTTGCTGCATCCTCAAGGTCACTGGCAGATGTGATGGGGAGGCCACTTTCACTCAGAATACGCTGGGCTTCGTGGACATTTGTTCCTAAAAAAAGAACACTGACTAGAATCAGTAATTAATGCTAAAGAATAAATGAACATCTCCTAGCATGTCTCAGAAAAATCAGTTAATGCTTCAAACTACACATAATTCAGTTTAGCAACAGATTAAATGAGAGCCTTAGCCTGGGCCCAGAAGAAGGAGCTCATAGTTCCAGTGACAATCGTGACAGACAGTGCAATCTGATAATGGCACTTGTGTGCACAACAGGGGCTTTGTGAGGATTAGAGGGTCAAAGCAGCATCCCCCAGAGCCAGCAGGGACATCCAGCAAGAGCAGTGGATAATGGACCACGTACCAGGCTCTATTAATGGCATTTATTAGCCACAAGCAGCTGCAGCTCATCAGTGAGTCAACAATAACTGAAATTCACCTGTGATAACTGAAAGCTGCAGAATGGGCTGTTGAAAGGCAAACATTTGGGTAATCCTGAAAATTTAACTGGGTTTAAGCTGCTCTTGAATATGCTTTTGCATTTTTACTAAAAACAGGGAATACAAAGGTCTCTGAAGTATTCAGCATGAAACCATTCCCTCCTCTGCTGCTGCACTAAATTATTATAACACAGAAACATTTAGGTTGGAAAAGACCCTTAAGATCTTCAAGTATGACTGGAAACCCAGCATTGCCAAGTCCACCAATAAACCATGTCCCTGAGTGCCACATTCACCCCACCTCAAGGAGAATGTACAGTCACACAGCACATGGGCTCCATTTTGCATGGAAAAAGCTCAACTTCAGTCAATAGATTAAAGCACAGGAAAGGAAAAGAATCCAAAGCTGGAAAAGATATCTGAGGGAGAAACATTTTCCCACTTTTCACACATATCTAAAAGACAAGAGCATCACATTCCCATTTGCTCTGTCTCATTCTTTCTGGAAAACTAAGACAAACAGAAAATCTGAATTCTCCAGAGCTTTCTCCAGCAAAGCCAAGTGAAACTTTTGATCACTGCTATGCTCTGCACCACAGAATAACCTGGAGTCAGATATCCTACTGAGGAAGCAGAATCCACACTTGGGATCACACACTAGTCACAAGCACAAGGATCCCGAGCTCTTTAGAATCATTTCTATCCTCCTCCTCCATGTCATGCTCCTTGTTCATTTGCCATGTCAAAATGCTTAATTACTTTGTAATTCCTAGACCTAGCAAAATGAATTTTAATTATATTTGGAGCTATACACTAATTATACCCTTAATTATTAACCAAGCAAGAAGCATACTCTTTACTGTGCAACTTCCAGAATGCTCATTTTAAAGGATGATTTTTTTTTTTTTCTTTTGGCAGACTTCATAAAACATCTGAAATGGTACAACAGAAGCAGAGCATTTCAAAAGCCTGTTTCATCAGCATGCTCTAGCCAGGATTCCCACTCCTAGCACTGAAAGGGACCATCCCTGTCACAGCATTTTGTGATGGGAGAGGCAGGAGTCAGGAAAAGGAATGTGGGAGCCCATCTGCTCCCTCTGCAAAGGCACTGGCAGCACAGGTCATGCTTCCCATCGTTGTGCAGAGCATCACTGTAGGGTTTGTGTAGGAAGGTCAAAGACATCTGAAATCTTTGACAGAAGGGGAATTTGGTTGCTTAGTAACACCCAGAACTGTACAGAACTTTTCCTACAGGAAAAAAAAGTAATATTATGGGCTAAAAAAGAGCATAATATTTGGTTTTTGTTCAAGCATCCTATATAACATAATATGGAGGCTGCTGCTTGTCAGCCCAGCACTGCACAGGGAAGGCAGCAGCCATTCCCAAGGTTTTCTCTGCTGAGTCCCTCACATTTGTACAGTGATTCCCAACAAGCCTTGAAGGTTTTGTCTTTTATTTAGATACAAGCGTGGTAAACATTTTAAAGAGCTGAGATTGTACAGATCTCTCAAATAGGATTCTACAAGACAGTGTTATGAGGAGAAAAAAACGGAAGGAGGGAAATTTTCCCACAGAGAAAAAAAATATTGTGCAGTTTGTGATAGCCATGTGTTTAAAACTAACTTTTGCTCTTCACTAAGTGGCCAATATTAATTTACTAACGGGTTGGAGAGGGAACAATACATTGGATCTGTTCTGCACTGCATTGATTGCTCTCCACAGCACTTGTCTAACATGCATTACAAAATCAATACAAAACACAGGCCCCTGAGAAGGGAGAGGGAGTTTATGCAGGGAAATAAAATGATGAAAGCTGAAAAAAAATCTCACTGCAGTCAAAAGAATATGAGTACATTTTGTATTTTTAAATAAAACACTTTTATAGGCAGGCCATACAACTAAACACACTTTTCAGTGAGCATTTCCTTTGTTATAACTTTTTTTTTAGTGATAGCCTTTTATCTTGTGATTAGATATTTTAGCTATGTGGAGAATATGGGAATTATAATGAGCCTGCTAAAAGCAGAGGTAAAAAATTCCAAATTAAACATTCAGAAAACACTGGAAACATTTAGGAATCTACAAAGAATATCATCTTGTTGCAACAGATGTTAAAATAAACAAATAAAGAATCCCACTATTTCAGCATTAACCTCCTGCCACTGGATGGTGTCAGAGAACTGTAAACAGAATCCCATATCCAGGCTATCAGAATAATTTGCCCTTCACCTACCCTGCAGCCAACTGAGAAAAGGTGAAAATTCACAGGGCTGGAGGCTGTGGGGCTTTTGTTGTTGCTGAGTTTTATTGTTTGGGTGTTTTTTGTGTGTGTGTGGGTTTTTGGTTTTTTTTTTTTTTTTTTAAACTGGGTTCTATGAAGAAAATGGTTTTCTAATTAGAAAAAGGAGTTTTTGTCTTCTGACACATATTACTGTCAACAACACTCCACGGAAAACCTGGAAAGATGTAATTTTATCGGCATGTACCTTCAGGCTTTGTAATCTAAACATCCTCCTGCTGAAACCTGGGTTCTGGAACAACCTCTCTGTCTGTGTAAATGCAATCTCTCACATTTACACTTCTGTGGACCTGAAATCTCTGCTACCAGTAGCAAAGCAAATGTATTCAACTCATTATGAAAAAAATCCTAATAATAAATATTCTGTCTAAGCATGTCTCTGCCAGTGCTAAGATCACACCAGCACACATTGTGAGAGGCTGAATGAGAATCAAACAAATAAAACATGCAGGACTTGGATTACATTCCCATACTCACTGGCACTGCCATAAACCCAGCAGGAACAGGCTGAATTGTCACTGTAATGCTGATGGTTAGAGAGGATGCAGAATTCTGCAATGCCATTTCTGGCTTTTCAGGTAAATAGGCTACAAGGGCATAAGACACAGTTACATACATTTGGTATGTGCTAACAAATGGATAAAAATCTAAAAAATACTCCTATCAACCCAAAACATTCTGCTATGACAAAAAAATTCACAATATGTAGGATGTCAGAAATAATTAGTGGCATGAGCAGACTGTGCCCATGTTCCAGTATCCATAGCATGGGTCCTGCTCTGGCATGCTGCACTGCTGAGTGCACAGAGCCAAATTCCCCCTGGCATGGATCCAGGCTAAGCCATTCCTGTCAGCCCACAAACAGCAAACTTGTGGCCTCTCAGGTCCCAAAGACAGATATTGGAGAACAAGGAATGAAGTTCATCACTGTTAACCTTCTGTCAACAACATTTGATTTGAAGATTTGCAGGTGACAAGCTTGAATCGGTGACCTCTAAGTAGGGAACATACAGAATTTTGGTGGCTTACATGTCTTACATCTTACACCTGTTGGCTCTGCAGTCAAGAATAAACCAGCTTCCACTGCCTACCTGTTTGAGACAATTAAACTCTTTCTATTCTGTCCACTCCATATGCCCTTCTCTACCTTCAACTTTTCCCAAAGAATATTTTAACATTCTCCTCTGCCTCGTGTTTACATCATAACAGGGAAGGGCACATTTAAATTTGTGCTGAATGTTTAAACCCAAGATGTCTGAATAGGCTGTTCTGAATGGAGTTGTGATTTTGCAATATCCCATTCTGCTCTCTTGCCAGGCAATTTGGGATACTACAAATAAAAAATCAGGCATACATACTAAGCCATACCTGCAAGTAGACACACAAGCTGGAGCAAAATTTCACTTGTGTGTAAAAGATTTCTGAAGATACTAGAAAATTTTAGATTCTGAAGAACACACAAAGTCACAAATCACATGAATGAAAAATATAAACAATTTTGCATTCAGACATGTGAATAAAAAGCAACTTGTTTCTAGCTGAGATTCAAAATACTAAGTAGTTATGACCCCTCCCAGCTCTTCCTATGACCAGAGAAAGAGAGAATTCATTTTTTGAAAGAGAGAGGATGTAAAATTTCCAGCATAGGAAGCAGATATCTAATTCACAATTCTTTTTTATTCTTCCCTCTTTTCATCTAACTCTGAGCTACATAAATGAGACACAAGGTTTGGCTTTCCTTCAGCACTCCTAGTCATTTTCACAAAACTTAACTTAAGTGTATTACATTTTAAAGGGAAAAAAATCCTGCATAAACCCAGCAGCAGTTACTTTTCTATCTGTAGAGATGAAATGTGGAATATGTGGTTTCTCCATTTGTCCATGAGCTTTTGAAACAATAATCCTGTGTCTCAGCTGGTGAGTTCTTTACTGATAAGGCTAGCAAACACACATAATTATAAAGTTACCATTTTCAAAGAGGAGAGTAATCCTTTCTTTATCCACTGGTAAAACGGCTTGTAATTATTATACAACTGAGAACAAAGATTTGTCCACAGAATCCTACTAAATCAAGACAGATTTGACTGATTAAAACTCTAGTCATCAAGACACTTGTAGTACAGTGCATATGGGCAAAGAGTCTTTAAAGTGCAGGTCACAAATCTGTTAGATTCATGGGAATAATCACAAACCTTCTGTTGGGAAAATACTCAAAATGGAAACCCAAAAGTGTGCTTGTTCCTTTTTCTCCTTTTGAACTGTAAAATGTTATCAGTGATGTTTTAAAAAGTCTTGGGTAGTCATATTACTTTCACAGTACTCATAATTAGCTCAAAATCTTTTTAAGTTTAAATAACCTGATGTGAGTTCAAAGAACAATGAAGATGATTAAGGATCCAGAGCAATTGATTTCTGAGGAAAGATTAAAAGGACCAAACATACACATATTGCTTGGTTAGGTGATTAAGGAGGCAGAGAAAGAAGCAGTGACTTGCTTACAGTTCCAAAGTACAACATCTGAAGGTTGTAAGCATCATAACTCTTTGTTTAGGATGAACACGAGGAATAAGAGGAGGAATTTAAAAACTTTTGAGATAAAGATTATGCAAAAGTGGAAGTTTGCTGCATTATTCTGGGAGAGAGCTTTCTAAAGAAAATGTGGTGCTGCCATTTCCAGAGTCAGCAACCAGTCTAGGAGAAACATTACTACAGCCCTAGCAAAGAGTGAAAAATCCTGGAAGGATGGTAACCCAGAAATGTTTGCATTTAAGTCAGCATTTGACACTCTGAAGAGTCAGCTTCGGACTCTGTGGATGGAGCAGCAAATGACTCAAAGGTTGCAGGCACAAGAGGAACAGGCACCTCCTCAGGGCTTTCACTCTTCTGTACAATCATGGAATTATCAAAATTACTGGAGAAAGGCCAAGCAAACGCAGTGGCAGACCCAGCAGACTGCAGTGTAAATGAGCAAGTTGGTCTTGTTTCTCTTTTAACAGTTTCAAATATCACAACAGAAACATCCTGTTCATAGGAAAAACTAATGGCTTTCTCAATGTCTTCACTTAAAAAACAGCAGTTACAACAGTTGAGAAGTCTTGCAGATCTGGCAGATAAACTTTTTCCCAGCCGTAAAAGACAGGAAAAGTTTTTTTGCTATGACAAAAAGTGAAACAACATTGCCTAGAGCTGATAAACAATGAGATTTTAGATAATGAAACTTTTCTGCTTCTAAGCAACATCCATCAGTCTCTCCTTCATCCATATTAAACTTTTTACTCAGTCTCTTCAGGTGTTGACTGGTGCTGTGCCACCCAAAGAAGATTTTAACAGTTTGTTTCTAAAATCCATTTTAGAGTATTTAAACTTCCCTGCACACACTGCAGCAGAAGTCATGCACAGCACATGCAGTGTAGCATGAGAACGAGGGAGGGGAAAGGTCTGCTTTCTCCTGAAGCACCAAAGGAGCATCCCCCTAAGCAAAGGGCTCTGTGGGTAGTCTGCATCCTCAGGGATCCTGGTGATGGTAATTTTTGAAAAGGAAAAAGCCTGATGTATTCAGAATGTATTTTTTTCCCCCTTCTATCACAGTGTGAAAAACCACCTTAGTATTGCATCTCAGGTCCATAAAGGGATGCATTTCCTCCTTTCTCCACCAATGCTGAGTGACAGAACATGCTCTTTACACACACACGAACCTGAATATGGATGGGTTTGAGTAAGAGGCCTTAAAAGTCATGCAGAAATCCCTCTATTTCCTAAACCTACTTATCCAAAAAGAAATATTTTCAGCTTACAAGAGCTGTGTGCTGATTGCAATCAAAGCACTTTTCACTCAGTGGCAGAAGACTCTCCCTCCTTCAGGGCACTTCTCAGAAATTAGAGGCAGAACTCCACACCCACTGCCATTAAAGCCTGTAACTGCCAAAGAGTGCTTGTCCTTCCCTCTCTATGGCTTTTTTGTTTCTTGTGAAACAATGCTGGATGCACTCAAGAAAAAAATATTCCTTACCATTACCAAATCTTCTGGTTTTTAATGGATTTAAGCTGGATTGGGTGTTTGGGCAGAGGAACATGTCACAATAGTTTCTCTCTTACAAATACTGTTTCTAACATCTTTATTTTAATTGGGCACTGGTATAAATGTAAGAAAACTACATTTTGCTGCAGGTTTAGCAATAATGGAATTGCATTCAGAAAAAAAGAAAAAACTGAAAAAGAAATGCCTTCCAGTAAACATAAACTTGCATCAAAATAATTCCTATTTGCATTGCAAATCTTACAGGCAAACTCATAATGTTTCCATTGCAAAATTTCATTGCTTCCAGTGCCATCAAGGACCATAGGTGCATAAACATGAGTTTATTGGCTTCGGGTTGTGCTATGGCTGAAGAATTGGACATATTCTCATGGTGTGGCACCAATCTGTTTAGTGCTTTGATATGGGAGAAATCCCAAATGGATTACTGGGCACATGAGGGATGACTTTGGTCTGAATCCAGCAGCACTCACCTTCCAGTCTGACCACCAGAGGTACCTTCAGCTCGAGCTCTTGGCAGGCTTTGGTGATACCATTGGCTATGATGGCACAGTTCACGATCCCACCAAATATGTTTACAAGGATTGCTTCAACCTGTAGGCAAGAAACCAAGGAGGAAATAAGTGGGAGCCTGTTTATGTTTTGTTTTGACTTTGTTTTTTAAATAAACACAGGTCAAAGATCCAAATCAGGGTACCAATCCCCCTCTGTCTGGCAGGTTCTCATTTATGGAAGGTACAAGCTTCACCTCTGCACTCAGAACTTGAGTCTGACTCTACTGTTGCTCCAGTGTGCAGCACTGATTAATTGTCTTGATCTAAACTGGCATGGTAATTAAAGTCGTAAAGAAAGTATTCTACAAAAAAAGGGGAATTTCTACCTATAGATATAAATAAAAAGACCTTAAACAATATACAGTTTGATTGTTTTTAAATGTACTGAATAATCATTAGAAGTTGGAGCTCAGAAAACACAGGGTATGAATGTGTGATGCACATGCAATGAAATATTCATGTGGACACTTCACAAAACAATCTGGATCTTCACTTTATCACAAGCACTACAGAGGAAAAGGTAATATACTTGCCCTGACTTGATAAAGAGGAGTAAAAATCCCTTATAATTAACAAGGAGAGGCATGTAATGAAGAGCATTCATTACAGCAGGTTAACTGATAACCTCAAAAAACTGCTATTCATCAGTTTCTGGAAACTGCAGTTTCTCTACCCAATTCACAATTAAATTGCCCTTCACAATAGACAAGACATTAATACATAAAAGATATTAATATGATTTCTTTCCACTTGGTAAGGTAGCACAAGATTAACCTGAGCCCATATTCCATGCTTCCAACCCTGTCTTATCCTGTTGAGGAGGACACCACAGGGATGCAGCCCTGCTGTTTCTCATTCCACACTGGGGCTAATCCACATTTGGGGTGCCCTAGGAGAAGCTTCACTGGGTGTCACAAACAAGCTTTGCCAGAATCGTGTTGACTCAAAACCCGATAAGATAAAGAAGGGATTAGGTCTGAAGGAATGAAATATCACTGGGTTCCACTGGTGCATGATGTCAGCTGCAATTATGCTTAACTCACTGCACCAGAGGAGGGCATTCACTTTGCCCATCTCCAGGTAGCCAGGCTCATACCAGCACCAGGAAAGTTCCCTGCGGCCATGCACGTTTATAGCTCTGCACAATCAGATTTCATATTTCTCCACAGACAAAATGTGACAATTAACTCCTGTGATGTGTACTCACACACACAGAGTTCAGCACTGGTAGTAATACTGCCATCCACTGTACAAAAGGAAAACAAAACATCTTAACAAATGCTTTGCTTCCCATAAAACAGGGACACCTTTCATTAGACCAGGTTGCTCAAAAGATGATCCAAAGCATTTTCAGTTCATGGAGCCTGTGTGTGGCTCGTGGTATGGCCTCCTCATCCCAGGCAGAGCACAGGCATCAGAAGGAAATTTATAACCCGCTCAAACAAGAACATACAATTTAATTGATTTTATAACTCCTCCTTATAGTCATGTTAAATGCATATATTTACCAGTTATTTGTTTTCCGAGTATTAAGTTGGTGATGCCATTGCAGTTTTATTTCACTTTTGTGTTACAAAATCTTGGTTGCAGAAGCTACCAAGAGTAAAACCTCAGAAAGCCCCTTCTCTGTCTAGTTCCCATTGCTTGTGCACACACAAACATTCCTGGTGTTAGGAAGTAAAACCTAAGAGGAAAAACTGATCCCCTCCAACTCTTATCTCATTAACCTTTGTGGCAGACACATCTCTAGGCAAAGCCCTTTGGTGTTAAAACATGCTGGTGATGGATTCTAACAGTGGGACATGCCACAGACACCACTCCACCCTTTCTAATACATCCTCCTAATTCAGTGACATTGCACCAGACATGTGACAGATCAACTTAACCATGTGTGTTTACATTATTAGAGATAAGGAGGAGGATTTTATGCCCACTATGGATATTTTAATTCCTAGTGCAGACTTTTTCATTTAGGGATCTGCTTTTCAGCTTTCAAGCTGAATTCTAATCATGTCTTCTAATCCATTGGCAGCAAAAGGAAAAAAAATGAAGGAAATTAGATGCAGCTTGGATAATTGATGTTTGTGTGCTTGGCTTTAATAAAAATACACTGTTAAATTAGAGAGGAGTCTAAAAGGATTCAATCAATAAGAAACAGAATCAGGTAGAGAATTCGATCTTGGGTTTTACCGTAATCTTCCAAATAAAGCAGAAGATCAGTTCAAATGATGCCGAGATTCACTTTAACTCTGCTGAAATCTGTGAACGTTGTTTATATATGCTTCTGTAGCCTGACTAGATCCTGCATTTCCAGCTGAAAGGACTTTAGCATTCAGACACAGTAGATGGATCAAGAGGTTTTCAGTGTTTCATGTGCACTATCTCTGTATTACTTAAGTCTGAGAAAAATAAACCTCCTGTAATGTTATCACTGCCAGTATATATCCACATGCTCAGCATCCAATGCCTATGGACTATTAGACATATTAAGGAGATGGCAAACTGCCTTCATACAAGACAGGTTACTAAATAGCATCATTCTTGTAATAACTGTTTTTACCTACCAGAATGCCTTACAAATATTTTTTGTATTTCAGCAACTTTATTAAGGAAACAAAAGATAGTATATCCATGGGTCAGGCTTTTTTAATGCAGCAAAACAACTGACAGGTGTGAAATCCCCATCAAATGTACTTGCAACTGATCATGGATTCCTCTGGAGAAATATGGGAACCCACAACAGCATGAAAACATCACCACTAATGTTAGTAAAACCCCACAGTCTCACAGGCCTCAACATCAATGCTGGGGATAGAAACTGAGTACTGCACTATCACTGCCTTCATGCTAGGTATGTTATTAAATCTTTGCAAATACTGGAATAGCCATTAATCCCACACCTCCTAAGTGCTGTATGAACAACTATGCAGACACACAGAGAGAATTTTCTCTATATATGAAAGTAGATATATTTATGTGTAGCTATATGTATATAAAATCTCAGTTATTTTATTAATAAAATGAACACTTTTAATTTCCAGTCACTTGGTAAAGTCAGCCTCGACAAAGCCTGCAATTCTGCTTTGTATT
>VZTN01028712.1:1244499-1314217 GCA_013400515.1 Erpornis zantholeuca
AATAAATGTAACTGTGTACTAACCAAAGTAATGGTATTGGAGATTACTACTAGAATTGTATTGGATCACCAACATGACCCACAAGACTGCCAGGTTCCACACAACTAAGAGTATTTTAGGTAGAGCAGAAGCAGCTCCAGCATAGCTGGCTGCTTTCTAAATCAGATAGAGAGTATGTGCATTTACTTATATTCTCTTCTTCTTCTTCTTTTCTCTAAAAATGTTCCCAGCCTTAACAAAATGAATGCTGACATGTGATCATCACACACTTAGGGATGAACAGAGGCAGCACCATAAAGCATTCCACCTTTCCCACAGCCAATCCATAAATCCATACTGGGGACGTCTGGCTGTCTGCAGCCACTGCTTTCCACTCTGCTGACCTTCCGAGCCTGCACCAACCACACCAGCTCTGCTCACAAGAACAGAGAAGACAAAAGATTGACACTGGCAAGTTGTTGTTCCTCTTTGATTTTCCATCTTTGATTTTCCATCTTTGATTTTCCATCCTTGCTGTTACCACAGAACAACTGCAGCAGGTGTGAGATTAACGCGTGCTGCAGTACCAACAGCTACTTCCTACAAGGCAGAGCTCGGAATCCCCCATAAAGCAGACATCCAAACATGGATGCAGTTTAACTTAGGCTGAGGTTCATCAGCACTAGGAGAAAACCTAACCATGGGCAGCCCCGTGAAGATGTTGTCCTGCTTTCGCTCTCCCTCCCCAGCACACAAACATCCCTCTCTTGTGCCTAGTTTCTGCTCATATATTTTTGGGAGCCTCTTTCACAACCCTCCCCACATTATCTCATCAATTGACATCACACTTGAAACAGTTACCAATTATTCACAGAGTCCCATGCATGCCTTGAGACTTCGTACACATCTTTTCCTTTATATGGACACACAGATGCATGAACATTCAGAGAGTGAACTATAGATATTATAAAATCACCAGCATAATCTCTGACCTTGCTGGAAATTGTGACTTTGAAGTTCAATCCATGTATTTTAGATGAAAACAAGGTATTCAGCAAGTGTCAGTAAAACTACATCTGCAGCACATTAAAAGCTGCACTAGCAAAGAATGTGCTCATGGTTTGTCTGATTGAAGTCTGAAAAAAACCACCTTTTATTTCAAGCAAACTGAATTAATTCATTGACTACTCCTAACTCTTTTATCAGCTGGAAGTGTACCAGACAGTATGAAGCAGATTATATTAGTCAAGTTTTCTTCTCCAGGGTGCCACAGGGCACATCTATGTGGAAGACAGTGTGTTTGCATGGTACAGCTGGCAAACATGTTGCTGCCTGCAGGCTCCTAGCATTTTTTGAGGTTGAAACATGCATCGTGTCTCCCAGTCTTTCTGGACAGAAGAGTCATATTTTGTGTCTTCAAAAGCACCTTCTTTTTTACCAATTGAAGTCATTAAGGTGGCAGGAAAAAATAAGAAAAGCAGCTTGGCAGCCCACTTCCAGGCATTTGTTTCTTCCCTCCTTCCCTCAACAGAATAAACACCAGTGGAAGGACATCTCAAATCACTCAAACATGTCACAGACTGGGGGATGCTGGGACAAAAGCCCTGAAGATGCAGATGCATTCCCAGCCCAGGGAGTGGGTGCTGTCACCTACAGCTGGATGCACCCATCCAGTACTGCAAACATCCAGAAGCCTGAAAATCACTGTCACGTAAAACTTTTATATCCTATTCTGATTTTCAGAAATCCTCACATCCCAGGGGATCTCAGTTAAAAGAAGGGCACTGCCTTTTAAGAGGTAGATAACAATATTAAGAAAAAGACAAACTACTGGGTAAAATGGGATACATAGTTCTTCACTTTGAATCTAATGTAGTGCATTTAATCCTTCCTATTAGTCCACTGGTCTCTAATATGCATTCATTCATAGTTTACCAAATTTATTTCAATGTGAAAGAAGCACATTATCTCCAATTCTCAATACAAAGTAACAAAATGTAATAAAAGACAGATGCCACACTCTTGCGTCTTCACCCTTTATCCTCCTGCTCCAACTGATAAGTCAGATGCAAACATTTTTCTATATCTTGGTATTATTACAGCTTGGACCACAGGTCAAATGTAATCTTTTATTATTCAGTTTTGAAATATTACTCTAATCCTCTATCTTATTCTATCAGACAACATCCATGGTTCATTTGAAAATAAAGATTAAGCTTTCTGTATCTGAGCAATACAAAAGCTGTACAAACAGAAAAACATTTGCTTAAAACACCCACTAGAGGACAGTGCAATTCAATGTGGGAAAGGGATATAAAATCTCTTTGGAGATGAGAGCAGGCTTATTTTTTCTACTTAAAGCCAAAATATATGATTTTGATTTATAAAAATTATGCAAAATATCCTTCTGCCTCTTTGGGATGGAACTGAAAGTCTGAAAGTGATTAGTTGAAAGAGGTTGAATCAACAAACAGCAAAGCAAGAAAGCTTGCAGTCAGGTGAAGAAATACTGATACAATGCAATTTTGAATGTCTTACACTATTCTAAAACAGGTCAAGGTTTAAAGCTCACTAGTAATGCACTCTGTTGCCCTGCCAGGAAAGGAACTCTGATGAACCTCCAAAACAGAATTCAGATTTTTCTGTCTGGGGTGCCAACTGCTAGGTAGGAAAAGCAGATTAAGGATTTTGTCCAAAGCTAATTTTTGAGCTGTATTCAAGAAGTTCCTGAGCAATGCAAATGTCCCTGAGAGCAAACACCTGGTTCTGCAACATCCCACTGGTGTATGTGAAGCCCTGTTCTTCGATCCAGGTAAGAGGGCAGTACCTGGCTGGCACTAGAGGGAGGCCTTTTTCAAATGCAACTCCTTTAGTGCCATGCTAAGAGTCCCAAATACCACATTTTTGCAAAGTAAAAACATGGGAGGTCCAGTTTCTGATGTGCTAAAAGAGCCAGTCTGCAGTCCTTCCTGCTTATGGCAAATTCAGCATCTTGAACAGGATATGAATTTATTGGCTTTTGCTGGTTTGGAAACAATCCAGTGACAATCCTCTCCTAACTGACCAGATCCAGGTTGTGGCCCTTCCTTGGGGTATGAAAAACAGGCAGGCCAGGATGGGTCTGGAGCAGGGAGAGGTTTGGTACTCTCCATTGCCAAAGATACCTCCCAGAATGGACCACCAGGAACATCCCTGCTGTGGGATTTTGTCTTAATTCTCTGTAGCACTGACACAAGAATAAAAACAAAGGGATCAGAGCTCATTAATGGAATGAGATGAAATGAGGGCAGACAAATTACACATCACAGTACCACAGTGGAAACAGTCCCCAGAGACATTCCTTTGCCCAGCTCCAAGGAGTGCATGTTTGGGAACAGAAATATTCCAATTCCAGACACACAGCCTCCTTCAAATACCAAAATATCATGGCAGGCAGCAATGTGATCTCAGGAACCTCCTTTTCGATGAATTTCAGTGAGAAGTCTCACACCAAGGCTGTTTTGGGAACATTTCCTCATCTGCAGAAGACACACTCTGCCCACCCTGAGCCCTGGCACAAACACATCCATCACAATAATCCATCATTCCTGTGCATCTCTTAGTAGGGGATCACGTCTGAGATGTGTTTAGGAAGCTGCAAACCATCCCATGCTTCCTATGCTTGTGCTCCCACCTGGCCAGGCCTCAGTCAGCTCCTGTCCAGAAGCCACAACTCTCATTTAAATATCTGAACTTCAGTGTGATCAACACCTGGATAAGCAGAGCAGAATTCAGAGCAATCTATGGAGGACAACTACCTACACACCACATATTGCAAGACTGAAAAAACACACCTCATCAGTTCTTGTGTGTCAGATGAGAGTGCAGTATTTCAGATTGCCTTTAAATTCCTCTTTGTGCACTCAGAACTAAGGGCAATTGGATGTTTGGGCCTGATCTGGGGGATATTAATCCAGCAAAAACAAGATGCACCCATGCCACTCCTCTTTAGGCACAAGCAGTACACACTGGTCATTAAATACTGAGGGAACTCATATTGACTGTTCCATATTAGCATGGTAAGTTATAGACACCCTCCAAACCCACTCATCCACGACAGTTTATATAGCAGCATGACTGCAAGCAGTTCTTCCACAACAGCAAAGTCTATAAAAATTGATCCATTATTTGCTGAATTTTGCCTCTGCACTTCAGATTAATTTCTCAGAGGTACATCATACACTTTCTCTAATGTTTTTACTGTCAGAAGTTTCAATTAGATTTTTGCTAAACAATAATCAGCTCTCTGAAAAATAATGCAGCAGTGTCATTGTTATTGAAGCACATGACACAGGAGGTACCAATGTGTCCCTGTTGTTTCAACAACATGTTGTGCCCTGGGGTGCCTCTGTGTATGGTTTCACCATCCTTTATGGTGTGTTGAAAGGCAGAAAGGTCAGACAAGTTTAAATTGTTTGAACTAAAAACATGCAATATTCCCCAAAAGAGAGAGCACCTTGAGAGCAGAGATATATGACGAAGTGGAGCTGGTGCAGGACAGAATGCACAGCGTGGGCTGCTGCCAGATGAATTGTGCAGAGTGAGTTACACTGCATGGTGTGTTGTGGTGTGTGACAGACACCTGGCAGATCACCAAAGCCAATCAATGGCACAATCACAAATGCCCACAACAAGGCTTGACTAAACAGAACTGTTGATTTGATGACTTTCTGTACAAGACTTTGTTCTTAATTCAACAGCCAGTTAAAAATGCATGTATTATCAGTCTGGAGACATTTCAAAGTGTGCCTTCTTTCTCTCTTCTCGTTTGACTTCTTCCCAAGTCCAGCTAGAATGTGCCTTGCTCCAAACAGAGTTACCTCATAATTAAGGCAAGAAAAACCCCAAAACCAAACCATGAAAAACCAAAGCCCCACTAAGACCTGAAATCTTGACGTGAATAATATTTGAGGTTCACTAGTGAAATTTATTTCCCAAAATGGAAAGTCACCAGAACCTATCTTTATTTCCTCTTTAGAAATAGCCTTAGAAATACAAATACTCTGTTTATTTAGAGTGTCAAAGTACTAAGTAAAAGTACCCATCACGAGGGAGAAGAGAGACGAAGAACAGTTATTATTGTGCTTTAGAAAGACTTGGGATGTTCCTTTTTGTCACCTGAGAAACATTCCTAACTTCTATTCCCCACACAGAAGAGAATGAAATGCTATAGAAGCTCCTATCTAGGTCAGGCTGCTTTTCGTACTGAGACAATGGAGTCTTTTAAAAAGGAATTCTGTATTCAAGAAGCTTAATTAAAGTATAAAAATGCATTGTCATGGGTACTGAACTACACATCCACATCTGAAATCTTCAAATAATTAAAACATGTTCTTTTACAGTAACATTGTAGTCATCAAAAATGTGAATTGCTGTGCTCATTAGGTTCCAAATTACTACCACATAAAAATCAGCTCACTTTTCACATGTAGTAAACCAAAGCAGAACTAATAAAACTCAGAAAGGTACTTAGAAGAGTGATAAAGACACTGGACAAGCTTTGTACACAGAGTATTCTAAATATACTGCAACTTTCTGTCTTAGCAAAGGAAACAGAAAGAGGTTTCAGAGCCAAGACTGCAACTCACTAAGGAAAAGGGGAACCAGGTGCAACCATTTTGTACCTGCCTCCAGGTAGTTTTATTTCTTAGTCCTTAGTTCTTGTCATAAGATAGTGAAAGGCAAAAGGGGTCCCTTTAGCCTTTGTTATTTCCAAATACAGCAGACAGTCTGAAATGCTGCCACAGGATATTGGTTATGTCAAAAGCTTACATGAGCTGAGAACATACAGCAACAAATTCCACCAAAAGAAAACCACCAAAGACTTGTAAATACAATATCAAAGATCACTAGCAAGCATCCTCAGACACTTGTCCTCTTCTTATGTTCCTCTTTACTTGCCTCTGGCTACTGCTGGAGAAAACAGATCAGATCAAGACAGATCCAAATCTTACTCAATGCAGTTACATTCTTCCAGTAAAACACGGCTTACATTTCTTTAATATATCCATGCATCCCTTTTCCAAATTAAATCACAAAATAGTTGGTGTCTGAGTGATACATTCCTTCTATCAGTTTCACTGAATACAAAACTGTCTAATCTCAGGAGTTATCACTCAACATCAACCAGGAATGTGGCACCAGACAAGTGATTTGTGATTTTGATTTCTTCTCCTTTTATTCTAATACAATTATTTCCTTGCTCTTTCCTATCCTTTCAAGTATCGGATCCCAATCAGAAGATGGGAATGGAAATTAATGCCTATGACTTTGTCCACATGTGGAACAAGCTTAAGAAGAGCATAGGTGTCCTCTTCCTCTTGCTTCATCCAGCCTCTGGTGCTCAGCAGAGGAGAGGAGCTTGTTCCTGGGACATACCAAGCTCCAGATGGAACAGCCCAAGCAGAATTAGGACATTCTCCTCCCACCTTGCTAAACTCAGCCTGCAACACTCCCCAGCCACCCAGCAGCTCACACTTCTCCCATGGTCACCAGCAGTCAGTGACCAGCAGGACTTGCTTCCACCTCAACATTTGTGAGAATTTTTGTTCCAGAAATGCCTCTTCCACAGGCTTTATATTAAAGACATTCAGCTCTGGACAGGAGCTGCTGAAAGACAGATAATGATCTTTATCTTCTGCAAGGTTTATATAAAGTAATTTGAACTACAAAAAAAAGGGACAGTTTAAAAATTAATGGCCAGTAATAACATCCCCACAAACAGGATGCTAAGCTAAGAACTGGATTATTACAAAATGGGATGACTCAGGAGTTGACAAAGTGGTTCTACACACTTTTTTGAACTGTCTTGTAACTTGCAAAATCATAAAATGCAACTTATTTACTTAAAGCAAGGGGGAAAAGATTGGCCTGAATCTTTGACAAGTACAAATCAGTGATGTCACTTCACCCTTCCTAATAATTTAACCTATTGTCTTCATCTTCACCGAACTTTTTTCACCTATTTTCTGCATTAAAAAGGGAATCACCTTCAGAGAAATAATTATTCGATAATAATCTCCCATCCACTTTTCACAAGTTTATCAAAGCATCTTGTAATAAAACCAGAACTCAATGTTTTAGCCACAACCCCAAAATGATATAATCAGCAAATCTGAACCGTGAAGGAAGTTATAGAGCTACATTAAGAAACAGATGGAGTGAGCCTAAAACAATCACAGATAAGCCAGCATAAAGGAACTTAACTTCAGATTAATCAAGGTTGAGATGCTCAAGGCAACCATGGGGAGTCAAGCACATTAAAATTAACAGGAGATGCATGTAAATCACAGGCTGCTGCTTATATCTCACCCCAGTTCTGTACAGAGCAGCACGTGGAATTGTAGGTGTCCCTGCTAACCATATTCTCATGCTTTACAAGTGATTTTGCAGTATGGTCAAGGAAAATATCTATCTCAAAAAATGGTTCTCCTAGACTTGTTAACTTCAATGAGAATTGGGAAAAGCTTACAAGGATTTAAAACTCCCACATTAAATTGCAAAAAAAATGTCAGAACAAGCCTCAAATGTATGCTGTCCTAACACTTGAAACTAAATAGGATGAAAACAAACAAATAGCCAGCAAATACTCAGTTATACAACCAACCACATTTCACATAGCCAAAAGCTGTCACTTGGCTTCAGTAGCACTTTTTCTAAATTCAGGTTTTCTGCTGGGTATCAGCAACTTAAACATACTTCCTTGGTGCAGGATTCCAAAGATACAAAGAGGCAACTCCCAAATAAAAATTCATTCAGAACCTTAATATAGTGCAAAATTCAATGGCAATATTTAATTCTAAGCACACAAGTCCAGCAGTGTCTCATACCTTTTAATCTCAAAATCAGATAAGCAAGTACATCCAAAGCAGATTACTTATTTCACAATTTGAGAGCATAAAAGTGAAATATCATATTTATATCTTCTCATGGTGACTTTTTTTTTTTTTTTAATTTCCTGCTGGATGATCCACAAAAAGGAAAAATTCCCATGGTTAGAATCTGCTTCCTCATCTAAGGAACACACCTTGTTTTCCAATACACTGTACCAAGACAAACTCGTGACCTGGGCTAAACTGTAGAAGTGAATTGAAAGTCCATATTTCAAAAGAAAACAATGCAAATGGTTATAACCAAGGAAATGAATGCAGGCAGAAACAGCTTAATGCATGCATTGCATGTAGTTTCTGTTAATTACTTTTGAAGTACTTATGCAGAGTAGTGGCTAAAGAGGAATTACATAAAAAGGAGATTACATAAAAACATTTCCAAGTGGGTGTTCCATGCTGAGCCACAGTCTGTAATAGCAGTGCTGATTAACCAGGACAGCCTTGGCTTCACTTCCAAGGCCTTTAATGGCCCACCATAATCTCATTCATAGAATGGCTTGGGTCAGAAGGGAACTTAAAGGTCATCTCATTCCAACCCCTCTGCCTTGGGCAGGGACACCTTCCCCTATCCCAGGCTGCTCAAAGCACCATCCAGCCTGGCCTTGGACACTTCCAGGGATGGGGCAACCTGTGCCAGGGTCTCGCCACCCTCACTGGGAAGAAGTTATTTCTTATATGTGATCTAAAAGCACCCTCTTTTAGTTTAAAGCCATTCCCCTTTGTCCTGTCACTCCAGGTCCTTGTAGAAAGTCCCTCTCCAGCTCTCCTGGAGCCCCTTTAGGCACTGGAAGATGCTCTAAAGTCTCCCTGGAACCTCCTCCTGGGGTGAACAACCCCAGGTCTCTCAGCCCTTCATAGCAGGGATGCTCCAGCACTCAGACTCTCTTTGTGGCTCTCCTCTGGACTTGTTCCTACAGATCCATGTCATTCCCACCTTTTCTTTCTTCAAGCACCAACACCATAGGTTCCTGCCTAGATTCTGTCCTGCCAGGTAACTGCTTTGCTACAAGACAATCCTTTTTTTTGCATGGAAAACATCACAAATACATTTCTGTGAGACGTCAGCCCAAAGATTTCTACCACGCTTTGGGGAACTAACACATAGTCGAGGAACTTAAACTGAAAAAGCATTTCTAGATTTGTTATTTGATTTGATAAAGCCATCTCCCAATGAAGTGTGGACACACACTACAAACCTCAAGCTGAGCACTCTACAAAGCCAAGATACCCTGCAGCACTCTCGGCAGCTCTCACCTCACTGACACCTTTGAGTGTTTACAAAGAGCAAACAAAAGGACTCCAGTTTACTTCTGCCTAATTGAAATGTTTTAAAAGAATTTAATTATAAAATGCCAAACTACACAAATGTAAAGATCTTTCCTACAGAGAATTAGTGATGAATTGAATGTTGGTTTTTTTTAATCAAATTGTTGGCAAGCGGTGTGGGTTTCCTGTTTGTAAACAACCATATGAATGCTAAATATATTTATTCACAACTTGACATGAAATGCAGCTGTGTAATTAATCATTTCCCTATCTAAGTCAGAAAAAATAAACCCCCAAACTTGTACCCCCTCTTATTATGAAATAGTCAGCTACACATAAATGAATAATTATCTGAATTATCAACTATCTACAGATGTGCAGCTCTTTTCAGCCCAGACAATGCCATTCCCCTGATGCAAACTGCTAATCCCACACACGTTCACTTATTCTTTGTTTAAAGTGAGAAAATCTCCTTACTTATTAAATACGCTCAATCATGGGCTATTAAAACTATTGTTTCATGTTATCTATTAATTGCAGGCTTCCTTGTCTATATTCACTGCAAAGGTGCCACCCCTCTTATTAATTGAAAAATGCTTGCCTGAGTGGGTAAAATGTTAAAGGCCATGGGTTAAGACTAATTCTGCAAAAATAAGGTAACTTTTAAGCTGTGAAAAGTTGTCATTGTAATTAACTGCTTGAAATCCTGACTTATTTTGAAAGCATAAAGGCTGAGTTTTAGATATGAAAAAATACTCAGTAGAATTTATTTAATTTCAGGCTTAAATAATTTGCAAGAATAGTTTGCTTTCCATAACAACAAGATGTTTAGATCTGAAAGGTTGTATGACTGCACTCCCTGTAAGACCTTACTTTAATCTTCTAAAATGCCAACAATCAGGAGTCAATATGAAGACAGAGGAAACCACATTGCTCATGGGAAAAGACTAAATTATTTGTAGAAATATTCTGTTAATCCAAAATAGACCAGAAATGTTACCCACTGCTTGAATACGGTTCTGAATGTAATGGCACCATTTGTATGCTTTTTTCTCCACTTCAATAGGGAAAGTAAATGTACAAGATCTTTACAAGCTCAGTACACTCAAACAGAATAAAAGTAATATGCAGTTCATATTGACCAAGTGACATCTTTGACAGACAAAAAAATTTCTGCTGGTAAAATAGACAAACAAAAAGCTACAACACACTCAATTAAGGACATGGAGGATGTGCCAAGACCTAGACTAGAACAGCATGATGCCACCTCTGTCTAAAAGATCTTTTTCATTTTAGTTAACCTTGACCTAACAAAACCCCAAATTTCTTACAGACTTAATGCGAGATTGCTCTAGAAATTTAATACAGAAACTTAAGAATCACCGATTTTGTTTAGATACCTGTAACTCATGTATGGTTGCAACTGCCTTGATGTGATGGGAAGAGAAGTGGGAAAGAGTGAGAAACAACTTAACTTTATAAGCCATGAAGTCAACAAGAATGATTCTTGAATAACAACAGATAATAAAACATTCATTATCAAAGTTTCACTTTGTCATTTGTCTTCAGTGTCTGCAGCTGACAGATACACTCATTTATAATCCTCTGCCAGTTGCAAACTGGCAAACACTGTTGAATTAGTCCCTCAACTTGAGCCTACGAATTTAATTGTTTCCACAAACAACTGGGCAATGTTTCAAGACTTTGCTTCAAGACACCCAAAAGCTCCTGTATCGTACCTAACAGAAAGACCAATGGGCTGTTCCCTGGAATGCTGCTTCTGTTCAGAATTAAACACAACCTGGATGAAAAATTTAAGAAGTATCCAAAGTAATGTATCAAGAAAATCTCTTTGCCCTACAAACTTCTGACTAGTTCCAATTTTGATCCAAATTAGAAGCATACCTAAACCTCCAAGGACTTTCATTAAGTAGTCCAAAAAGAAATTTGTGTGTGTTTAAATCTGCTCTATTGTTTGTAATTCACCAGAAACACTTTAAACAGAGTGAAAATTGCTGTTCAAACCAATGAAGAAAAATGCTCTCCTCAGTTTTGTTACAAAAGTAAGAATGAAACGCTACTTAAACTGCATAGAGAAGAATTTTTACTTTAACAGAAAAAATCAACAAATTAAAGTCAAGGTAAATGGTACAGTGATTACTGCATTTCTCCTTTCATTTGGGACCATTCTGATCATATGGAATTAAAGAGATTGTTCACAAAATGCTCTATGAGCACATGATCAAAGCTATCTCAGAAACACCATGACTACCAGTCACAACTCCAGGCAACACATTGCTGCAGACAAAACTGAAGTAAATCAGAAATGAGAAGCACTGGAAAAACGTGATAGGTGCTGTTGAAACAGTCAGTACATCTCTCATAAATACTCAAATACTTTATAGTCACTATTTCTTGATTTTTCAACCTGCCAGATGACAAACCACAAATACTTGATTAACAATGTATCAAGAGGCCTTGGAATTCAGAATTAAAGAATTAATTGTGTCAGCAAGTTATGGCCACTCATTTTTTGTAATTGAAATGCACAAGCATTTGTGAAGGTCCCTTTGCAACAGGTTACCAAAGGAGTAACCTAATGTGGAAGAAATGGCATTGCCAGGGATCAAGAATAAAACAGGCATCATTTGGAAAGCAAAATGCAAAATGAAAAGGGTCAGTTTCCACTTTGGCAGATATCTACCAGTGAATGTCTCAAGTAAGGAGTGATACAACCAGTGGTCTGAAGAAAGAAAAATAACTGGTTATAACTGGTTAACTGATGGAAAACAGAAGGAACAACAATACAGAGATATTGAAATGATTTACCAGTTCCTGCACTCTTTCACCTGTGAATTAATTCCTCTGCTCCAGTAGGGCAGTGAGATTAATGTACATGGGAGTGGTTTACTCATCCTGTCAGAAAACCAAAACCTGCTCAAAGCCCAGATAATCAAGTTTGTATAATAAAGCACCAAAATACACATGTGAAATTCTTTATTTTTCTCTAAGTTTACAAATTTTCAGTCCAGCAGAGATATGAAAAAGTCTCATGTAGAAAATCATTGCAGTAGGTTCAAATGTAAACAGGTGTGTTACTTGAAAGAGCAAACAACATAAATATACTTGTATTTCATTAATTCTCATGCAATGATATATTCACTCATTCACATACAGAGAACATTATTTTATAGTCACCACTATCAGAAGTATAGACAATATAAAACAACTTAAAACAAGCCATTGCTATTAAATTATAATCTTAGATCCATCTTTACAAATATATTTAACCACTCCAAGCATATGGATTTTAGAATTGAAAAATGTTAGTACAACATTTTAGTAAATTTAAAAAAAAAAAATTACAGGAAATCTGAATAAGATGTTTTATTTTTGGTTCACAATTGCCTTTCTTTAACCCTTCTCTTTTAATTAGCCATCTGCTAAAGGTTACCATCAGAGATAAAATAACTAGTAGAGATGACAATTCTGATCCAAATTTGCAATATTTTTGCTCATGTGTTTATTGATTCTGTATTCTCTTCCTTCAAGGATGGGCACCTGGAGTACAGCAAACTCACAGTACTGGTGTCTCAAAGGAGGCTTAGCCAACATCATCCTTAATGCAAATTGCCAAGGCAAGACCAGGGACATGACAGGACATGACTGTCACCAGGATGTTTGGATTCTCAGTCTAAACTTTTGCTGGCCATTGTATTTCGTGCTCACTTACAAAGGGCCCTCATTCAGTGCCATGACCTCAGTTGTTTTCTGGCCTGGACTTCAAGTTTCCATAAAATCTCCCTTCCTGCAAAACAACTATGGTTCAGTTAATCACCATCATAGCCAGCCTCTATTATTACCTGCTAGGCTTTGATTACCAGGACTTCAGCAAATCCAATATCCCTGATTTTCTCTTATGGCTGCAGCTGTGAAAATGACTTCTGGAGAACACTGGAATGGGCAGAAAATGCCAAAGTGGTTCTACTCTGAGAGTTTGCTGCTCTCCCTCTGGTACAAAATTCACACAAAAGCTACAAAGCTACTTCTGAAATAATTGTCCACTCTTCAGGCTTTGAAATGAAAATCCAGCAAGTCCTCCGTGTGCCTGCCCAAACCCCTCTGCCCCACCCAACACTGTGGAATTGCAACCTACTTTACACCCCACATTTATTATTTGACAGATGAACTCCACAAAGCCACCAAATGGCAGAGCTGTGAATGCTCACAGTTAATAATGCTTCACGTGAGGAAGGAACTGGATTTCTTTCAAACATTTTACAACCAAACAAACAAGAATTTACTTATTGCTAAATCACAAACCATACAACTCCTCGGTCAGCACCTACGTTTACCTACACTCATCGGTGACAGTGTAGGCAGGAAGCTGTTTTAAAGCAAATAATGCAGTATTTCAGCTTGTATATTGCTGAATGTGGATGTCACGAGGATGTTTAGTTTTTCACTTCATTTACTGCTTATTTTCAGGCCTGCCCAGGTATGGCAAGCATTTGTAAGCATTCTTCTGAAAGTGTGTTGTTCCATTCAAAAAAATAGTAAAAAAAAAATCCTGGACACCATTCAACACTGCATTGTCCTGGGTTATAATGTAAGATGTGTCCAGGGGGGTGTATTCTATCACCATCTTCAGGTTTCTGTTAAAACCAGGTGGGACAGTGCTCCCTGCCTCCTCCCTCTGTGCTATCTTTTCTTAATGTCCCATCAGGGCCTTGCCCATGACTCAGAGATAACTCACTCCTGGACTATCTCCTGTTAATGGCCCATCAGGCCTTATCTCATGACTCACCATCTCATTGTGAGATACTCCAGGGGGAGGAGCCAAGCATCCCATCTTGGATATAACTGAGGTTTTGAAGACTACAGATTAGCTTTTCTTCTCCACTGGATTCCCAGAGGATAGGAGCTACATACCTACCATTGGACCTTCCGAGGAAGAGTGAACCCTTTTACTGGATCACTGCCTCAGCTGAACTCATCCATCATTTCAGAGGACTGCAGCCACCATCCCTTTGGACTGCTCCTGCTACCCTAACAGGGTGTCAGGTTGTATCTGACTCTGTCAGTTTAAACCAGTGTGTTTATTTTTATTTTTGTTTTGTTTTGTTTTGTTTTTCTTTCCCTGCCTTTATTCTAATTTTCTTAATAAATTGTTATTTCTGACTTGGAGTCTCCCACTGGTTTGTCCTTTCAAACCAGAACACGCACAAAGCTGCAGATAGTAAAGAGACTTAAAATTGTACAAACCCTCAAAGAAACAAAACCCATTGTATTGATTTCTGGGTAGCTATTTTGGTTTCCCAATTATGAAAAAGCTACAGGTAGCAGTTTTCAGTGTAACGTGATGCTGCAGTTGTCGCCTGTTTCTCATTAATTTTTCATTCCTACAAGAAAAAGTCTTTCCTGGGAGCACTAAGTGTCAGTGCAAGTCTGTTTCATTCACTTCTCAACACCAGACACGTATTTATTCCTAGGTTTTCAATTCCATTGGATAGCTTGCTATGCAACTTGCACACATCAACCCCAGCAGCAGACAGCTTTTCACCAAAAACTTGTAACTTGACATATACCTTGTCTTGCCGTAGGCTTAAATTGATTAATTCATCTTTCACTTGAGGTAAAGTCTCCCATTTAAAATGTTTTAGTAGGAAAAGGCAGATTTTACAAACTGAACCAGAGAAAGGACTTTCACCATCTTTGTCACACTTTCAAATTTGATATTACGCACAGCTGTTCAGGAAGTCTTTAGCTTAATTTTGCTGTTGCTATCTACATGAAGTTTCTGCTTTCTGGATACTCCTTCCTGTGCAAAATATGAGGACTACAAAGCAATGGTTGTCTCAGTCTTTTCTCCTCTTAGAATTCAATTTAAGTCTCACATTCTCAGATTTTTGGCATGAAAATGGAGTCAGAGGACTTACTCAGAATATCAAAAACTCACTTAAGAAATTCATTCTATTACACTACTGAGTGGAACACCACAGAATAACTTTTGACAGGAGACAGCTAATACTTCAGAAGGTAACAACATGCTACAGTAGGTTAATTATGGAAAAGCTTCCAGGAATATTTATGGTATCTGCCTAAACTAATGATGAAGATCGAGAATTTCTTCTAAAAAAGACATATGCTAATTCAATCACAGAACTCTGACATCAAGGTAGGGATTTTTGCTTAAGTGTTTGTGGGAAGTCAGACTAGATGATCTTAAAGATCTTTCCAAATTTTCAAATCTGTCTCAAGGAGCCCATACAGATTTGGGATTGTGTAACCTCAATGTTTTAGGTATATTATTGACATAGATTTGTTCTAACTCTAGAGTAACAGGGTAGCTGAGTATCAGAATATCCATCAGCAGCTGCCTTGACTGCTCACTGTGATGGTAGGACACGAGAGAGGGAGAGTTCAACCTGGAAAACAAATGGACAGCTGTGATGAATGGAGCCAAGAGGGGAAGAACCTCCTGCCCCAAATGTTTTGCTCATGAATTTTCTTAGTTTTGTAACCCTAACAAAGATAAAGATGAGATGATTTTCATCCTGATATTCCCCCTTTAATAGCACAAACACTCCTCATGTGCTGACTTTGGGACAAAGAGCACATAAGAGCAGTGCATTTGAGAGGTTGCTGGAAAGAGTCATCTCCAGGTTAGACCAGAAATGTGCATCCTCTCTTCCAGGTGTCATTGTTCTCTGTCTTGCAGCTGAAGGCCAGGAATTGTGAACAGCAGCAGGACTGCAAGCTTGATTTTCACTTGTATTTGAGGCACACAGGCCACTTTGAGCCCTTTTCATCCACACAACAAAGCTGACTTGCAGCAAATGAAATGCTACATCATGTTATTCTGTGAAGAACTGCTGAGAATAACACTGCTGAGCACTTAAATCAAGGACAGGTACATCCTTTGGCAGGGAAATAAGACACAGGCATGTACCTACCATGTGCCTGAACAGGGGAAGGGGCTGTAGAGCAAAAGGTGTTTAATGGAAGCTGTGACATCCCCTTTAAATGTGAAAACAATGTTAGAAGCACCATTGCACGGCCAGTTCTCTGACCAGGCAGCTGTATGCACTCTGCAGTCAAATTCCTACAACTGTATTTATCCTGATGTTACAAATTTTACAGTTGAATTAGTGAATAAAATAAAAGCCACCTGAGCAGCAAAAATTCAAAACTATTATTAATCCTGTAGACTAATAATATTAGTGACCAACTACAATGATGTATGGGAGACAGGGAGCTACTAAAACATTCTAACCATATATTTTAGAAGTCTGTATAATCCTTCCTCTCTCCCCCTCCTCAAATATTTATTTTCCATGGTAATAATGACCTCAGTATTCGAGGCAGCCTTTGAAGATTAATGACCAGTGGAGGTTAATGGTCCTCAGCTATTCTTGAAACCATCAACTCCTCCCAGCCAGTCATTAATCCACAAGAAATGCCTTAATGCTTCACTTACTACTGCTTAAGCATCAAGCCTGTAAATTTTCAGGGCATTAAATCTCAAAAAAGTAACCTTTTTCTCTTCATACACCTCTATTTCAACAAAGCAGACAGATGAGATGAAAATGACTTCATTTCACAGGGATTCTCCTCAACTTTACCAAAGAATAGCATTTATTTGTGTTTATTTGCATTTATTTATTTTGGACACCAATAAATAACATCTCCTTTCCTGTCAAAATACGGACAGCAAACCTTCTTCAGCCAGTATGTCCTTGGCACCTCTAGAAATTTGTGTTCTCCCTCAGCTCAGCCTGGCAGGAGACCTCAGCAGAGGATGTGGCATTGCACAGCTCAGGTCACACAACCTGGTTTCTAACACGGCTCTGCCTCTGGCTGTTGGGTAACCTGGGAAAGTATTGCCACCTCCAGAGAATTTTTCCTTTCATTCTTTACCTGTTTAGGTTAAACTGCTTAAGGAAAGGAAGATTTTACTATAGGATGAGGATAAAGAGACCTTGATTTCAGCCCAGGTTTCTATCCCATACTTCAACATAAACAATTACAACAATTCTCTTCCAGGAGCCTGTTAAACTCAACATTCCCCTGTAAATAATTTTGTACACTGAAGTGGTACAGTATCAAAATCATCAAATCACAGAATGGTTTGGGTTGGAGGGACCTGAAAGCTCACCCAGTGCCACCCCCTGCCAGGGGCAGTTACACCTTCCAATATCCCAGGGTGCTCCAAGCCCCATCCAACCTGGCCTTGGACACTGACAGGGATGGGGCAGCCACAGCTTCTCTGGGCAACCTGTGCCAGGGCCTCCCCACCCTCACAACTCATCACCTTTCCTCCACACCATTTATTAGTCTTTTAAAAAGTCATGACAAATCATTTGCTTTATTGTTCCTGGATGCCAACAGAACAAGCTATCAAAAATGGCAAAAAAATGAAGTCTTTCTTTAAATAGTGACATCATTAATCACACTTAATCTATATCCATTCAGAAGGTAAATTATACAAATGTATCTAATTTAGACACATTAGATCTAGACAGACCATCAATCATCTAAAGGGTACCCTTTCTTCACCCTATTCTTTCCCTTTCTCTCACTCTTTTAAATGGACATCATTTATTGAAATGATGTAGCTAATAAGATATGTTTTACAAAGTGTTCACAACTCTGATGTTCAAAAGAAAATGAAAAATTCTTTGTAGGATTCAGTGTCCACAGATATGACAAACACAGCAAGATTTCATTATTCCTCAATCATTTTCTTTGAGAAAAACACCACAACAGATTCAGAAAAACGTTGACATTAAATTTAGAAAGAGACTAGACATAGTATCTGACTATTATTATGCTCATTTATATTGGCACTCAACAACCATTAGTTGTGAAGGCAGCAGGGCTGGCTGTCAAACGTGAGCAAATTGACAAGCTATTAGAGTGCCAACTGGAGGGATTCAATTAGAACATTTACTCCAGCACCAGCAAAGCCTTGCTTTCAAGATAAGGCAGAAATGTGGTGTGTGTTGACCGGGAAATAAAGATAGAAAATTAATAGGCATAGACAGAAATGTACCACTTCCTTTCTGCTATAAAAGCTACAAACAAAGAGATTAACTCAAAAATATTAAGTCTAAAAAAGGTAATATCTGTCATGAATCAAAGGAAAACAGTGTGGGCATGTCTGTGTCTTGGTTCTGTCCCAGAGACTGACAAGCTCTGGGATCTTCTCAAAGCTACTTTAGGATCCTAATCTTGGGACCCTTCAGCATTGGACACTGACACTTTGGACCTTGGACACTGACTTTTACCCCAAGTATTGAGTAAATTTCAAGAAGAGCTGGGGAGTTTTAACAATCTCTTAAGACAAAATAACATAAAACCCACAACCCAAACATGACAAAATCTCACCCAGACTTGTCTTCACAGAATATTCTGAGTTGTAAGGGACCCACGTGGATCACTAAGTGAATGGACCGAACCCCTGATATGGGCACTAAATGACACCATTCTCATTTCCTTACTCATTTTTTCAAAGTCTCTGCTTCCTCCACCAGCAAGGTGTTGAATAGAGATGTACTTCGTTGCCACTTCCTACCAGGGAGGTGGATTTGGCTCCACCACTGCAAACTGGGGCGCAGGGGCTGAAAAGAGAATCCATAAAGGAGGAATGGAAAGATGTAAGGAATAAAAATTCCTACATGGGAAAGGATGAAAACTCAGAAGATGTGGGAGGAACCATACAGGTAACTCCTGCAAAAGTCTGGGCATACTGAGAGAACACATTTGAAGCCAGACCCTGCTTCCAGATGCAAATCTGGAATTATACCACAGCCTATGGAAACAGCATTTAACATCTGCCATCTTCTGTGCATGCAGCCAGCTCACTAATTCAACCCCCAAAAACACCTACGAGGCGTTCCAGTTACTCGCTCGACAGACCATGAAATACCTTTCCTTTCTCAGCCTACTTACTTTTAAAGTTTTCCAGATAGATGGCTTGCACTTTATTTCAAATAGGAAGTGATTTTTGGCAGGACTCTGCAAACAGAAATGCAGACTGAGTAAGGGAAGAACTTAGTCAGCAGACTCCTTGCCTCATCAGGAAGGGCACACACCGAGCTAATTTCAGGATCAAAGTCTCACACTATAGCTCTTGCTGCTAGGATTTTTTAGTTTTTGATGATATTTGCTTCTCTTTGTTTTTAAAAATGTTTAGTTCCAGTTTTACTAAGATAAAATAATTATACTCCCTCCTTCATGTTTACACCTTTTATACACTTCAAAATGCTCAGCATGTCCCTCCTCCCAGGGAGTATAATTTTTCACCACTTCCCTATAACCCTTTCACCCCCTGCCTCCATTATTTTTGATGCTTTCTTTGATTTATGCAGACACAGAAGTCTGACAGAGGAACATAATGAAGGTATTTATGCCAGGTCCAATTTATCAAAATCTACACAAGAATGATTTCAAAGGACAGGAAATAAAAGTTTTCCCTTTTCACATATTTACAAAATGCAATCAAAATTCACCAAATCCTTTAGAAAAATATTAACAAGGGAAAAAGAGAGAACACTTTTACTGTAGCTCAGGATAGGAAAGGTACACTACAGCTTTTAAAACTCTGGACTGGAGAGTAGCAGCAAGATAAGGGAAGTTTGCTTGAAACTGTTATGATAAAGGTGTGTGTTAAGCATGCATGGAAAACTGGTATGTGTGATAGGGGAAAAAAAAGGGAATAAAAATTAATAGGAGATGGTGTGGGAGCCTCTAAAGGTTTCATTGCAGTGAGCTTGATGTGACAACATCTCTAATGGGTGCCAGAGATAGGAATGTCCTACGTGGATTTTCCCACCAAGAGTGACAATAATCACAGATAGAGCATCTGCACCACCACATTCTATTTCATGCCATTTATTTGATTTTTGCTTTTTGATGTTGGTCTTTGGAGGAAATCAGTTTCTGTAGAAACAATTTTGTCACTGATGCAGTAGGTGAAAAGTTGTGTCAGTGAAAAGTTAGTTTATGTACCATTTTGAAATCTGAAGGGTGGTTTGGGTAAAAACCAACATAAAGCTCTACTGAAATGTGTTCTGTGGCTGCACCAATGGCCCTGACCCAGTGGACAATCAGTGCTTCACTGCATTGCATCCAACATATGGAGAAACCTGCTCCCTTCACTCTGCAGGCAGCCAGCAGCTGAGAATGAAAAGTAACTCAAAAATTTCCAACTCCATCAGAATTTGGGCCTTTCAGACACAGTTCCAAGGGAAGGATTCTGTCTCTGCATCCCACCTTATGCAAGAGTGGAATCCTGCCTTCAACAAGTTCTTTGCCTTGATCTTTAGTCTCAAGAAACAGACCATCCCCATCTCACCTATTCCTGATGATTTTCCTAAGCTGAATGAAATTACTCCAGTTTTTCTTGAAAGCTGAGACAGCTCCTCCTGTCTTCCTAGAATGATTTTCCAAGAAGTGATGCTACAGAGCTGTTGTGACCATAGGAACCCTGCTGTGTTAGAATGAATCACAGAATGGGCTGGAAGGAACCTTAAAACTCATCCCCTGCCATGGGCACGGGCATCTTCCACTATCCCAGGTTGCTCCAAGCCCAGGCCAACCTGGCCTTGGACACTTGGTTTCAGTGTGCACACAGTGAACAACAGGCTCTGTACATGTGCATAACTGCATAGGTTTACCTATTCCTATTACCTAGGAAAAAAATCAGTTCAATTCACTCTGCACAGAAAAGAACTAAACAGGTATTAAGGATCCAGTATGATTTTAGTAGATTAATGGAAACCAGCACTAACACTCCAGTACCAGGAGATTTATAAATAATAGAAATATCTCACTGAGGAGAGAATCAGACCTTGACTGCTCATGGAAATAAAGCTTTTTCTCTCCCTATGGCAGTTTCGAAATTTCATCTCCAACTCTGAAAATAGAAATTTCAAAATTATTCTCAGCTAAATCCACAGAAGCACTGACCTTCTGTATCTGTACTGTTCAAAGAAAGAGACACTTGCACTTCTGATTGACAGGTCCATTGCAAACACAGTCTCAGCAGCTCCAGTGTGAGTGTTGAGAGATGCAACCTGAGCATCTACAACTCATTCATTCTAACTTATTGAAGCAATTTTTCCTTCTCAGGAGAATTGCACAATTCAAGATTCAGCCCTACAGATAACAGCAATCAGGAAACCACTCTCACATACGAAGTGATCTTAAGCATTGGAGTGACAGAATAAAGCACATCTTCCTATAAAATTCCAAATAAACAGGAAAGTGCCTGCTTTCAATTAAAATCTTGAATTATCTTTTGTATTTATTACTTGGAGAATCCATAAGAAATTTAGGTAAAATATTAATACTGAAAAAGCCCCTTACACCTTAAAATAACCTCCAAACTACCAATTAGGCAAACCTCAACTCAATGACTATGCAAGTGTGGTTGCAAAAGATAAATCTACTTTGTTTGTTCTGGAGAAGAGCTTTCTACCATACAAACTGTTCCTGGGAGAGACCTCGCATCTTTCCAGCTTGAGATTCCACAGCAGATTCCTAGAATCATGACATGCCAGCCCCCACACAGATCATGCAGCACTAACACGAGGGAAAACCAAAGCACACAAATATCACAGCCCTTGTCCTGTGCTCTTCAGAGCAGTCTCCAAACTAACCCAAATCACAAAAATAGTTCCAAGTTTCCTTAAGAGCTAGGGATTAAGAAAGAAACTTGTGATATTACCTGCCTCCATTTATTTTAAGTGAAAAGTAATCAAAAATACTTAGAGAATTGCCTTAAAACCTTTCCAGAACTGGAAAATATTGTTGCAGCTTTAAGTGCTTTTGCTGCAAACCCTTTCACACCCTCTGCTATCTAAAATGCTAGATAATGCCCCAGTGGGTTACCAAGTTAAACCCCCTCATTCAGGGCTGAAAAGCTCTTGAATACATGAGCAAGATCAAAGCAGGTAAGCTCAATAAACTGTGTAGCCCCTGTTTAGGGACTTGAGGAGCATCACTTCCACAGCATGCTGGAAGTAATTTTCTCTGGTGACATACTATGTTTTGTCTTACTGAACATTTAACCTCTAGATCTGGACAGCACACATTTGGCACCAGCACATTTCTTTAGGGAACACCAGAGTGGTTACTTCAAGCGACAGTTTTCTAATTATTCTGTCAAGCATCAATCTGTGAAGTTCCCAGTTCCTCAGCACCCTGACTGACAGGGCAATCAGCACTTTACTTAAAGCCTCTAGAGCTGTTCTGGCCTGACAAGTGCTTTGAAAAAAAACCCCAAGCAAACCAAACCCTCCTCCCCAGTGTGAAACTGGAGTGGAATATTTGACTTCCAAAACAAATCCTCACTTTCTGCAAATACAATTCCCCAAAGTAACCAAAAAATTGCATTAGCATATAAAATGCACCTCTAGAGAAGGAAGAGCTGACCAAAGCAGTATTTTCTTTTATCTTACAATAATTCATTTGCAGCATTTTATTTTGGAGCAAATCAGCCGATGGAAGTACATCAAAAACAGAGAAGGAACTGAGATAACACAATCATTTTCACTGAAGTTTTCCTTGCCTTCTCTTAAGAGAGGGAGAAGAGCCCCACCTTTGAAACAGTTTTAGCTTGATTCTAAGTTCCCCTGATTTCTGAAAAACATCTTCCTCTGCTGAGGGCAGTATTGTGACTTTAGGTCCTTACAGCACCTCTGACTGTAAGAAGTGAGAAAATGAGGGCCTTGGTGAGAAACAATTATCCCTGTACCAAGTTCAGGGAATAGTAAAAGCTATTTAGTACTCATGACCACGATTTCCTAAATAACATGCAAGTAATTAATGCTCTTTATCCAACGTGCAATTAAATACAATAGCAGGGCTGAGATTTTGACCAAGAAGTTGGCACTAGAATTACACAGGGTTTGATTTATATGCCAGGATGCTGCACCTGAGAATTCAATAGTGGAGTTGCTCTTCTTGGCTTGCTGGGACAGTCTTGTATTGGCATTGTTCAACTTCATGCAAAGGGAAGCTCTGTCACTGTACAGAATTGCAGTACCAATGCCAGCAGGATACTAATAATAGTTTCTACTGAAATCAGATTTTCTCTTTTGGTTTGGAATGGTAAATTATGAATAATAGAAGTTTGGTGGCCAGGTTTTTATGGTGAGCACTCTGGAGTGCTGTGTGGTAAAACACATTGAACTCAGCAAGACTAAAGAATAAATGAAATACCAAACCAGGTGTCAGACAAAGGGTGGAAAAGTGCAGCACATTTTATCCCCAATAAGAGTGAGCTGAAGAAAATCTCTCTCTAGATTAAATCTCTTTTTTGGTTTTATTTTTTTGAGGACATTAAATATGAAAACATATTCACACAAAAAGGAGGATCCTTTTTTTTTTTTTTCCTGGATTTGAGTCAAAACTCCAAATAGTTCTTGACAGAAGGGAATGACAGAGCTGACCACTGATATTACACATGGCAGAAGGAAGTCTTTTGATAAAAAGGCTCCCACTGCAGTGATCAGTAAGGTGGAAGCTGTTCCACTGGTCAGAGGCAAGGCTGAACCCAACTGCTTTTCTTATGGAAGTTCAACAGATGTTCAGCATTATTAAAAGAATTAAGGGAATGTTGCTGATATGTAGACACTGTCTTTGCTCAAATTATTTTTATCCTTTCAGTTCAATTAGTTCCACAGTTTGTATGACTAAGTGAAAACAAAAATGTATTTGAGATTCTCTCAAAGTAATACACACAAAAATCCCAGAACAACTGTGCAGAGCCCCATGGAAGTTTTGATTAAAGGCAAATCCTTCACAATTCAGAGAGCACATACTCAATCAATGGTTGAAGAGGAAAACCTCCAGGGAGCAGCAGGAACTAAACAATTCTGATAAGGTTTCTGTGACTTTTCAGCAAATAGTAATTTGCTCCTTTATATTTCTTCAATGAGAAGTCAAGCATTGCAGTCCCAAACCTTTAAATCAAATGATTTGCTGGGTATCAGGCATTCAACTTTCACCACCTACTATAAAATATTGACTCTGCACAATCATTCATTTCTACCCAATAATTGATTCTTCTTCTTTTGCCTCTTACAGGCCCATAACAGTATTCTGAGAGGTTGACTTAATCAAGATTTAGTTAAGAAAAAAGAAATCCTCAGCATTTTCAAGTTTTAATCTTGTCTAGATTAAAACTCGCACCACATAAGCATGCATGTAATCTATTTTCTTAATGAGATGTTTTTACTCTTTTCCCATGTCATCACTATTAATTCCAATTCTACCATTCACAAGTGCCATCCATAGTTTATACAAAGGTTTCTGCTTTAATCACAGGGTTGGCATTGCTTTGTCCCAGGACAGAGCTTTATGCACACTTTTGCTGAAGGACCTTCTCAGCAGGGCCCTGTCTGAAGGTACAGAGTTCATTCTCTTTTCTGGCAAAGTGAATATTGACTTCCATGGTCAGCTCACCTGTCAGCCACCCAGAAATCCAATTTTATAGCACTGATAGCAGGATTGCTGTGTCTCCTGCACTGAGGCACCACAGAGTTCTTTGGGGGAGGATGGCAGAGGGTGGTGGGAGCCACAACAGCTCCAGCTCCTCTGCCCTGAGCAGTATTTTTGCAGCAACAGAGGCTCCTTCTCCCCCACATTCCCAGAGATGAACATCTGGTGCTCTGCAGCTCTTTGGTTACTCAGGCTTACCCTTAAATAATTAGAAATGGTTTTGAAAGTACAGCAAGAGCCAGCACTGCATACAAAACAGGCTGTGGAAATGTGCACAAGTCATGTCAGAGCAGCAGTCGGGTACAGATCTGCAGATTTACTCACAGATGCACCTTCACTGTAGCAAACTGCATGCAAAAATTAAAAAGAAAGTTCTCTTTTTCCTTCACTTTTTTGATGAGTAAAATATGTATGCAAATGAAAAAGCATAAGACAGCAGAAGATTCAAGGTGAAAATGGTTTTGTAAAAGCAGTCACATTTCTCTTAAATTCATTTGGAATAGCTGCAGTAGTACAATACCTGCTCCATCCTGGCCAAACAGAATAAATTATATTACTATTTGCAACAAGTAAGGCTACCTTATTCTTAATCAACTCCTCTAATTGCTTGAAAAAAGTCTTTAAAATGTTTGGTATTTTTCTGCTGAAAACATCTGAATAATTTTGGAAATTTCAGTGAAATCTATTTTGCCAGACATTATCCACCTGTCTTTCCACATACAGACACTAACTGCCTTTTTGTAGGAATTTTCCAAGTAATTTGGCTCAAAATGGTTTAATCTTTTCCCATTAAAAATATTATCAAAACCTAACTTTTTAGCTCTTTTCCATGAGTCAGTTCTCTTCCCCTGAAATGTGTGGTTGTCCACCAACCCCAAGGAAAATCGACAGTTTCCATTAAAAGGATCTCAGATTTCCAAATGAAACCCTTTAGTTAAAGTGACAGTTTCTGTTAACATTTAGGTACTACCATTGCAACAAAAAAATAGCTTTGCATTTCCATTCTGCTTTACAATAGACACATAGGAAAATGCTTGGGAGCTGGGACCCTGTTCTCCCTTGAGAAGCAGCAGCTGTACAGGATCCCAGCCATGGAACCAAAAGGCAGCAGGAGCCCACTTGGTACCTTCAGGCCCCATGGGCACCTCCTGCCTTCTCCCAGATGCAATCCCTTCCTTGGGCATCCACAACCACAGGTGACTCCCCTGAAATTCAATGGGTTTTCTGTCCACATTTTAGAAAGGAATCCATACTGTCATTTTAATAATGGAGAGGGAATGCATTCCTTAAATACAGATATTTAAGATTCCCTTCCCCTCCAGTGCTTTCACAGGTACCCACATAGCAAGCAAGAGTTCAATTCTGTTGAACAAAGGGGACAGAGAAGAAACATCCTTTTGAGCTGTCACAAAGGAGTGGAAAAATAGGGCAGGAAAAATGCCCTGCTTTCTGTTCACCAGAGTTAAGCCAAAATCTGCTATGGTGTTTGGGACAGCAAAACAAATGCATGTGGATATTTAATATAGAGAGAAAAGCTTACAAAATAAATGAACAAAACACCCACAGGAAAACTACTTCCCTCCTGAAAGATATTAGGTAGAACCTTAAAGAAAATTTGAAAAGTTGATTAAGCTCAGGGCTATACATTTAATTCAAGCCAAAGGCACTGAAAGATCTGACATGTGCTCACTGCACCTGACACAAACAGCACATAATGTGCTTTTTGTCCAGGATAGCTCAGGTTTGCTGTATGATCATAACTGTGTGATAACCACAACATCAGTATAGTCACAGAGACCATCCCCAGGCTTTGCCCAGCTCTGACTGAAGTAGTTCTTTCTGCAGACCTTTACACCCTCACGCTGCTTTACACAGACTCTACACTCCACTGTTCCCTACTCACAGCTGTTAACACAACTATTGGAGCCACCCAGATCTGCTGAGCCCCTGAGCAACTGAAGGGACAGTGGGAAGATGCTCACAGAATCTCTTGGGAACGTTCCTACACACACACCCCAGGCTATAAACGTGGAAGAATGGGCCACTGGGAGATGGAAATGGAGTAACTCCTGTTTTCTGCAGATTGCTAACAAAAGTAGGAGCTCCAAAAGAAATAAACTTCACTTTTCACACCACTCTAAAGAAAACACCTGACTTTAGGGACTGCTGAATATGACAGGTACAAAAAAATGCAACATCTTTTGAGGAACAGGACTATGTTTATCTTCCTATAAGAGGATAGTTTTTTACAAGATGAAACTAAACCTCTAGCAAAAAGACTAAGAGCTGCTCATTTGTGGTAGATGTGGACATGATTTGCCAACTACTTAAGCACAAGACAAGCTTTAAAAGTGAATAGACTCATTTATTTCAGCTTTATCCATCCACTTAGAATAATAGATAATAAAATATTTAAACTTGAAACAGGTTTGAAATCTTGTTGAATTTGAGAATGACTATGAAGTGAAATAATTCAGTCCTGCCTGAAGCAAAACAGAGATTCAAAAAGAAATAGCTTTTGTTCTTTCATTAAGCTGTATTTCAAAATAATTTCTCTTTTCCAAAACTTTTCCATCACTGTATGATACCCTTAAAAAAAAAAAAAAAAAAAAGTATAGATGTATCTTTACTCTAAAAATCTTAGCAACATCAGGCCCTTCTGTCAATAAAAGATAATTTTATGATGGGAAAATGCTTGTTAATTTTGTCATGGTTTATCATTTTTTCTCCAAATTGAGTTTTATCAATAAGAAAAATATGAAGTCCTATCTACCTGTGCTCCATCCATCCAGGGTGCTTCTGAAATGATAAGTAAAACCAGTTATTTATTTCACTGTCACAAGAGTGTGCCTAACCCAGGGAAATGGCTGAAAGCACCTACTTGAGATACACATTTCATCATCTGGGCCAGTTCATCAGGAACAGATGGAGGCAAGGTGATTAAACTTCTTCATTTTGATTGAAAGAACAAACACTTTCCTAGACAGCCATAACACCCACTTAAAAATAACTAGAATTAAAACGTGATTTTCTCTACAGAAGAGTTTACATAAGGACACCTACAACTTTTCTTTTACTATACTAGTTCCTACCTGTATTATCAGATTATTTGTCTTTCATTCTCCTGTATGTGTACTAGATGGATGATCTAAAAGTAGATTCATAATAAATTACTCATCTTACCTAGATGAATTACCAAATTGAGTTTCCTAAAATATCTTCTCTTTTTATCCTCACTAATTGTGAAATGAGTCATATAAATTTTCAAAATTTAATCAATTTGGAGACCCCAGTAAAGGATTAAACACATTTCTGATATATTTCCTGTTAGTGGGCAATCCCAAGACATCCAGATATAACTGCACATTCTATTGCACACTCTGGACATGACATCAGGCCTTTGGCAGTCACATGCTGGGAAGATGTTCAGGATGGAGATTTACTGCCTGGATCCACCACCTTCCATCTGAGGCCCTGGTTTGGGCTTGACATCACAAGAGACAGGTACTGCCCCATAACCATTCCCAGGTACTTATCAAACACTTCCCACCACAGGCTCAGCCATCCTGGCTCATCACTGGATTTCTCAGCAAATTCCACCTTCTCCAATCCCAAGCTCCAACAACCAAACCCAATAACAAAATCCTTTCTTGCTTTGATCACTAATCAAGCACACCTTCAACAAGCAGGAAAATGCAAGGAGCCTTGAGCAGAGAGCAGCTGTCTCAGGGGGGTGATGCTGTTTGTGTTCCAAGGAAATGGAAATGCCTGTCCTTCTCTCTGTTTTAGAAGGGACAACACTACACAGATAATTAGCACACAGATATTTTAAAATCTATCCAAACCTAACAGTTTGTGTTGTGATTCTTCTACAGATTTGCCAGCACTTACCATCTACAAAAACATTTGTGAATTTTCTCTATTCTGCCACAAAGAAAGCAATTACGAAATCACTCAAGTTTTCCTGTTGCTTAGGAATTTTATTTTCACATCCAGTTTTTAAGATTCATTATAGCCTACTATAAAATGCCAAAAGGCATTCAACTTGTCAGTGCCCATAAATAATGGCAGATTCATGGTAAAGTATATTTACATACCAATTACTTAGGACTCAATACTACACATGCTCTTGAAAAATATTTTACTTTTGGCTGTAAATCAAGACAATTCAATTATGCATTTTAAATGCATAATTGTCCTCTCATTTTCATAAATATTGTCAATATGCTATCAGTCTCTAAAAATGTCTCAGTGAAATGAAAGAATGACTTTTCAATATTTTAAGTGTTTTAAAAGATGAATAGTCATTTCATATTAGTTCTGCAAAACTGCAAAGGCGCATTAGAAAAAAAAATCCTTGTTAAAATTCTATTAGCCTGCATTTTCTCACCAATGCAGAGCTAATAAAAATGTGGGGAAACTCCTCAATTACTCCTATAAACTCTAAACCTGCAGAATCATTAAAAGAACAGTGAGCTGCTCCATTGGCTAAACAAAAACAATTTGTACAAATTTCTGAGACAAAAACCACAATATGCCTTTGTGAACTTTACCCAGCTTTGCAAGACGTTTCTGTGCCCTAATAGGTATATTCTACCTCCACAAACTGTCATTTTATGAAAATAATCTTAAACATCCAAAGTCCAGACATTACTGCCCTTACAAAATTACTAATCACTGCTTTATGTTTAGAGCTGTTCTCTGAAACACAGAAAGGAACCTCCAGACCATTCACTGGCTCCAAGGCAGGATCAACTCTCCCTGAAACATCCTGGATAACTGTTTGTTTAGCTAGTCCTTAAAACTTTTGGTGCTGGAGAGCCTGTAAATTCCTAAAACAAACTGCTGTAGGACTCAAGTACCATTTTTGGCTGCACAATTTTCAGAACAGCTCCCCTATGCTGCCACATTTCTTTGCTGCTCTTAACCCTTGCTACTTCCTGCCTGCCTGAGGCAGTCACTGACCTGCAACACCAGGCAGACTGCCCAGGTAAAATGAAGCTCCTTCACCTTCCTGTGTCAGATTCCTCTTTCAACCCTTCAGTCATTTGTATATTTGAAATCAGAGAAAATGTTGGTCTCTACCTACCTGTTACCTCCCCCTCAAGACAGAAAGGCCCCTCAATGTGCTAGTAGGAGTTAATACTAAGATGTTGTAGCAAGACCCAGCTTCCAAAAAGGATGTGGAATTTTTCAGTGATTGATTAGACAACATCTTACAGAAATGTCAAAGCTGCTAGCAAAAAATACAACAGGTTTATTGATTATGATTTTCTTTTCAAAAATTTAATATTGCACTTGTACAAAACCAGTGCTGAGTACTAAACTGCCAAGAGGACAGGGCTCTGTGATAAGCAGTGAAGGAACAGTGATAACTTTTATTATTTTCATAGCACTCAATTTCTTTACCAAACTATTTAATTTTTGATCAGTGTTTGTAGATAGTAGATGAGTATTATAACCCACAGTTGACAAAAAGGGGCAAAAATAGCAGTCAGAGCCTCAATTTCAAAAAGTGTCCACTAAATTCAAGTGTCACCATGCTGAGACACCCAGCTGGAGCTGTGAAGGACCATGCAAAGTGTGAACCCTGCACTAGCAGTTGACATTTGTGGAATAGTGCAGTACAGCACACAGATATTGTGCACTAGAGTAGCTCTTCAGCTCCAGCGTTTGAGAGTACTCAAACAAGCACAGGATGCTTCACCCTCTTGTGTGCATCAGAGAAACACACAAAGGATAAGGAATTTTCATGCTTTTTCATGCATTTTCATGTAAAGAAGAGCTGTGTAATTAAGTGTGTAAAGGGTGCATGATATGTGAATGAGAAACCAAAAAGATTCCCAGTAAGTCTGCAAGAACAGGGCTCCTCTGCATTATCTGAAATGACACGAAATCTGACAATTCAAACAAATTCTATTTTATGTCCACAGCTGAATCTTATTTACATTTCCCTTTTTTCTCCAATATTATGTGCACACTGACATAGGCTGCATGTGTGATAGGGAAGGATATCTGTTCCTACTGATTTATGGCTTGCATTATTGTAACACTGAGAAATCCACTGCTGGCAATCAGTTAAATGCACACAAACTGTCCACAGCCAGCCTGTGCTCTGGGCTGATGAGGTTCACTATCACACAAATGTGGCATTTGGAATTCTTATACTTTTAAAACTTTCCCCCTCAAATTGGGTGCAGGTCATTGTTTAAAGTTGCAGAGTGAGAGCAAACAGCCCAGAGACACACAAATATAGTTACTACACTCCAAGCTGCCTGAGTGTTTGGAGATGTTTTGAATGGTCTGAACTGAACCAGCTCACTCAATTCCAAATTAATTCATCAGAAATAAAGACCAAATACATTATACATGGCAACTTTATTTTTATTTCTGAAATATAAGAAAAGAATATCCCAAATCTTTCCTCTTAGTGTAATGTTATGCCTTCTGTTGCCACAAAACAGACTGAAAAAATGCTAAGAAAGCTAATACTAAAAATCCCTGAAGCCAAAAGGATAAACTGGAAATAAAAATGTCTTGTATAATAAGGATGTATAAACTGTATTACTTTCACACCAAACACAGCAGGAAAAGAAGTGAATTGCAAAGTTATGGTTTAATGATATCCTCTTTCAGAATTCTGGTCACTCTCTCAGACACCTGGAAAACAAAAGCCCCAAAACCTCTGCTTGACACACAGCAGTGAGACACATCATTGCCAATTCTGCAGTGGGCACAGAGATATATCTGAACATAAACAGGCAAAGCAAAGTGACAGGAATAAGATTGTCTATTCCATATAATTAAGACAATAATCTGAATTTGGACTAGATAATTGCTCAAGAAAAAAAAAATAAAGTCTTGTGTGTGCTTGATAATAATTGTTCTCTGGATATGAGCTAACAGATGTCAATATGGAATATTTTTTCCAGAGAAACGTTTGTCTTTCTGTCAATAGTATTTTGCCTAAATTACAAGCCAACAGTTGTTAATACCAATTGATTTGGTGAGTCTTTAGTCATATCATCAATGACAGGCTTCAAAAATGTTTTCAAAGGAACTTTAGTGGGAAAAGGAGAAAAAGAACAACAAACCATGTTGGCCTTCAGCTACCTGTGCTTCAGTGATACTTTCTAATAGGAGTCCACTGCCAAGATCAGGGCTAGAGTCTGCTGATGGTAAAACCAACCTGCTTGCAGCTTAGCTGGCTTTTGTATGAGTTTGTGAGACCAGGCTCTGGTAGCAGAGGGATGAGTGGTGGCTTCTGTGAGGAGCTGCCAGGGGCTCCCCCCATGTCCATGGAGCCAATGCCATCAGCTCTGAAACAGAGCCAGAGCCCATCAGGGACAGAGGCAACACCTCTGGGATAACAGAGTTAAGAAGGGCATTAAAAACTGCAAAACAGCATCTGGAGAGAGGAGTGAGAATAGGAGAGGAACAGCCCTGCAGACACCAGGGGCAGTGAGGAGGGGCAAGAACTGCCCCAGGTGCCAGAGCTGAGATTCCCCTGCAGCCCATGGAGATCCATGAGGGAGCACATACCTTTTCAGCTTTAGCCTTTCCAATAAATCCTTGTTGAATCCTACAAACAGTCATCATATGGTAACCAGATCTTCAGCATGAACAAAAACAAGCACCTGTGGAGCTTGGTAAGGATGTGAGAGTACTCATGGATGAGGACTTGGTGGGGATGCCTGAAGCAGGAATTCTCATGTGCAGGGGAGAGCCAGGCACCACCCAAAAGCTTGGAAATACTCTAGAAAACAACCACTTCTACTTCACTGCGGGACAAAGGGGAATAAATGAAGCTCCTGCAGTGTCTCCCAGCAGACTGAACTCCCAGAATTGATCCATCTTTCCCTTTCCTGCTAGTATCTAAAAAGAGGGAAGACTGTACATTTCCTGCGAGAGCAAATGCACAGCACAAACTTACAGAAACAAGACAGGCAGGAAGAAGAAAAAGAAAGAAAGGAAAAGGGAATTGGAATTTAGACAGTGAATAGGAAGGAACCATTGCAATGACCTGTCTAACCTAGGAAGTATTGAATATGGCAGACAGCAAACAAGACCAGCAAAGTATAAAAAGGGTCACTGACTCCAGGGACAGCATTTCCATCCAAAAGCCAGTGGGTAACCTTTTCTAACAAAAACACTCATACTTTTTTTTTCCCCAAGAATTATAGACACTGACAACAGACAGATTAAACCAGCAGCAAACCAGCCCAGATCTTCACTTTTCCCAAAAACAATATCCCCAACTTTACTAAATCAAATCATGGCATACCTCGATTTGTTTATTTTGTTTGTTTGTTTGGGGGTTGTTGTGCAGTTTTTTGGTTTGTTTGGTTTCTTTTGTGTTTTGGTTTTTTTTTGCTTTAATACATATAGACATTTTAAAGACAACTAAAGGGAGAGATCTGTTTCAAAGTGTAGTTGAACATTTCCTTCTGGAAGATGTCTTCTCCTGCAATGTCCTTAACTCTGCCAGCACAACTAAAAGACAGTGCTTCTCCATATTACAGCCCTAAAGGCTTTTTTTTTTTTGTTTTGTTTATTTCTTTAGTCTCTAGATATTTAGACATTTGCAAGCATTAATTGAATCTCAAGTTCCCAAGAAGAAATTTTTATCTTCTCAAACAAGGTGGCAATCAAGTTAAAGGCCACAGGGAAATGACTGACCAGATACAAGCTGTGAATGCTGCATGAGCCACAAAGACTCTTGGGACTGAAACCCTACCATTAGTTCAGAAAGGAGAGGATTCATTCAATTATCCCACTGTGTATTAGTGAGTGAATGGACATGGTGCATCAGGAGAGGAAATAACACACATTTGCTACATTTTCTGAACAGAATGAAATAAAATATGAAATGCTTTGCCTTCTGCATCTTCAGCCAGTCAATGCCAGAAATGGCACAGCCACAGCATAAATGCCTAATCCAGGTCCTTTCTGTGCTCCCTTTTGCTTTCTCTCAGTAGCAGAGCTTGACTAGCCCTGGTGTATGCAGCTAGAGTTAAATAGTAACATATGAGCAGAATGTATAATAGAAGGATATATTTACAAGTCAAATGTTGGGCATGCAGATGTTCTGTAGCTGAGAGCTACTAGAATGCCTTCTTGTTTGAAAATTGTTTAAACTCAGTAAGCTTCATCACCAAAATGAATACCTGCTGCTTGTTCTGGAGCAGAGTGATAATCACCAACTAAGTTGTGTACCTGAGACTTTACTGCACCTGCTTCTCTACCACTAACACAAGTTTCAGAACTAAATTACATCTCAGGCAAATCCAGATCATCACACAAAGCACGCACTGCAGAGCACCTCAAACAACTCAAACAACAAACACTTGAGACATTAAGGTACCAGGTGCTTAAAAAATATGCAAGGAGAGTTACAACTGCAGAGAGTTTACAATATGAAGCTGACCTGGGATTATTTTGTACTGTAAATTATTCTTCCTAATTTTGCCTTGAAATTTTGCTGCAAACAATATCCACCTCTATTTGAAAAGACACAACATTTTGTCATTTACTGCTGCACAGAGCATACAATTACAGCAATGTAATTGTCACAGGAAGGTGGCATTTAGAAGCTAGCATCACATCACAATGAAGATGAGGAAAATGACTGGAATCACAGAAAAAGTGAGATAGAGAAGATGAAGCCAGATCCACAAAAAGAAGCAATAGATTGAAATAGGGACTTCAGCTGTGATGTTAGGTGCAGGAGATCGGAGAGATGATCAAAGCCCTCTGACAGATTTCCATTAGTAAAAATATCAACAGCAATGAAGTTCTGGCTACACACAAAAGCATAACTCCACGCTGGCAGGATGGGCAGCTGGCATTGCTCCAAAGCCCACGCCTGATCAATATTCTTTTAACAGATACTCCAGCTCTGTCTGCAGAGGGACCAATGACCTCAACAGGCATCTCTAGAAATAACTTCTACTCAGTACACACAGACTGATGTATTTTACTCTTGTTCAAAAAGAAAAGAGCAACTGCAGCTCCATCTGCAAAAGGAAGTATAAGAACGTTCCAGGCTATGATTCCAGGTTGGGAATGTTAATTAAATACAGACTATCCTGCAGTGCAGAGTCAGATATTTTAGAAACCTTGAGCTTAAGAGAGTACAAATCAGCCCTTAGAATTAGATATTTGCTTAATTTTTTCCTTTGTTTCGTCAGTCTACTGTGGCACTACACTATTAGGAATGATATTTTAGGCATCTAAGTTTCACAAATTCCATTGTAGGAGTGAGATGTTCTGAGTTCAGCAGTGCAATGCCCAGCATTAGCACACCTGTGCTTCTGTGTTGAACTGCCTGCAGAAAGTTCCCACTTACAACTCACCAACAAACCTGAGTACAGATCAGGAACTGAAAAGTCAGTCCAGTGGTTGATAATGAAATAATTTTCCTTCCAGATCACTCCTTTAGTAACTCACCCTCTGTGTTCTTACCATGATCTGTGTTTTTCAGTGTACTATTCATGGTCCTACTCAGCTCTATTGCTGTATGGGGAAGCTCTCAGTCCAAACCCAACATTTTTACCTTTGGATCAGCAGTCAGCAGCTTGAATGCCTGATAGACTTGTGCTTCTTTCACACCTCCACCGAGATCCAAGAAGTTGGCTGGCTTTCCACCATTCAGGGATATTATATCACACGTTGCCATTGCAAGTCCAGCTCCATTAACTGTAATTGTAAACATCAAGTGCTTATAATTCACATAGATAATATTTGTGAAAATGTTTAAAATGTATCAGCAAAACTCCAGAACATGGCTCAAAATTTTACACAGCTATTTCTAAAGAGGTCAGTAGCTATTCAATGATATCCAGTGCAACAAATAATTCAAAACATGGTGCACACACTCCAACTTCTTTAGGGCTTAGATGCACACCTGCCTTTAAGCATGTATGAGTACTGGAATAGTTACTGTGGAATTAAAAAAACCACCTGATTTCATTAAAAATAAAGAGACATAAAAACAACTGGGCATAGTGATGTGAAGGACAAACTGACTCCTTAAACTCCTCTCCCATCACTTTGGCAGCAGCAGATGTATTACTGTAACACAGACAACTCCGTTCTGGGGACAGACCTCACATGTTCCTGAAACTGCCTTTTATTTTAGGTTTGCACTAGTCTAGAAGCATTTCCAAGGGCAGGAACATCCTCTAAGCTAGGAAAAATAGATGAGAATGATGTGTCCCCAGTATGTTGCTCCTGCTGGACAAAGGCTCCTGTGACAACTGGAACACAGAACACTAAAAAAAATAGCATAATGTTGGTAATTACTGTTTAGGTTTTGGGGTCTTTTGGTTGTTTTTTAAATTGAGATTGAAGTCTCACTGTCACTTACTGAATCAAATGCAACACACTATCAGAATCTTCTAGATTTCGTGTTTGGAGTACACATCTGAGCCAATATAAATGCTGGACACTTTTCTTGCCAAGTCAAGAAAAAATGCCTCATTCAATTAGATGAATAATAAAATGTTGTATTGGTTAAAAGAATTTATACAAGATGAAAATTATTTAGAGCATAGCTGACTTTTCTACTTGTCTCTTCTAAACAGCAGAGTAATTTCTGTTCTACAGAAACTTCAGGAAAATAAAAAACCTGCTATTTCCAAGCAGATTCTTTAGCAGCTTTCCTTAAAGGGAAATGGAGTTCAACATTCAACTGTAACTGGGAATGTCACATTTATACACACATACTTTTCAAGTGTCCTTTAAGTAACACACTTATTTTTTAAAATTAATGTTCAGGTTTTGATGAATTTCCTTGCTTTTTTTTTAATTACTAGAAAGACCAATTCCATCATTAAAAACACAGAAACTGAGACCCCTTAGCCTGCCTTCTCTCTGACACCACTCCTGCCCTGCCTGTGTGCTATGGCCATCAACACAGTTTTCACACAATTTTAGTTTCTTTCCTGCAAGAATTTGTGGAAGGACAGACAAAACAGCAGAAATACTCAGCAAAACAGACAGAAATACTGTCAAGGGTGGCCTGAATGTCAGATGTAAACAAAGTCTATACACTGAACAAGTATAAATTTATCTTCAAATGTCTTTTGGATGTATTTGTTCTTACCAAAGCAAGCAATGTTTCCATCCAGTCCTATATATTTTAAGTCATATTTGGCAGCTTCATTCTCTATGGGCTCATTTTCAGACCTGTCATCCATGGCAAATATTTCTTTTTGCCTAAATTCTGCATTGTCATCAAAGTTTATCTTGGCATCGAAGCAAACAACTGGAGGAGAAAATGAAACAACATCCAGGCATTTAGAGTTTACAGTCAGTCAGAAATATTACAGCTACTCCAGCAGCGAGGGGGAGGTTGCTTTGGGAATGATGCTGCCTCCAACACAGCAGCAGCTGAAGTTCTAGCACTGAGTCCAGCAGGAAAAGGCAGGTTTTCCATAAGTTATCTATTGAGAAAAGGCACAGCAAGATCTCCACACCACACAGGAAGATTTTCTGTGTTTGCTACAAACAAAGTTCCTGTATGTTATGAGGCAGTTTTTATGATTTGGACAGGTGAGCTGCAGCAGTGCCACAGGAGACTTTACCTTCTGTATTTTGAAAGCATAACAGACATAACAGGTAACACCAACCCAAAGCCACGTGTGGTAACATGCACTCATTCAGAGCTGAGCAGCACAAAATGTTCTCCTTAGCCATATTTTGAATTTCTGATGTTATTAACTATACACACATTATTTCATTAAAGAGCTGAAAAAGCCTGAAGCCAATATATGTCAAAAATGATCAAAAGATTACTTTTAAATAAAGAAAATTAAGAAAGTAAATACAAAACTTCTCATCAATAAACATCTGCTAAGGTTGTAAAAACAAAATAAAAAGCAGCTAAATCTGATTACATTAAATAAAAGATACAAAGGACTGGCTAGCAGCCACAATACTCACATAAACACACCAGGAACAGAAATGTCCGTGGAGTGTTATTTGCCTATTTTCTGATTCATTATTTCTATGGGTTTGCATAGGCAAATGCCTCATTAGATTAAAATGTTCTAAGTAAATGTAAGACTATATACTTATCATATTACTATGCAAGTAATTTCCCTTGTATTATATCCAGATTATAATTACTGACTTAAGCATAATTGATTTCTCAAGGCAAACCAATCAGATTTAAGTGCCTTTAAATGCTGTGTCCATAAAAATGTAATAGTTTTTCTATCTGCTGGGGTTTTTTATTCCCATTGCCATTTGAACAGGTACATGGTACATGTGCACATGCTCATGAGCATTGCACACATCTGCATGTCAATGACACTTAAGAGGACAATTTTAGTCTTTGATATAGATACACATCAATTAAAATAAAACACAAAAATGAAACACTTGTTTGGTGGACAAGTAACTCATTTTAATAGTACAATTTCTTAACTTAGGAAAAAATAGCAAAGGAAACAGCAAACAAGACATTTACACAAGGAGGAGAGTCTCAACTGTATATCTTGATTTGCATTGAGTTTTCTTGTTTTGGTTTTTTGATGTTGATGGGGGTTTTTAAATAATTGACTTGTTACTGATAACAGATTAAATTAAAACAGTATTAAATTTCACTTCAGTGACTGCAGTTTCAGAAAATTTTTCATAAATGTGTTTAATAAATCTCTTGGAAGAGTCAGGATCTTACCTGGTCAACCATCATGTGGGAACATGCCAAAAGCAGAAATATCTGCAGTTTCTAATATCCTTCTAATGTACTAGAGCTGCTTTAATTATTTTTTTAGCAACGAAAAAAGACCATTTTTTCTCCTTCAAGCTTTCAGGTGCTTAAATTGCTAAACCAATTCAAAGCTAGAGTACAACTGCAGTTTCAGAGCTCTGTTTACCTTGCACACAAACATCCTCAATGTCACATTAATAGAAACTCATTTCTACAGAACATTCATCTTTAACAAAGGCTGTGCTGTACAAAGTAGCAGCAAAAACATGTATTAATATTTATCAAACCATTTTCACTATCAAAAGCATATTGTTACATGCATGATAGATTATAGAAATGGATATTTCTTCTAAACAAATATGGAAGAATGATCCAACACTTATATTCATGAAGTACTTCTGTTGTTTTTGTTAGCTGTGTAGGATTTTTGTCATCTGCCAATTCAACAGTTTACACTGAGAGCAAACAAAATAAAAACAAACAAGCAACAAAAAAAGGGGAAGTTTCAGGCTTCTGACCCACTGAGATTAACAAAGAATTTGCTGGGATATTAAACAAGGAAATACATAGAACCTAATGGAAATTCACACAAGTGAAAAACACAAAACACAGCAAGAAATAAATCCATCTTATCCATTACTTTGACAAGAATAATGGGCTTCATACAGAGACTTATATTTTATCATTAGGAAGAGCTGCATTAAGCTACTCAAATGTTCTTCCATTTGTTTCATCTTTATTCTTCCTTAAGACATTTCAGATGGAGAAACTGCTAGCAAAAATGAAACAAGCACAGGAAGACTCCTGTGCATTTCTGCAAGCAAGATGGCTTTCACAGCTTGAAACCCACTCTGTTTCTGCTCCTCAGCTTCCTGGATGCAAAACACATGGGGAAAAACCTCAGAGAAAACAGCATAAAAACTCCTACCATCCCTCAGATTAAGCCCTTCTCACTAAATATGCACAGCCATCCTAGAAGAGCTAACTTGGTATCTTTTCCAAATCTTTATTTCCACAGTGCCACCTCACAGGACTCCAGCAAGGATGCCACGTGAGTACCACCACGATTCTTGCCAGTCTTTAAGGACCACATTCACTACCTACTGTCCTCTCCCTCACTTGCCTCTACTTGCACATCTGATTTCCCCTCTTGGTCCCCACCAAATAAGCCTTCAGCACCTCAGTGAAATGAAACAAGGAGGAGGTAACTGTGATCCCCCTGGTTCAGCCCAACTCCATTTCAACATCCCACAGACATCTCTAGTTCCTCCCCTCTTCACCTTTGCCCAAGTTACTTGCACAAAAATGGCAAATAGAAGGAAAGGTTTCAGTTGGACTACCAAACATTATAAAAAGCTGAAAGCTAATTCAGCTCCTTAATTTTACCCTACACCTTCTCAGCCATGTAGTCATGGTACAGGCAGATCAATGACCCTTTTTCTTCCCAAATGAGGTAGCAAACTGAAATTTGTCCTGTGGTCTAGCAGGTTGCAGAGTCATGCACTTTAAAATTTAAATTACCCATATGAATGCAAATATAAAAGAACAAGTTTCTTTCCACACAATCTCAGTAATTCTAGAAGCATTAACACACACACACACACACACACACAAACAAAGCCCCAAAAAACCCCACAAAACAAAATCAAGAAAAACCCAGCTTTGTACAAGAGCAGAAGAGCAGAAAGTGTTGCTGCCTCTCACCAGCAGAACATGTAGAAGCCAATACTTCCAGTATCTGGATGAAACAAAAGGTATTGAAACACAAAATCTGCCATGGGAATATTTATGAATGTTGCTTAAATTACATTACAAAATGAAATTAATGCAAAGCTGCTGCTACATCCTTCTATGCAATTTAATTTATAGCTTGCATAAATAAAGAATTATAATGCATTCATTTGTTTCCTTCAATTTCTTACCTTGCCCTTCTGGAGTTTCACCAAAGGGATTGACTTCAACCTGAGTGGCATCAATTTTCAAGAAAAGATTATACAGCTTCTTAATTTGATCTGCTGCCTAAATGTGATCAGAGGATTTACAATTACCACACAGAAATGTAAAAGTTCATGTTTTCAAGGCAAAGGTAAACCACTGTCGACTATTTTTAATGCATTGCACACTAGTTCTAGATAATAACTGCTTTTATTTCTGTTTTCTTAACCATATTCAGATAGTCTCACATTGCTATAATGTAGCATTATGGTACTGTGTAACATTTAGTAAATGTGCATTTAAAGATTGCATGAACTGGAGATTTTCTACAAAATAGAGAGTGCAATCACTATGACATGTTTGATTTGGGCAGTGACTGTCAGGCACCAACATCATGAAGTATTCTCTGGCACGCTGAGATCTGAGTTGCATTCATGTTAATCAGTCTGAAGTCAGAAACCACAAAGTAGTTTGTGTGCTCTGGTGACTTTACAAAAAATATCTATTTCTCCTTCCTACATCAGTCTGCAATGTTTTTTTAAGAACTTATGTCCAAAGCATGCTTGTTTACTCGTTACAAGATACTCTTGCTTGCTCCCCATTACTCCTCACCCTCTATCTTCATGCCCCATTCTGTGGCTGAAAATACCACCACTGACTACTAATTTCTAACTCTTTCTTTTAACATTCTTCCATTAATAGAACTACTTAAAAAAAGCAACATGAATGTGTATTAAAAAAAGCCCTTTGGTTCGTTACACGCTGTGAACCTATTAGCTGAAATAAGTTTGCAGATGAAGTGCACTAATAAAGAACCACTCCGTTTTTTTCCTCTCATTGCTGATCAGCTAACTGCAGTATAAACCCAAAAATATCTGGGACCTCTCCTGATAAGTAAAACCAATTAGAATAACGAAAGCATAAGTCAGTTTTTTCCTAAAAGGTCAGTCATGCAGAAGAAAACATTACAACTGGAAAGACTCAACCCCAATCCTAGTTTTGCCCAGAGAGGTTGTGGAGTCCCCATCCCTGAAAATCTTCAGTGTTAGGCTGGATGGGGCTTTGAGTGACCTGATCTAGTGGAAGGTGGCCCTGCCCATGGCAGGAGATGAAATTGGATGGTCTTTGAGGTCCCTTCCAACCTAAACCACTTTGTGATTCTGTGATAAGATTTTTTTAAAGCTGGGAAGCAGCACACAGATTGCTTAGGAAGCCTTCCCAGCTCAAGAGTTACAAGTTGAAGCATTCTTGGTGGGTTTGACTTAAAAAAAAAAATCAGTTGTACATGTGCAGCAGCTTCCTTGGCACAAACACTCAGGCTGACAAACAACCCTGAGAGGACAGGGGTGAGGCTCTCAGCAGTGATACCAGGGAGGGAGCCCAATCATGAGGCCCACATTGACTTTGGGCCACCTGAAAAGCTGCTGTTGCCACAGTCCTCTGCTGCATCTGCACTAGAACACCAGAATCACTTCATTTTTATCAGGGGCTGCTCCATCTTTCAGCACCTGTCTGAATCAGGAAGCTTAATGCCAACACTTCTCTTTCTTGAACTCTACAAGTTCTGAGTCTCTTCGAGGCAAAGCAGAAAATCCCAACCTAGAACTAGAGAATATAATAGTGAATACTAGGATTTGTCTGGATAAAAACTGTCCCTATGCTTCAGTAAATTCCTTTTAGCTGACAGCATGAGGAAAGAAATGCATTCCTGCAGCATTATTTAAATGTGTTGTTTAAAAGTCCATCCATATACTGCTGTTAATTATTAAGTACCAGAACTCTTCAAGGGTTGAAAGGTTCCACATAGTCATTCCTCCTCATTAGCTATACAGCTAAATCTTCAAATGTGTTTTATCAACTTTATCATTATGCATTTGTTAATTGCATGTTAGGATAGAAAATAATTAAAACTGCTGGATTAAAAATAAAGGAGTTCTACAAAAATGTCTGTTTGATACTACAGAAAAAAAACCAGGCCGAAGTAGCTTAAATGAGCTCTCTTCTCTTCTCTGCAAAATGATTCAAAAAGGCAAATATATATATTCAAAAAATATCTACGTGTAGAAAAGAAATACTGAAAATACAACAAGCTGGCAGCCCTTTGTTTTTGGGTTTAAGATTAAAAAAGTTTAAAAGGTTTCAATCACAAAGCCAGATACACTTTTATTTTTCCCTACATTAAAAGCCAATTTTCAAAAACATGAATGGTAATTCATGGAGCTCCAATGGAATTCCAATGAAAGCAAAGGAATCCCACATGGTGGAACAGAATGTTGCCATCTACAGCTTCAAAGACTAGGAACTCTCACTTTAAAACAATAAGGAACTTATTCAAAATGCTAAAGCCTAATGACAATTACATAGGTGCAATTTAGTATTTAGAGTGTCAAAGTGATCCTGATTTAATGGACACTTGGCCTTTCCTGCCTGTTGGAAAATATTTACCATAGAGCTGGGCTAAAAAGCCTTCACCCTAAGCCAAGGGAGTACAGCCAAGTTACCTGCTGCTGCAAAGGTCCTTGGAATCCCAAATTTTTTGCCATCTGCAATGCCTGATGATCCTTTATGCCTTCAAAAATATCTATTTCCTCCTGCAACAGTAACATGCATAAATATAACTAAATATTCCATCTGAATGGAGGTTTATAACTTCAAAAGGAAAACACTTAGTATACATGTGCCAATTAGTAATTAAAGCCTGGCTGTTTGCCAAGGCTCCCCCAGACTGAGGCTATAGCAGCTGCCTATAGGGGATGTTATAATTACCACACTGACTGTGAAACAGTCCTTCCAAAAAATATATAATTCTTCAGGGTGGCACACTGACAAGACAATGTGACACCAGTTTTCACTTTTAATTACTGTACAGATGGCATTGACGAATATTTAGTCTGTTAATTTTTATGACATATTTTGGAATATTTTCAAGGCAATGAGTGCCACTGCCCAGTAACACTCTGAAGTTTATATAATTTTAAAATGCACATTAAATATTTTTACAATTTTTTGAATAATTATACTTGATTGTATCAATTATTTTCTCAGCTGAATAGCTTGTCTACTCATTAACTTGCCACAGTAACATAAAAAATACTTCAACGTAGTCATCGTTAAGAAAGTAATTACAACAGTTGTATTTCAGATGGAAAAGTCTTGCAGGTACAAAAAAATAATTAACAACTCTGTCAGTTGGAGAAAAACAGCCACAGAAACAATAAGTATATTGGCACCAACACACTTGTGAAAAAACTGTGTACCTTCCTGAAAGTGAAACTCACTCATAAAACATTTCAGATAGGAAGTTTAACATATCACATAACACCCAGATTTAAGATCTTTTTCTAATTGAAAAATCCGAATAAAATCAGATGTTAAATATGCTTCATTTACTAGATGTCAGGTCTGACCCTGTATTTGATGAAACACTATTTTTATGGTTCTCCCTGGCTCCTTTCTACATGGAAGAAGGAAAAATGGGAGGAGAAAGGCATAAAAACATTCTTTTGGACAACTGACAACGAATTTTTTTATTGTTAAACATTATTTCAATACCTTAAAGATAAGTTCTGGGCTATTTACTGCAACTTCTTCTATATCCACACCACCCTGAGGACTGCCAACCATGACAGGTCCACTGCAGGCTCTGTCCATCAGAATTGCAAAGTATGTTTCCCTGGAAATATCCATTGCTTCTGCAACCATCACCTACAAATGAATAGAGGGAAGAAAAGAAAGCATCAGCAGTTTTGACTGGACCTTCTGCATCGCCCTAAAATGCACCAGTCTGATACTTGCTATCCTGAAAAGAAACATTTATTTCACTGCTTTTACTACAGTCCCACAATCCCTTGATCTTTTCCCCAAAAATCCTCTCTCCTTAAGTAAGAGACTCTAATGCTGCTCTTCTCACTGGGCATGCAGCCAGCAATGTAAACCAGGAACACCTCATTGCTGGGGTTTCTCCAAGAGCTGCTGCTGTGTCCATATTACCTTTTCATCCCAACAAGCACTTTAATGTGCCCCCAGGAAGACTTGAGTCAAAGATCAGGCAGATACAAGGACAGGCACATTGGCTTTCAGATGCATCTCACCAGCAGTGCTGCTCCTCACCAGTAAACCTCAGGTTTAAACCTCTCCCTTATTCTGACCAAAGACCACCTAACCCTTGTAATCTCTGCACTAAATTCCTGCCCTGCTCAAGTATTTCCTAAGAAAATGGGTTTACAGATAATTCTGACATCCAGAATTATTATCCATTCTACTTTCAGTTTAGAGAGTTAAGCTGGTATGTGTCCTTCAGATACTGGCACAATCTAGAAACAAAGATATTTATTTTTCCTAAGAGGTACTACTTTCTATATATTACTATAATCTACAGATCCATTTTGTACCAGTATCTGACAAACACCACAGCACAAAACCCAAAGATGATTCAAACTCAATGTTTGGAATCTACAGGTGCCACATTAAAAGTGATGGAAATTGGCCCATATAAAGTCTTTGCTAGAATTTTTTTCCTCCTCCCAAAAACAACACAAAGTCCTTTCCATTTTAGTATTACAATACCTGTACCTTCCTCTTCACCTGAACTCTGTTTTTAAAATAGTTTAACAACAGCTACTGAAGCAATTTCAGAGACTGAGTAGTTTCACACTTGCAAAGAAGTCATAAAACTGTTCTGATATAAGAATACTAAATTTCCCAAAATATCCTTAATTTTATGAAAAAATCTGCATATGATCATTAATTATTGTTGCCTGTGATCATAACAGATGCCATGTTCTCAGGTGTGAAGACTGTAGTTCTGCTCTGCACTACAGTTTTGCTTTTCAATCTGAAAGTGAGGCAGACATATCTGCAATTTAATTAGCACTACATTCTTCCTTAAGAGAGCTACTAATTCTCATCTTTCAAAGGAAGTGGAACAAATCAGGAAAATCACTTCCCAAATACTAATATAATTAAGAAGGATTAAGTGGCAACATCTTTCTAACATGGTTTGTTCATGAAGTGACAGTTTTGAACAATGATTGCAGACAAAGATCATCACTGAGTGTACCACAAGGAGAAATTCATTCTCTCAGGCAGCAGATCCAAGAGGCATTTTTATACCTGCAGCCTTAAAACTCTGCCTACCAAGCACAGGGTGCTCCATCAAATGAGTATTCCTGGGGTTTTCATAGTTCAAGGACTATAAACAAGAAAGATGCACTATACTTTCACCCAAGTCGCTTTTTTGACATTCTATTCCAGAGTACGTAAGAAAGAATGTAGAGACTTTCTGCCAGGCAGTATGTATTAGAGAAGAGGAGAAAAAATGTAAGAAACAAGGAATCAAATAAGGCCCTCAGTGCTCAGAACTGAAGGAAAGATGAAATTTCTTTTTGGTATTTTTGACTTGGAAGAAATTTGCTTTATAGTAATTTTGTTTCCTTCTACTTTTACTGTGCTTTATTCATACAACATAAGGGGATGTAAAGGAATAGTTCAAATAAGCGACTTTTCAAAAGGAAAGTAAAGAAAGCCAAGGTGAAGGAGAGAACCAAGAATGCAGCAAATTACTGTACTACTTAAAAGCATCTACCTATTTTAGTCTACTACAGAGGGATGCTAAAAGACAACTTCAGAGACATAGCTTGGCTACCTGCCAAGATTTGTCAAATTAACGAGCAAGGGTAGGGAAATCATCCTTGATTTGCTACTATTTTTACCTGCATCCATGTTTTCACCTTCTTACATATCCTGCATCAACGTATCTGAAAAATGTGAGTCAGTTGCTTTAGACCTAAGTCAGATAAAACCAACTGGTCCTACTGGATCTTGTCAGAACTGTTCAGACAGTTTGTGGGAGCTCAGGGTCAGGGCAAGACTTAGGATGGGAATATACTCAACAAGTTTTGAGGAATACATTTGCAGGCACAGCAGGTGGGACTAACATTATTAAATCAGGTATCTTCAACTGCAACTTCCAACTGGAGTGATTGTCCTCACTGTTACTAATTAACAATGTCAACATCACCAGATACTTCTCTGTCTTAATTCACAAAAAACTGCTGAGAGTCTACTTTGCAGAAGGCAACCTTAGAACAAAAATTGTCAGATTGTGAAACCTCTCTAATTTCTCCCAACAAAATAACTTTCTTTCACCATCCTCCCTGTTTGAAGCAGAGCAAAGCCAGGGAAATTGGTGTTCAAGGTCTTTAAATATTATTTGTTTAAGTCTACCTATCACTCACATGAGAGAACTAATGCAAACATATTGGCTAACAGTTAAGAACAGTGAAATTGAATATACAGACTGTTGACTCTTCTCACATCTTGTCTGTTTTGCTTTTGATAAAGAATATGATGCATCATTATCTGTTTACCATATCATATCTATATTTAAAATGTCCTGGGGAAAAATCAGTTTTCATTAAAACTTCCTGACAACTTCAAGCTTTCCTTCTCTGTAACAAATCATTACCTAAAAGTTTAAGTCACACATCTAATTTCATAAGGGTAACTGTAACAGTGTTTATTAAACAGAATCAAATATGCAGAATGTTCATTCTGTTATTGCCTGGAGAAAACACAGGTAGGAATTCTCAGGTTGTCATGATAAGAGAAGACTGTCATCACAGATAGCCAGGCTCTGAATCCCAAACTGCCATGAGAGAATTTTATGTAAACTCACAAAATAGGTTCCAAGTTATGAGGGAATTGAAGAGATTGCTATTTATTTGAGAAACATCAATTGAAGATGCACAAACACACTTTAAATTCTGTAGCAGGTGCATAAGCTGAGAAAGAAAGCTGAAACCACCATTTTCTGTTTCACAATTATTCTAACTGTAGAAAATTTCTACCTTTTATACCTTCCTTACAAATACATGTAAAAGGTACATGACATTCACTCTGACTTGACACTGGCTCATTGATTGCCTCACAGAAAGTGACATAATAAATATTTTCCTTCTGAAAAATGCTTATTACTTACATTTTTAAAAAGGTGGGAGTGTTTTAAACCACTCAAACTCTCCAGAACACTGAAAAGTTAAAAAAGCACAAATCCTAAAAACATGCCTTTTCTCCTGAGATGCAATTTTCCTTAAGAACATGTAGACACACAAACTCTTCCATACATGCAGAGAGAAAGCATGTGCCTTGAAATGAACAAAAAAATGCCAGCAATTCGTTCTTGTCTTCCCCACTGCCCTTAGCAAGCCCAAAGAGCCTGCCTGGCATTTTCAGAGCACTAAGTTCCTGCTGCATTAAATGATATCTCACATACAGCTAAATTTATATGTTTAATAATATTATTGTAGTTTGCCCCTTGATTAAAATGTATTTGATTTTGTAGTCCTGACACTACAAACTCGAGCATCTTAGTTCCTTTAACTACCTTAAAGATCCCAACATGAGCTAATTTTGTAAATGAGGAATACTTTTTAAAAAGACATAATTTTGCTGGGAAGTAGTTTTTTGATGACCTAGTGCATAATTTTAAATATGATTTCTTCACCATCTAATAAGCATAACATTGTGCAAACTGCTACAAAATGAATTAATTTAAATCAGGGTGTATACTCTTACCATCAATTACTAAAAATCAAGAACTCAATACCAAAAAATATAAAACATACTAGTTCAACATATTTTTAAAAGCCAACTCTATAATCAGAATGAAAGTCCATGACAGCAGATGATCAGCTTCTCCCAGTGAAAAGCATCACATTGGTTTATCATGGATCAACATTAAAATACTTGCAAACCATGTCCTGAAAGGTTTCCCTGGAACTCTATAGCAGAGGAAAAATACCCAGTCTCTCAAGGCTGTGCATAATCCTGTGTAGTGAAGCATTTTTTCTTTAAATGGTTTGTTTGGTTCATCCCCAAATGTATGGTTCATTCCTAAATTGTAACCCTCCCCCTAAGTTGTTGTTGGGTCACCCAATCCCTCCTGCCTCCCATTCCTGTTGGTCCCTGAGATGTGTTCTCCCCCTTTACTCCTCCCCTGTCAGTATCCCATTGCCCCAAGCCTTGTATCCACCCCCACTCTGGAACACTCTCTTAAACTCCTGCATGAGGCATCCTCTCTCTCTCTCTGCCTTGGCCTCTCTGCCTGCCTGCCTTGCTCTCCCTTCCCTTCGGAACCATGCTCCCTCCTGCCATGGGACCCCCAATAAAGGGGGGGTCACCCTCAGAAGCTGTGTATGTATTTTGCTGTCTGCTGTTAGCTGATCTGCTACCTAAAGGCTTCTCTCCAGAAGCCCTGGTTAGGCTGTTGTACACCACCCACCTTTTCCCGAAGCCAGGGGTATGTTCCCCCAGCCCATGTTGCTGAAAACCAGGTTAAAAAGGGCAGGGGCACTGCAACAATCCTGTACCACCAAAATAAATACCTGGAGTTCAGCAGCACGAACTTCACCTTAAACTTCACCTATGCTCCTGCTGCTTAGTCCTGCCCATTCATACAAACAAGATGTGGAGAGGGAAGAAGGAACTGCAAATTAAATATTCCGTGTCTACTCTATAAATGGCACAAAACTCATCCTTTGAATAATCCATGTCACAACTCCCCAGCATCCACACCCTTCCTCCATTTCTATCAATTTCAAAGAAAATCAGAAGTTTCTTTTTCAGAACTGAATCTGTCAATGATGAACAGGATTGGGATCTGACAAAAGAGTAGAATTTCTGTATGGAAGTATTCAAGGTAGGCCAACTACAGCAAAAGAATAAAAACAACTTAAAAAAAGAAGCTGCTTTCACAATACTAATTTTCCCAAGTAGAGTGCCTTGTTATGGAAAAAGGGATATCCTTTCTTATATCCTTAGTATTATCAGGATCTCTGACAGACATGCCTTAATGGTAATACTGTTTCTCCTATTTTAATATATAGTATTTCTTTTTAACAACAACTCTGAGGAGTGTTGGTAATCTGCTCTCCTTGCTCCCCAGGAGAAGAACTGCCTGAACACCTTCCTCCAGCCCTCATTAGACAGGATCTTTCCAGACAGGTGTTCCTTCCCCTTCTATGCTAACACACCAAGCCGTTCACAGGATATTAAATGTGAACTGCAGTTCCTTCAGCTCATGCCAAATTATTTCCTGGCATCAGATACAGCATGGCTCTTGCCTACTTACCTGTATGAGGATTCTTGCTCAGTAAAACAAAGCAAGAGATGAAAAACAGATACAGCAGATAGGCAATTGCCAGGATTTCCTGACTCACAGAAGTTTACTAATTTGAAGCAGCATCTTGCTGAATCTTTGCTTCTCTTATTTAGACCAATACAGAGCAATTCATTTATACTGAAGTGAATATTGGTGCCTTACAGAAAACCATCACTGGAAAATGAACCCACATGTGCTACCTCAACCACTACCATGAACATATTTTAGTCTTTATGTGCAGTAAGTAGGAAGAACCTACTGTTCAGACACTTCTTTTCAATTGAGATCATTCTCATGCAAACCTTTCAATACTTTAAGGGGACTTACAATAAAGATGGGGACAAACTTTTTAGTAGGGCCTGTTGCAATAGGTCAAGGTGGTTCTAAGTTAAAGAAGACAGATTTTGACTACATATTAGGAAGAAATTTTTTACAGTGAGGGTGGTGAGGCACTGGCACAGGGTGCCCAGAGAGGTGGTGGGTGCCCCATCCCTGGAAACATTCAAGGCCAGGTTGGATGGGGCTCGGAACAGCCTGATCTGGTTGAAGATGCCCCTGCTCACTGCAGGGGGTTGGACTGAAGGAATTGTAAAGATCCTTTCAACCCAAACCATGCTGTGATTCATCTGTCACTTTATTAAGACTTGTCCAGACCTGAAGGTGACTGAAATACAGATAATATTATTGCTAATGGTAATCATGTATCTATTGTTTCTGTAAGCAGAATGTTAATGAGCATGTACAGCTAATGCTATGTGCAGTTATATCACCATTTAGTGTGCATTTGATGAAAGATAAGCCTATGACAAAAGATTCCTTTCAATATACATTGCAGAAATCCATTTATTTTTCCATCAGTAGGTACCATAATTGATACACAGAATACATACATAAACAGAAAAAAGAAGTAAAATTTTCTTTTTTTTTAATCAACTGGATGCAATCAATCAGGAATAGGAGAAGGGTTGAAAAAATGTGTCATACATCTCAGTTTACTAATGCAAAATTGCAGCTCAACACAGTTTTCAACTTTCAAGAGGCCAAAATCTTACCTTTTTAACTGTCACACCATCCTTTGGAGTTTGCTTGGTTGACAGATTGTACCCAATCATCTGTTTAGCAAGCTGTTCAACAGTCCTAGGGCTACAAACAAAGGAAAAACGCTAGTTTATTGAAAGATATTAAAAGAAACAGTCCATAGCTATTGTAAACAGCCTAAATATCATACAAGGAGCAATTTATTTGTTTTTTCAATTTAAAGTACTTACTCTTTAGTTAGATGAACTCCTCCTTTCAATCCACTATTGAAAATACCTTTCCCTCTCCCTCCAGCCAGAATCTGTGCCTTCAGAACAATTTCCTTTGCCTCTGTAGAAGAAAAGCACATTGCAATTCCGTGGTTTGTCAGTTACTGAGGTTGTTAGTATGAGATAAAAAATCATTTCCAGGTTGGACTCCTTTAAAACAACAAGTTGTTTTAAAACAACAAGAAGTAGTTTGTGCAATAAAACAAGAGTAAATTCATCATTTCTACAAAGCAACCTTGTCAAAAAAGAATTGCTCAAGGAAGTTAAGGGATGAATATACACAGCTTATTGGATGGATAAATATGTCATTGTAGAGATCAGAACTATGCTGTTAATGCTACATGGCCTGCACAACAAACCACACAACCAGCACAGCTTCATGGCTGACACACTGGCAGGGTCTTTAAACAAAAATCAGATCATATTTTGTCTTGAATGCACAACAAAACAATGCTCATCAATGGAAATAAACTCCATTTCTTGCTCTGTACATGTGGAAGGAAATGTGTGGTTCTTAAAGAAGAAATCCCTATCTCTAAAGGGCAGGTGAGTGCAGAGCAAGGGCAGGAGCTGTGGAAACATTTAATCTGTGAGGCATCACTTGGAACTTTGAAAATTTGAGTGTAACACTCTCTTAGTAACATGAAAGTGCAGCAAGACAGTGACAAAAGCAATTGCACCATGTCCTACATTCCAAACAAAAGCAATCCTGACATCCTTACAGAGTCAAACACGGGGGAAAAGAAAACAACAAACCAAACCAAACCATCACTCATGATCTCTGTGGCTGCAGATCACAGAGACTTTCTGAACCATGAACACCTGTCAGGTGCCTTTCAACTACTGCCACTTTGCACATTTATCCTAACAGTCCTGGGTGCTTTGCAAAGTCTGGGATCCTAATATTAACAGATCATTAAGTGTGCCTAGAAGAGGCTCATTGTTACCCTCTCCTGCAGCCTGTGGAAATCTCTGATTTCAGTGGTGTTTGGATTAGACCACACCTCAAACCATAATATTTTATCTAAGTCTCAAGAAAACATGAAAATTTGTTGTCAAATTGACAAATTTACTGTTAAATGGCACAGAGGATACAGATACTTTCATTCAAACACACACAGGCTTTCTAGGCTGTAAAAGCATTTTACAGATTATTAAATATAAGTTTAGAGATGGAGCAATTTGTGGTGCAGACAAACTCTGACACAACATCATTTCAAAGTGCCTGTATAATAAATTTCACCATCTACAAAAAGAAGTTGAACCTTAGAATAGAAAAAATAATATGAAACAGATATTCTATTTAACACAGGTATTCTACTTCAACACATTAGTAGTAGTTAATATTACTATTTCTATTATTAATTATTTTAAAAAGAGATACTGTACTAAGAAATGCTTAATTTCCAAGCTTCTTGAAGCTAAAATGTCTCCACGTGTTTATCCATTTAGTAACATTTGACATGTATCACTCTGAAACTCAACAGCATTCTCCTTGAAAATATTTCATGCATTCCAATATATTCATGTTTTGGGCTCCCTATTACTCATGCCACTGCAAGGTAGATAACAAGGAAATTTAAATGCAACAAAAAGTTTTTATATCAAATGTTTCCTAAGCACACAAATTAAGATGAATTAAAACTATAAATCACTTTTCAACCTGCAGAAGCAAACTCTAAAAATCACAGTCGCTGCTGTGATAAAGAATCTAATATGGTATTGTTAAGAGATGCTGCAAGCATTTAATTACATCAATTTTAGCTTCCAACCATCCCAGCAATGGGAGCTTTGATTGTCAGTGATGGGTGGTATCAGTTCTGGGAGTGATCATCACCCTCATTCCCAACCACCACGTTCCATGAGCACCAATTATCTCCACTGGGCTCCAACAAATGAAGTTAGAGAAAGGAATTAATGTGTACATTTTTATAATCCACTAGAGGACTATCAAGGCAATACAGTAACTTCAGAAAAACTACTATCAAACAAGCAGACATGAAAGTGAGCACAGCCACGTAAAGATTAGACCTGAAGAACTAATCAATGCAGCAGCTCAGCAGAGCACAGTACAGCAGGTTCTTCATGCCCTGCAGGAAACCAACAGGAAGCAATTTAACTCCATAATTATTTGCCCAAACTCTGTAAAAAGAAATAAACCATCCAGATCTCATTTTACAGTAACTAGGCTTGATCATTCAGTACTTACCAAGTTGATTCACTACTTAATGTCATCATCTTATTTAAATGAGTTGATTTCTAGAAATGCTCACACAAAGGTTTTACTTTCGTTCCTGCCTGAATTCCCAAATTTTGTTCTGAAAGACTATGCCAAAACAAGATTGTGGGATTAGCTAGAATATCTGGAGCAATTCACCTTCAGTTGTAGGTTTAAGGAAAAAAAAAATATAATAAAGGTACCTAAAATCAGTATTAAATCCATTAAAACCAGAAAGGTGTGACTAATTTCTATTAATACTGTTCTAAACTGTTCTAGTAATACTGAAAAAATGTTAAAGCAGGACTGTGTAGTTACACATAAAGGATTTGAAGAGAACCTATCACAAGTAAAGTCTGTATGGCCACTGACTGACCAGCCTTGCATGAACTAAAACACAAAACAAACACATAAACTCCAAACAAAACCAAATAACAAACCAGCCTGCTTCTTAAGTGTACATATGTGGATTTTTAGTCACAGATTTATAATTTTCTTTATCATTAGAAACAATACAAAAACGCAACAGCTTCTAAGTGCCACTAATTTAGCAACAAATAGCTGCAAACTGCTCCATGCAGATTAATGACGCATTGCTGGTAACAGCATGTGTTCTTAACTAATTATAACCCAAATACATTAATATCTCAGACTGAGCAGCTCTTGTGTTTGCCTTTTTTACATTAATCTACAGAAAAAGAGAGAGGTGCAGGTGTGGTGCTTAGGAATATGGTTAAGTGTTGTGTTGGACCTGGTAGTATTAGGTTAAATGGCTAGACTTGGTGATCTTAGAGATTTTTTCCAAGCAAAGTGATTCCATGATTTCTAAAGAATCCTTTAAAAAAATGGAATACTCAGAATTCAAAATTTCAGAACCGTGGCTGACTCTACATTTCTAAAAAATTTTAACCAGATAGGAAAAAGGCCTTAATTTACTTATTTTTCCATAATAAATTCAGATGTTTCAGCAGGGCAGAAAAGAACACCGAGGGCCAAACAGCCTCTACATTGTATCCAACAAGACCTCTCCTTCCCTCAGTCAGTGCTGTGAATACAAACAGCAGTGATACTCCTTACAATTGGAATAAGCTCAGTGCTATAATGAAAGCCTATTTAAATCAATAAAATCAGTCCTGCTATTGGGAGCTATGATTACTCTGGTCCACTGGTACTGCTTGCAGCAAAAATGAACAGCTTGTTCTCAGCCCACTGCTGTGTATATTTAACTACTGAATTCTTGATCGTGAAACAATATACTGAGAAGCAGAGTTCTGCTGGTTATATGCTATGCTAATTTATTACCTGTGAACAACTTTCCATTATTATTGATACGACTGTGTGGCTGCAAATTAGGCATGTTAACAATTACATTAAAATGTGCTGTAGCTCATCAAAAATAAACTGCTGTAAAGAACACATGATGTAGGGCTGCACAGGAACAGGGCTCACACACTCCTCCTGTTTATGAACAAAAGGCTTTCGACCAGAGAGAACTCAGGGCTACTTTGAGAAGACCTCCCACACTATAGAATTAGAGCTGGGGACAAAGGAAGGAGGTCTCACATGAATTCCTAATCAAATTTCTGTCTCACCGCATGACTTTCAGTGGTCTGGCTTCTCTGTCTGCAGGGGCTCTGTGTAAATTAATTACTGTCTGTGCCTTCTTTAAAAATGCAAAACCCATTTCACCATTACATTAGTGTATTTTTATACCAGTGCAAGGCAGCTGAGCACCAAAGGGTTCACTGCAAACCCCTGACTCCAATGTAAGGACTGCAGCAGCAGCAAAATGTCCCTGAAACATGCCCTGATCTCTCTTGGAGCTTAGCACACATTGCAAAGTAGATGAGAGCAACCCACTGTCACAAGAGCTGCACAATGCAGGCAAATTGAAGACATGCAAAATCAGGGTTTTACAGGAGCCCTGTCTCCTTACTGACACAAACACTGAGTATAAAAACACTTGATGCACGGAAAGGCCCTTAAAACGAGTTAAAGTTGTAAAAGTAGGGATGTTTATTCTGGCAGCAGCAGTGCCCAGCATGGTGTGTATCCAGTTACAGCTTACATGTGCAGGAGATTGCCCAGCAGCCCAGACACATCCATAGCCTATCTCTGCTTCATACTAAACTGAGCTCAGAAGCCATTTCCATATGGTCATGCATTCGCAGAGCCTCCTGGTGGTCATGGGCAGGGGTCTCTGGGATGAAGTAAAAGCAGTCTTCATCAGCTGAACTCTTCTCTGCACATACTCTCTGAGCTTCTGGTCTAGGTCCAAACCTCCTAGTCTGTGTCCAAACCTTAAGGTCAGTTTGTCCTGGATTCCCAGGTCAAACGGTTCCCAGGTCCAGTCACGGTTTCTTCCCTTCATCAATGGCCTTGCATTCTCCCTTCCATCCTCCCTCTCTTCTTGGAAAGCAGAATGAGCATTGAGGGGCATACATACTGTTCAGCAAGCAGCCCTTAAAAAATTCTTTTCTTAACCCTTAAGTCCTCCACAAAGGCAGCTGGGATGCCAGGAGGCACAGGAGGACCCCAGCCCACTGTGGCCAGGCACAGAGTCACTGGTTTCAAGAACTTTGCTGGTCACCCTTCTTTAGGTAAAATAATTAAGTAGTGCTTGATGAGCAGAACTTTTGGAGCACTTCCTCCTCTTTGAATCCCAAAAGAGCCAGATGAGGTACAGGAATCTGCAACCATCTCCAAACTCTCCACCACTACAAAAAGGCAGAGGGCAACCCAAAAATGTATTTACCTGGTAAAACTGCACTTAGGAACACAAATCACATCTTTGGACATGTGCAACTTGAAGTTTTGCTTTGGCCAGTCAGGCTTTAGTCCACATCTCTTTCATGATTGTCTAGAATATTACTCCATGAAGGACTGGCTGGGTCTCACTGCATGACCAATTCCATCTCCCAAGCATTTATGCTTAACACTGATTTCCTAAAAACAGAAGTAAATTCAGTTCTTCCTTTCCCAAAGGAAGGGGTTTTCCCCCACTCTGCTTAATAGCTTTGCTTTCATAACATGAGATTTGAGGAAAACAAGGCAGACACTACAGGCATTTTCACACAGCAATTATGCCTTATTTTGGATAGCACAAGAACTACAAAGATACCAACAAACCCCAGAACACCTACATGCCATTCCTACTTGTTTCCTCACCAGTGTTGATGCAAACCCACACATGCTTGAATGTCCTGTAAGGGTTCTCAATAATCTCTCTCAAACTGCATCTCTGCAGCTCAGAGCATTTGTTCCAAGACCAAGGGATCCCCTTACAAGCTTTAAAAGGGTCCAGTTTGGATTGGTTTTGGGGCTTATTACTCACATCTAGATGATCCAACAGTAGGGAAACCTTCTTTTTTGGGTCTCATCTGTCCTGTTTAATTACTGTTGCTTCTTTCTTGTTTAATGCTACCCCTACCACTTGAGTTTCCAACTTCCCTTTGGGCAGAACTGGCTATAATTAATTTTCCAAATTTCAGCCACCCTCTTACACTGCTCAGACAGTGTAATAAGATCCTGTCAGGTGCTTATTACATTTTAGCACCACTCCTGGCCAGAGACATTCTGTAGACTTATTCAAGGAAAGGAAGGAGAAGAATAAAAGCAATAAGGAAGATCATAACAAACATAATACAATAATACAAAAACTGTAGTAAAGCTTTGTTTCTAAACTGAACACTGATTCTTAAAGTTGCTATAATAACTTTGCACATTTGGGTCTCTTTACACCAACTTGGTCTGAAATCTGAGACAGCTTTTCCCAAGTATTGCTACCACTTCCACTGCTCCCCATCTTGTGAGAACTGCAGGGATGCAGCATCTGAGGCAGTGCCCATGCTTTGCCAGGCGAGCAGATTGAGATGAAAAAGAAGCTGTCCACAAGATACCTCCCACATCTACAAAACTATTGTTGTGCTTAAAGGCCTTTTGAATGAAGATAAACAATTGATTTTCCCTCCCCTTTAATTTTAATTTAAACCCTCTTCCTCTGTTATTTTTTTCCTCCTGCTCCATAACACCAAAAAGAATTATGTTCTTACAAGCCTACCTTCTACAACCTTTGGGTTGGAGACTAGTTTAGAATTAAAGTTAAATAAATCATCCTTTTTATAACTCCATACTTTTGAATATATTGTATATTTATTGCTAGATTATAAGCCTCATTAAAATCTATAATGATAAATTAGTCAGTCTCTTGATTCTGTCACTAGTATTATTAATTGCTTTCATAGCCATTATTACACACTTCACTGGTGATAAAAATTTTAAGGCTAGATAAAATCAGCTAAGCTAAAACTCACTCTCACTATTGCAGTCTTAAACCTTCTCAGAGTAAAAGTAATCAAGCATTCATATATTCTACACTTAAGTTAAACCTGATCAATTACTTATACACCAAACAGAGCCTCACTAGATCCAGCAGCACTGGTATAATGCATGGAAAAATATGCACATTAAGGCAGGGATCCAAAAGAAACAGTTTTCCTATTGAAACTGTTCATTGCATGTGCTTGTTTAAAACTCCATAGGATATCTTCTTTCTGATATTTTTCAGCTTTTAATATCTTCTTTTCTTTTCAGCCTAACTTCTCATTATTTTTTACATAAATTTCCTCTAATAGACAAAGGGCTTAGAAAAATGACTATTTTCACATTTGCTTACAAACTTGAGAGCAAATGTGGTTTGAAACTCAATCAGGAAAGGAACAAGTTTGTCTTTTTGTGGAAGAGCACTGAAGTTCACTGACAAGAGAGAAAAAGCTCTTTCTAGCAGGTCTAAAGCAACAACCATCCTATGAGCAAAACAGAGAGAGGCAATTTCTGCAACCTGCAGATTCACCCTGGCATCCTACAGCACATAAATAGCAACTGCTGAACAAAAATGGAAAAATCCATGCAAAGGGATCCAGGGTTCTTGCATCATTATACAGATCCACTTTTGCTACTTTTAGACTTCAAAATATTCTTTATATTATACCCAAGTCAATATTATTTTTGTCCTCTTCTGATGATTTAACTTTAAGAGGCTGCAAAAGCAAGCAAAGAAAACTCTTCCTTCTGTATTAGTCACAATCCCTATGACCTGACAATACCACCATGGAAGCTTCCTAGGATACTCTATTAAACTCTAAGAAACCTGGAGATGGAAAATCATGTGCTTTAGTAGATCTGCTTTCCTTATAAGTATAAAACACATGAATAAATCACAAAACTTGACTTCTAGAACTGTCATTCAAAAATTTGTCAGTTTTAACAAATTCTTATCAGACATTTCTACTTGCCTAAACTACAAAAAAAGAAAAAAGAGAGAAATGAATACACTGACGATTTTCTTTGCCTCTTTACCTTTTAAAGCTTACAAGGATTTCAAGTTTTCCTTGCCAAAATAACATGCAGACCTTTTTTTTCTCCCCAGTAAAATATATTTTAAAGTGAGCAGACTCAGGCAGATAAACTGTGTCCTAAATTCTTGACTGCATACCATAACACGATTTGTTTTAATACAATTCAGGGAACAGGCTTTATGCAATCTGTAGTGTTGAAGTCAAGCAGCCATTAGGAACAAACACTGTTCTCGCCCCTTACTGCAACAATACACACACCTGCTTTCCTGGAACGTGTTCAAAATTTCATTCTTCCCGATTATATGTAAGGCACAAAAGACACAAAGCCTTCTCTGACTGATTCTAATTGTTTTATCCACTATTGAACTGCAGAGATGATTTTGAAAAAACTGTATGTAGTTTAGAATATGTAAAAACTGAGGCATATATATTAGTTTTTTTCACACTTCACTTTTAATCATAAAGGAGTTGTAGTTGGGAGATGTTCTCAAAAATGGAGCATGAATAAAAAAACCTAAGCAAGAAAACAGGGAGTTGTCATGGTAAAAAAGCAAGTTAGTATGAGTTGTAGAATCACAAATGGTTTGGGTTAGACCTTAAAACCCATCCCATTCCAACTCCCCTGCCATGGGCAGGGACACCTTCCACTACCTCAGATTGCTCCAAGCCCTGTCCAACCTGGCCTTGGACACCTCCAGGGATGGGGCAGCCACAGCTTCTCTGGGTAACTTGCTCCAGTGCATCCCCTCCCTGAGGGTAAAGAATTTTTTTTCCTGATATAAAACCTAAACTGTCTTTCATATATGAAAATATGCAGAGAGTAAAGAGAACTGCAATGTTACCACCACTCCTCAAGAAGTGTTAACAAATCCATACTGCAATATGTGACAGGTGAACCCTGCACATGCAGAGACTTCATAATTAGCACTTTGCCAAGCACAGTCTTTCCATACAGACCTGCTATGCCCCCAGGATCCTTAAAAATAAGCATTAAAATGGAAGCCAAAGCTTAAAGAAATGTGAAGGACATCACACAGTGCAGGCTGGGCAACCAAGAGCCTTCAAAAGCACGAGGAACAGGCCACAGGCTCAAAGGGAGAAATCTCAGTGTGCATCAACTTTAGACCCAGTTTCTGTAAGGCTGCCAATACTAGGCCAGGACTAAATTCCTTCAAAGGGTTTCATCCTCTCTTGCTGCCTTGCAAAATCTGAGACAAAGTGACCTGGCAGGTAATCATACATGTGCACTGCCCAGCTTCAAGGGACTTCACTTCTTTACTCCATCACCACAGTGGTCATTTCTCCTTTTTACAATAATTTACAGTGACACAATACAGATGCTTTCATCAAACAGGTACTTATCTGCTTAATTCTAAACACACACTAATGCCAGCTTGGCATTTGGGTGTCTGCATAAATATTTCCCTCAGTGGGGCTCTGACACATTTCATGAAGAATTTCTTAATGAAGCTCCAAACCTAAATCTCTTCTACAGTATGCATTTTTACCCAAAGCAATGAAAATACTGAACAGCTCTTAGCTGAAAATTTACATTTTTAGCAAAATTAACATTTCTCTCCCAGAGACAGTTCCTGTCCTACAATTCTACTCTAGCTCTTAGCCTTGTGTCCCTTAGTTTTTGTTTCATTGTGTAGGGCTGCATTAGGTACCACAGATTTTGCTGTTCAGACCTTAAATAAATCAATCCACATCCAAAACATGCAAAAGAATAGCAAATCTGGCAGTATTTTGATCTGAACCAAACCCAGTAGGATTGAAATGTCCTCCAGTAGCCTGATTCATTATCCAGCTTCTTCAGTGGAATTAAGTACAAAGTTTTCAATGTATTGCTGAAATAATTTATTGGGCCTCTGAAGAGAATCATGCTAGACTGGTCATTATCTGGGAAACATCTGGATGGGAAAATGATCACATTGAAGAATTTATGTCTGCCTCAGTAGTGCTGAAGACAGAAAGTTGAAAATTATTACTTTGGAGCTGTTATTCTATGTGTGCCCTTGATTCTTTGCCCTGATTTTGAAGCAAGACACTGATTTGCCACACCCTGCCAAAACTAACCCAACTTTCCCCTCCCCACAACCAATGACCACCACCACCTTCCCAAACTTCTTCACTACTTAAGACAGAAATCACATACCTAAAAGAGGACATTTTTAAGACCCCAGTATTGGCCACTGAGATGTAGCCTAATTTACTGAAGTATTTTCTATTTGAAGAAAAAATCAGACTCCACAAAGAAAATAAACACTACCTCAATTTAAAGAAAGAATCTTTTCCCAGCACAGCTTCTAACAGACACTTGACATCAGGTGTAAAAGCCACTTGGAGAGGGAAAATCCAGTGACTGAGATACTGGGCTGAGGGCTTGCACAAGGCTATGTGACATCCAAGTTCTTCTGCAGATAAAAGTGGGGCTAAAATGATGAATAGGTATGGCTCTGGCCATCTGGAGTAGCAATTAATTTCATTACCCAGAGGGAAAAGAAAATCCAAGAGGATTGGTTCTAATGTTTCCTTCTTGTCAAGTGGAGGTTAACTAAGTGGAGACTGAGAAAAAGCTCATTCACTTCCAGAGCTCCAGATCTAGAAAACAAAGTTTTCCAAGCATGAAACAGAGAAAACTCACTACATAAAGCTTTAAAGAATGCAGGAAGCAATGGAAGACAAAAATGAATGGATAAATATCTATTTAAAACATAGAAACACTGCAACTGGAATAACCACCATATCTACTCTTGGAGATATTTTCCTGCACAGTTTGCATCCTTCTAAGGATTCCTGTTGCTAGATTTCATGGTAACTAGCTTTTAATTGCATAAAAAATCTTACTGCATTAAGCACTATTAAAAGAAATATTTTAGTCCTCTGGCAACTGGTAAATATTAACTACTGTAGATGAAGTTTCAGTTGTGGTAAGCACCTGTGTTTACAACTTAATGTCGGATAACACCAGTATTCACTGAGGGATTACACTCCCCCAAGTAATAAGGGAGAGGATGCACTACCATCCTCCTCTGTTGGTTTACTCATCACAAATGTGAAAGAGAAGCAATTGCCAAAATAATCTAATACTGTGAGAAGGTTAAGAGGAGAACTTTTATAAGAATCTTTAATATCTAATACAATATTCCATAAAAAGGCCATCTACTGATCAATGATACATTGGTTAATTTAGGTTCAATGCCCAAAAAATTTTGTTTAGGACATAGTTTGAAATTTGTATTACTTAAACAATGTTGTTGATACAGCTTTATAAAAGTATCCAATTATACAATTCCTTCTCACACATACAGCCAAGACATTCAACATGAACCCACCCAGAACACATTCCCAACAGTATATCCCTGCCAATATTTATTAGCCTTCTAAAAAAAAAAAAAAATCTTATTTTTGGCTATTTTTTCTACATTTCTTTTTTGTTCTGTGATATTTTTCTTAGTATCCCATCATGTGCAGACACTTTTCAAAAATGCTGAAAAAAGAAAATTTAGGGAATGTTCCAGATAAGGGGGGGAAAAAAACCCATCGTGCTGTGCTTTTCATAGCTTGGTAATTTTTATAGTCTTTTATCTTGTGATGTATTCTTTTTTCACACCATTGTATTAAGATTCTTCAATTTTGCATGTTTGGTGGAAGCAAGATAATGCAAACTTTACAGATTGAGCTCTGAAACTCAGTGCCTATTAGGACAGGTTAAGAGAAAAAAATTAGGTTCAAAGTGAACCATTACTTATTGAATGTAAGCCACAAAAAAAAAAAAAGCAGAGAACTCTGAACAACTTAGTTGGGTCGACCAAACAAGTTTCTATTTGAATGATGAAAATAAAAAATGGTACAAGAGATTTTTATCCTGAGACAAGCCTTTAATTAATAAACCACCTAGAAGAAAATATTAATTATTTAGAACACATGACAAAGCAAGTGTCAAAATACATGTTGTAACCTTGATTTTCACCAGCAGCTTTTTAGCTGAGCCATTAATGACCATGCCCAGTACCAACACATGCAGCTTCTTGACTCGGCCTCTCTCTGCCACTTTGTTTTCTCAATGATTTTATAAGGAGTTGCTTTTTAATATATGCAGCTACAACATGATCTGTATGAGGACACTGGACAAGCTGTTAGCTCCTTTAACTTAATAATAGATTTCTGAGTATGATTTCCTATTAATTTCATTTTCCTCATTGCACGAGAAGCCAAAATTACAGACAGCCATATGGTGCTTCATAAACAACAATTAAAAATTATTTTCTGATTTTTAGGCACTAAAAAAAGGCCATAAAATTACATATGGTTGGAATGATATAAAGGAAGCTATGTTTTGGAACATCTGCACATGTCTAAGATGGTCCAAACACTTCCTCAGCCTTTTTCCCATTCACATATTTCTGGTCTGTGCCAGCCACTGGATGTTACAATTAATCACAATGTGACAGTTTCTGGGCCCCTGAAACAGGGGCTTTTCTTCTCTTATCGAAGTCCCACACCAGATAAAAAAAGGAACTGGACTTGCAGTTTCAGTTTCCCAAGTTGTTTATTCTTTTCTTATCTCTGATTCCAAACACCACCTGTACACCTGGGCTTAGCATTCTGAATCNGAATTTTCACCTCGTGATAAACTAAACTATAATCATCCTTATATTTTTGATATTTTTAATTAATCCATAAGTGTTGGAAGCTTCTCCCATGGGCACAAATCAAAGACTGTGTCCTCTTGGGGTCCCAATGAGGGTCTCAGACCTCCCAGGGCAATTTGAGGAGTTTTCCAACTATCTTGGACTCCAAAAACAATGCATGCCTCAAAGATCACAACTAAGATTTTTCTTCTAGAAGTGGAACTTCACAACAGCTCATATGAATTGTGTGGCACAACTTGTGTTGTGACTCTGATACACTTCAGCTTTACCCACTCCATGGATTTGGTAACAGGATGGTTCCTGCCCACCTGGAAGGATATGGTTGAGCTCTGCCAGTCAGAGAAATGACATCCATGGGTTGAAACTGGACTGGGAGCCTGTCAGCTCATCACAAGCCCTGCCATTTTACAGGGACTAAGAATTCCCAACACAGCAGCAGAAAAACCAGCCTACTCTAAATCATTGCAAGCTGCTGCTCTAAATGACCCCACAACAGCCACCTTCTTCTTCCTTGCCCTTTATTACATCTTCTGTATGTGCTGATTGGAGAGAAATTTGGTCTGAGAGTCCTGTCTGACTACCTGATGTTACAATAAACTCTTGAAGTCTCTTACTGTAAAATGGAAATAAAAAAACCTCCCTCCATCATCAGAGTGGTTATTTTAATAAAACATCTGTAAGGGAAGAAATCTCCTTAGAAGCACCTGGGATAACTGCTTTTACTGCTGTCCTCCACTGGAAGTCAAGCTAATGGGCAGAGTTTCTGACACATACACAAATATCTATACATAATATATATGTTTATACACACACACACACACACAGATCAGTTGGTGCAATGCACTTCAGGGGTGAGTCAATTCAGGCAGTCCACTGCTTCCATTTGCTTTCCTTGGTATTTCATGTTGGCATTTTAGATTTTCTAGACCCTGCAGCTCAGCCTACACAATTCAAGCCAAGCTAGAACATGACACACAATGTAGAAAATATATGAAAGCAACCTGGTGCAGAGCAGGTCTCCACAGATGCCTCCTCAGCAGAAAAGAGCCCTTTGGCAGGACACAGCACCTCAGAGACAATAATATTAATTTGTCCATTTTGCCTTTCATAATTGCTTTGAAAAGTTTTGAACTAAAATATCACTTTTTGCTAGAGAAAACAGATTCAGCCTGAAAGAAGACAACAATTTCCTAAGTAACCCTGGTTAAGTGCACATTTTCCTCAATTAATGGGATAGATTTAAGTATTTCCTGAACATCTCTTCTTAAGAGGCCTGTAAGTAATTAGCTGATTAAGGCTATACAAAGAATTAAGTGTGTTTCATATTTCAAGTTGTAGCTATCCAACAAAACCATGGGAAAGTTTCCATCTTACAAGGTAATTTTAAGACTTGAATTTATGAACCAATTCACCCTGGATATACATATTTGCACCATTCTCCTAAGAGTTGTGCTGTAATGAGTTATCTGGCTGGGGACAGAGGGAAGAGAATTCAAGTTCTCTGCTGTTGGATTACAGGGCAAAGCCAGGATCAGTAACACTCTTTGTGGTTGCTAACACAGTCCCAAGTGAAAAAGAGCAAGAAAATTCCAGAGACTGAATTTTAACAAGTCCACAGTACAAATAAAAATATGGTTCTATCTTATAAAACCCAAATATTAATCAGCAGGATGTTAAGGGTTACTCTCTGAGCATTAGGGACATTTTAAACTTTATTGATGTTTTAACTCCCAACAAATACTGAAAATCCTTTCACCTTTAGAGAACACTGCTAGTAAAGTTGTACATCTTGATGTAGAGTCATTTATCTCAGAGTGACAAGGATATTGCAGTAATTATCAACTACAGTCATAGTTTTCTTATTTTTTTGCCTCAGACATGTCCTAGCACATGTCCTAAACAAACCTACATGAATCTAAACCATTCCTTATTTCCTTCCTGTGCACTTTCTAAACAGAATCTATGTTTTTCTTCTTTGTATGTGCAAATCCCTTTGTTTCACAAGGAAAGACTTTTTCAAATTCATCACAAAACTAGCTGTTGTGATGTGAAGAGATTTTTCTTCAAAGAAAATTGTATGCAAAGCCTCTGGACTAGTGTCAAAGCCAAGTATTCTCAACACATGAGAAGTGAAATCTGATAATGCACATAATAATTTTCTTTTACTTTATTACCACAGATCTGAAACTGAATATCTACAATCATGTCTTTTCTTTCAACTGACTAACACCGAAGTGCTTTTTCTGACATTACCTTGGCTGATTTCTGCAGAACCAAGTCTGCATTTTTAAACAAATTCTGAAGCAGTAGCAACTAAATTGAGGGTAGGTCCTACTCACTTGCAGCCTGCAGTAAGCTTGGAATATCAACAATTTCCTGAGTTTTCAGCACAGGAAACATTAGGAGGCAAAGATATTTAAAGAAAACCCCAGCATGTTACAGAACAATGGCCTGAGTAAAATTAAATGCTACACCCTCTACGGCAGCCTTTGTGGGACCCCCAGGGCCAAGCCAGAAGACAAAACAAAGCATGAAGGTCCCCACCCTCAGGGCAAAGCACTGTCACTGTGCTTGTAACCCAGGAAAACTGCAGGGGGACAAGGGACCTGGCAGCACAAGAGGAGTATCAGGGATGAACAAGAAGGTTTGTGTGAAATCAAGTAATTTCCCCCAGGAGTGGGCTGCTTCATAGCTCTGTCCAGGGCAGCTCTGGAGAGGAGCTTCAGCCAGCAGTCCAGGAGAGGTGTTGATAGAGAGAACAAGACATCCGAGGCTCTGACCTTGGCCACCCCAGTCAGTTGTGTGCTCCATGCAATAAGCTTTTCATAAAGCTCTCAGCTGCCCCAGACTAATGAAAGAAGAAGCAGGACAAAAAAAGTGTGCATTACTTTCAGCGGAGAGCTACAGCCAACCTCTGCTCTGTGGTCTAAGAAGTGAAGTGATAAAATACCACAATGACACTTCCATGGCACTGCAGCCTGAGCAGGTGGAGTCGCCAGTTTTCTGTCAACATCTCCCAGGAACTCTTCTGTTACACAATCAATTAATGAATAGACAAAGAAAGAAAAATCTTGTAAATAAGCACAGTTACAAAATCAGGCACATTTCATTACTACCTTAATAATTTTCCTACATGGCCTCTTACCACTCACCTAATTCAGAGCACTTTGTCATCACAAATTAAGATTTAACTGCACAATGAACAAGCTGCAGGCAGTTTGAAGTGCCCCAAAATCTACATAGATCAAACATACAGACCTATTTTTATTCATTATGTAATATTGACATCAGCCTTACAAAGCTATTACACAGGCACACAAACTTAAGGCCTTAAATCAATGGATTTGACTTCAAAGCTTTCCTTGGACACACCTGACAAGAACACGGAGGTCTTGGAGCTAATCAATGCTTGAGGAAAAAAATCATAGGCCTAAACTTTATAAATCACTGGTCATTTGTGCCAATCATCTGGAGGCTCTTTCTAAAGGTTCTGTGTTTCAACTGCTACAGTGCAGAGTGCAAACAGTCCTGAAAGTCCCAGAGCTGCCAGCTACAGTTGGTGCTTTTGAAACTTGGGGCCATCTGTATTTGAAATGAGCATTCTGTACAGAGTTATTTGCATCCCTACCGTGCCAAAACACACCAAACACAGAGGCCCAAATGTAAATGCATTCTGTCTGCATGGGTAAGGACCCAACAAACTGATGCACAACATACAGACAAAAATATTTTCCTGCAAAGAAGTGCCTTGAGTCAGATGCAGCCTGTTTATTTTATACTTATAAAATCCATTGAATTAACATTTAGTATGGTTACAAAATTGATGCCTACACAATAATTCTCTCAAAAAAATGAAAATACATTAAAATCAAATACTTTTAAACTATCTTCAAGTTTTTATATTTATGCAGAAGATAATTAATACACTTCATAAAAGCTCTTCAAGCTGTTTTTTTAGTTTGGGGTGCTTTCTTGTTTGTGTCTTTTGAAGAGTTTTCACACTCCTTCTTTCTGTTTTTCCTGCTGACACTTGTCTGAATCTCCTCCTCTTGTAAATATGAGCTTATAACAATAAATCATGTTTTATTTATTAAAGATATAAACAGGAATCAATACAAAGCAGGAAAGCCAATCTCCATAAAATTTCCCTCCACAGTGACTGAAATTAGTTTTCATATGAAGATTTAAATATGAATCCAGTTGGCATTTAAGCAGAATAAAAATATTTTCTCTCTTGCATTACATAAAATGCTAAAAAAAAAAAAAAAGAACTGGCTTTGGCCAGTTCTAGTGAAGTAAAATCAATGACAAGCCATTAAAACATAAGTATTCTGCAATGAGGAACCTCACAAATCCGAGAACTGTTGCACCAAAGAACTCCACAAATTGTAATATAATGTAGGAGTTTTTTACTTTTATATTCAGGTCACTTTTAGTCCCAACATCGTTGATTCAGAGATACAAAAAAAATATCCTTGATTCTTCTGTAAATATATTCTGCTTGGAAAAGTGCCTGTTTGAAGCACACCAGGGAATGGGAGTACAAGCAGCCCACATCACCTTGCCCTTTGTTTAGATTGTCGGTTTTTCCTTTTGATCTTTCTTTGCAGTTGAGGAACCAAAAATTGATTTTCCCAGTTGAACGAAGGTAGAAAAAGGACAATGTTTTATTTAAGATCCTTCACTCCTGCACATAAGCCTATTTCTTTCTTTATATACAAAAGAAACTGTCTTTTTGTTCTTTTAAAAAAGTATTTCCAAGTGGGGAATGCTCTCAGTGTACAGACTCTTGGTTCATAACAAAAAAAAAGGGAAGGTGTTTAAAAATCCAAATACTGCTCTCCTGCAGAGAAGCACACACACCTCAGGAGCCTTCTAGAGGTACAGAAGCTGAGCTTCGGGGAAGAAGGTCACACTTGTTAGGTGTTTGCACAAACCTCAGCCACGAGCAATGTTACACTCAAAACCTTGTTTATGGGCAAAGAGAAAGCACAATTTACATATTTAGACACATATAAAGCCAAGAATATATTGTAAATATACCCATGATCTCAATGATGTAGGGTTTTTTTAATTCCAGATTTACTTATTATAGAACAAGAATAAATGCTTTTATGTGGGGAAAACCCTCTATAATAATGCAGTTAAAACTGTTATACAGCTATTTCCTAATTGCTACCCCCTTCCCTGGTGTTATGCCCATCCTTCCACTGCACTTTGGAGTCCAAAGGTGGACAGTTTCATTCTGGTCTAGGGCTGTTCTTCATTGGAGGTATTTGCTGGGAGGAGTATGATATTCATTTTGATGGTTCCTTCTTCCTTACTCTTTTAAAATGGGCTTTCTTCCCACTTGTCCATGCTCCCTGAGTTTATTGTATGCAGTGAGTGATAGGGACATTAGATACCAGAGACACATTTTAACCCACTGTGAAACCAAAATTATTGAATTTACTAATGAATTTCTTTAATTGTTGTCACAACTTGTATTTGAGAACAACATGTTGTTATTGGCAGAAACCAACATTCCCTAACACCTACAGGTATTATTGGTACTCCTGGACCACAAACTTCCTGTTATTTGCACAAATTCTTATTAAGTCCTTGAAGAAATCCGAGCTTACAAACTGCTGACCTGCTCCTGAACCTCACAGAAACCTGAGGACATACAAATGGAACTGAGAAGCACAAGAACCTCCTGCCAATTGCAGGTTTCCCAGTGCTTCCTTTAACTTCTCCAATCTTTTAAATCTCTCTTTCCCTGTGAACTTGGAAGGGTTTACACAGCTTTGCCCAAGCATTTCATTTGAATCAATTCAGCACCTGATCTATCACACAGGACTCTGCTCAGACCAGTTTGCTGGATAGCATGGCAAATTCAGTGTAATTATGATCCAGTGGGCTTTAGTGAGGCCAACGATGGCTAACTTGAAAGCCAAGGAATGCAATCTGTGATTCTCCTTAAGATGTATGATCAGTGTTTAGAACTTGGAAAGAGCAGGGAGGGTACACAGGACAACAAACTTCTACTACTCAGTAGGGCACTCTGCAGTTAGTTAGATAGAGAGCAGTACATGCATTCACAAAGCACATGGCACAGGCCTCAATTATTAATAGCTCTGCCCTGATTAATTAGAAGCCTACATGCCTATCTCACACAACAGCCCTTTCCCAGTCTTTTGAGGGAATACAAACATGCTACCCCCTCAGTTCTGACAGCTTAGTATTTGTATCTCCAGCTCCAATCACCACCTCAGCAGCAAAGATATAACTATATACATTAAACTTCATGTTTTACAGGTTTCATAACATTAAATTAGCCTAGAAAAATGAATATAAAAGCAAGAGAGAGGCATTAGCTTTTGGTTTGGCAATCAGCATTTGCAGGAAAGGATGTATCTCAATGTGATGTGGAAACCAGCAAAGCTGTTTCATTTAGGCTTCCTGCAAGCTGAGCTCTGTGGGGATTTTGAAGGCAGATATTATGCTTGGAAATTGAACTTACATATTTTAATGAAATTGCACAGTCTAAACACCACAATGAGTGAGCAGTCATATCAAACAGTGGTATTTGGAGCTTTCTCAATTACTTACATACAAATGGAACTTTTCTGGGTAAAAATGTAAAATTGGAATAAACACCAACTTTGTTTGCAAAGAAAGAGTATGTGTAGCTGATTTAAGTG
>VZTN01028713.1:2737-40400 GCA_013400515.1 Erpornis zantholeuca
CTCTTGCAGTTCTCCCCAGTTTCCGAGTCCTCAGGCACAACAGCTCAAACCCATATGTCTGCTTGTCAGCCCTCTTCCTTGCAGTTCTTTGCCCCAAACTTGGGGGAAAGAGGTGAAAAAGGGGCAAATGAGCTCATCAGCTCAGTTTCCATTTGGGACGTAATAGAAGGGCAGAGGAAAGGGAGCCCTTATAAATGAATTTTGATTGGCAGTGTTTATGCTGCTGCTGCACAGGGAAGGTTCTGCCAGCTCTTCCTAGGCTTTATACTTCAGTGGTGAAAAATTGCTAGCGGTCAAAATATGTCATTGGAAAGCTAAGCCTGCAAGGGCAGAGGTTTAGTTGTGAGGTGCACTGTGGTATTTGTCCATCTGTACTTCAAGAGGCTCTAGATTTTGAAAAGCTAAAGGTGTGATTCCTTCTGATGTTGGACACCCCCACCATATCTAAATGAATTTGGAGGAGAGGTGAAGCAATACCTTATGACTCATTCTCTAAGTTTTGGGCAATTTGAGCATGACTGATTATTTTCAACACTCTTTGCAATGTATACTGTGATGCCACTTCAGATTCACCAGTTGTCTCCCACCCAATGAACTGTAAAGTTCCTGATGTTGGAAGATCTGTGCTCTCTAACTGGCAAGACACACTCTTGGGAAGGCACTGGAAAATTCCCCTTGTAGCAGCTGGGGGAATCTGTGAAAAGTATATAAGACTTATTTGTCTCAAAACTTGTAATGATGATGTATATCTATTCCCTGCATTCCTCTACAACCCTATCATAAATTGAAAATGAAGGTGCAGTAAGTTACTGCTATTTCACTACATATCTTCATGTAAATGAGAAAATAATGTACTTCAGAAATTTTGAATAATAAAATATGCATGTCATTTATTAGCTATTCCAATGAATCGTTGTGATGAGCATTCTGAAAAGGCATAAATTGTCTTCTGGTTCAAAATCAAGTATATTATCATATATGAGGGCTTGTTAGTATCTGTCAGCACAGGATTTCAATTTGCTTTATGAAAAGGAAGTGTTGAATCTTCATAAAAGATCTTCAAGGTAGGCTGCTTTTGCCAGTTACTCTGAAAGTAGAGAAACTGAGGAGCAAGAGGGCCATGCAACTTGCTCATTTGCTTAAGTCTCAAGACAAAGACAGCACTTCTGATTCCTGGTCTTGTATTTTGACCACGTGCATTTCCAGCAATTTTAAAGTGGGGTCTGCTGGACCTCACTAACATTAAGGTGTTGCCCTGTCTTAGAGATCCAGGACAAGTATAAGTTAGGGCATGGAAATTCATCTCCCAGGTTTAATTGTGGCTGTCAATTTGTGAAACAGTTGGGGGTCAAAACACTTCTGATCCTTGCTCTAGAGCAGAAAGCCAACTGCATTGTGGGCTGCATCAAAAGCAGCATGGCCAGCAGGTCAGTAAAGGTGACTGTGCCCCTCTACTCTGCTCTGGGAAAACCCTAGGTAGAGTACTGTATCCAGGTTTGGAACTTCCAACACAGGAAGGATTTGGTCCTGTTGGAGCAAGTCCAGAGGAGGACCACAGAGGTGATCAGAGGTGTCAAGCACCTCTCCTCTGGAGACAGGCTGAGAGAGTTGGGGTTGTTCAGCCTGGAGAAGAGAAGGTTTTCAGGACAGACACCTTATAGCACCTCCCAGTACCTAAAGAGGCCTAAAAGTGAGATGGAGAGGGATATTTTGCAAGAGCAGGTAGGGGTTAAGACTAGATATTAGGCAGAAATTCTCTACTGTGAGGGTGGTGAGGCACTGCGACAGGTTGCCCGGAGAAGTTGTGGGTGCCCCAACACTGCAAGTATTCAAGGCCAGATTGGATGGGACTTGGAGCAACCTGGTCTAGTGGAAGATGTCCCTGCCCATGGCAGGGGATTTGGAACTAGAAGATTTTTGAGGTGTCTTCCAAAGCCAACAATTCTGTGTTTCTCTGATTCTCTGCCTTGTGCTACTAAACTGGTCTTTCCCACTGAGTGGCCATGCCCCTTCCCCCTTGCAATTATGATGATAAGAAAATGAAAGAAACAAGAACCATATAGATGGACTTATTAATGTTTCCAAGCCACCATGTCTAGGTGTGCACCTGAATGTGTCATCTCGGGGTGACCATTCCTGGTTGTTTGCCAGCAGATTTGCTCAGGATTTCTGGACAGCATTGGCTGCATTCTAGCCTCAGCACCCTGGGCTATAGCCAGGTAGATTCCCCTGTTTTCACTACTGCTCTTTTTAGTATTTTCTTCCTTATTATGCTCATTTTCTACTAGAGCAAGTGGAAGGTATATAGGATCAAGCCATATGTGCTTCAAGCCCTATAGCTGGAGCCCATGTGAAGAATCAGGTACTTGGCATTTGGGTTTCACTCCAAACAAACAGAAACTGCAGTTCAAATGATGCTGATAAGGTCATCACTGCTCCAGAAGGATTCCAGGAGAGACGGTTCCATTGAGGTGGGTTTCTCCCCTGTGAAGAGTCGGTATGACCATACTGTCATTAGAAGGTCACTTACTGATCCAGTGTGTATGAAATACAGAAACCTTCTGTAATATATAGAAATACAGGAAAAAAATCAACATTCAGGCAGGTGATTTTCCCTCTGATTGTACAACTGGCAGTAGGTGAGTTGTTGCTATGTGTTGCTGCACTGCACAGAATGTCTGGTCCAACATTTCTTCCTTTACAGATGACTGGAAATTAAAGTCAGTTACAGTCACAGGACTGAAGATAAAATTAGAACTTGAGAATATTTCATTCAAATACATCCAGGACAAGGGCCAAAGTCTCAGCTAATTTATGCAAGGTTAACTTTGAGGTTAGTCCTCTTAATGACTGTTACATCTATTATCACTTAAATCAAAGTATATTTTTATCCTGTTATTAAAAAAAAATCCCTTCACTGTACCTGTGTATCATTGCTCATCTTTGGCTAGCACTACACCTGAGACAGGCTTGTCTCACATGCCAACTCATGCCATAATCACTCACCTTCAGCTTTATTTTATCCTTCTGATGACTCTGCTGTGTTTAAAAACGTATTTTTCCCTTTTCTTAAAGAAAACCAACACAACAGAAATAAACCCCACACAAAACCTTGTCAAAAAACAGGTATAAAGAAATGCTCAGCATTTTAATGAAAAGTACTCCTGTGTTGATTTTAGCCTCATTATTCTCTTATGTGTTCCTATAATTGCCATAATATGGATATGACATATGCATAAATTCACATAAGTTAGGTAGCACTGTCAGGGCATTAATTTAACCTATCAATTTTTTTATCTATTCAAAGACTCTTTCCCCTTGGGGTCTTGTCTTTTCAAGCTTTAACTGTTTCCAAAGAGGGGGTGCAGCTTAATTGTAGAGGAAATTTTACAGCGAGTTCTTTTTTGGTATCTACATGTCTGTGGGTGGTATTCAACCCTCTAGACTTAGATTTCTAATACCATTTTACATTTCCTAGGATATGCTGCCTGGCCTCCATTTGACTCCATAAATACAGTCCTTGTTTGCCATGATCTGTAGATGTTTAAGGAAATGAATCCAGTGCTTCAGATACAGTACATGGAGAAGTGCTATTCATGCCACAGGCCATGAAGGATAGACCCTGGTGAAGGTATGGCAAAAGAAAAATCTAAGAAGCTTTGTAGGGGCATCTTGTGAAATTATTCTGAGATATCAAGGACAAGGAAAGCACGTGGTTCAAGCTACTTGAACCACGCCTGAATCTGAAAGGGTAAGTCAGGTTGAGAAATCAGGAGGGTTACAGGTCTGTGGTGGTGTTCCTGACCCTGGTTCTGCAGGACGTACTCTCCTGCCATGTTACTGTCCAGCGACAGAGAGACTGTTGACCTCTCAGTCAAATTGATGCTTTTCCCTTGTTTCCTTCAGGGAGCACCACTTTTTAAGGTACCAGGAAAGAGAAAGAAAATTTAATGTCACCCTGTATAATTTTCATTCTTTGGAATTACAGGCAGTAAACATGATCTGAATTGATTTAATTCCTCATCTGGATATCCATCTGGATTTGTAGGAGAAATACAAATGCTGATTATAACAGATCAGCTGGAAAATCCAAATATTGATTTTATATTCCATGAAGATGTATGTGCTCTCTGGTGCCTGGACTAAAGCTTTGTCTCTCAGAAAGTTCTTTTTCAGTGCTTATTTCCAACCAGAGCTGTACACCTCAAAAATCACATTTTCTGGTGTGTTTGTCCTGCTAAAGTGTAATGGAACCAGGAATAGTTACTGAATGACAGGTCAGGAAATTATTTCTAGACAAATATAAAAAAAATTCTTTTTTTCTTGAGAGAAGGGACATGCTGAGACTGTCACTCAAGTTCTTGTAAGTAAGGAACACTCAGACATTCTATTTACTGCTTATGTCATGTCTGAATCTTCCTGTAATGAAATGATCCTGCTTAAGCATTACAGTTCATATGCCAGTTAGTTCTTATACTTTACCTGGCTGGAAGCACTGTCAGCTGACGTTATGGATGAATAATGTAACAAACCTAAAACCATGCCCTCTGGCAAAAAAAAAAACCAACTTTCCAAGGCAAATGGGATGAATCATCGATAAAAATGTTTAGAATATTTAAAAGTATGCCTGAAACCACCCCTGCATAAGCTTCCTTGAGCAAATCAGCAACTATGGTAGGATTATGAAAGCTAGGCCATGTGCCTCAGTCCTTCAAAGTCAGTTATTACTAACTGCTACTTGACTAGATGACATCAAAATGACTTGTTAAATAGGTACGGAAAGAAACTAGGGAAAAACTGGCATTAACTGAGGTCTTCATACCTGCACTTTTGTTCCAGGATAGAGAGTTAAACAGCATAGAAACTCGGTAGTTAGTGCTTTCTGGCAGTAATTTAATGGCCATGGGCATTGCCCAGGAACTCTAATGCCCCAGAAGCCTCTGTTTCACATGCACATTTCTACATGTGAGTCCTGCTGACAAGGGATGAATTCTGCCAGGTATCAGAGTTCACCCTGAAAACTGAAGAGCCTGAATTAATTTCTTTGATCTTGCTTTGCCTGCCATCCTTGCAGCACTGAATAAGCTGGTATGTTGTAGTTATCTGTAGGAGGAGACAAACAAGACTACATGAGCGGATAGGTCTTTTTAAGCACTGTATTTCTGAAAACCAAGAAGAGCAGCAAATACCTTCTCGCTGTGCTGTACATACTCCTACCTTTGAGGAAAGGAGGAAAGAAGAGTCAACACAGCACCCACTTTATTAGGTAAGCTTATTTCACTGTCAAAAATATTCAAGTCATGACAATGTTATACAATCATATTAAGAAAAATATTGTTCCTCTTTCAAAGACTGTCTCATGAAGATGATCAATTTTAAAATCCTCCCTGTGCTGTTTTAAGGGAACCTATCCATGAAAGAAGGAAGAAGAAAGGAGTTAGCTGCACAGATAGCTGGCTGCATTCATCTTTCAGCCCTGTTGTTCTCTAGGAGGCGAAGAGGTTGGCAGTGGGGACTGTTGTTTTGCTGTCCTCTAAAGGGACACCAAGCATGATGTGCTAAACTGGAGAATTCATACCAGCTTGCATGTATACTTCACAGAGGTTTTCTTTATCAGCACAAAATTTTGAACAGTTTTCCTGATGTTTGAAGTCATGGAGAAACTGTCTTGCTCATTCTGAATCTATGAACCATGCACAGTAATGCACATATCTTGAGCAATTCATGGCTGCTACACAAAGGCTTTCTCTTCCCTTTGCAACACAGTTGAAGTATGATGCTATGGTGGGAAAAGGCACTGATGTAGATGGATGTTCCAGCAATAAATATTGAATGTTCTTTATACCTTGCCCAGAAGAGAAGGTGAGTTATGTGTATTTCTTGAAGCATGTGGGAATCACTTCTGTACAGCACCAGTACCCATCATCGTAAAGCTGCAGCTTTAGGCAGTATGTTTTTCTTGAGGATCATAATTCAAAGCTACAAAGACTTTTTTAAGACTATCAGATAACAGTAGCAAAAGCTTAGCAGGAGCTCTTAGGTGCCCTAGAGCTTTCTTTTGAGCAGGAAATCAAGAAAGGTGTCATGTCCTGAGCTCCTTGTGTTTGGTGATTTCCCTGACCTTGCAACACAGTCCAAGAGAAGAAATATCAGCAATGTCCATCTGCAAGATAGCATTAAAGGAAATAAAAGGGGTAATTTTTTTTAGCAATGACATATCTAGGATGCAAATTCTTTTGATACTTATCTGTAGTAATGCTGTGTCCCAATGATTCCACAGTCAGTCTTCTGCCTAAGCAGATAGACATAATTTCTGGACATGTCTGCAGACAGTGACTTATCTTTAGAATGTGGGATAGACCTTGTATCTTCTAAAAAGAGATATGTATTTTCCTTGAGTTGATTTAATGGGACTTGCACCAGGGCTTGTGCTGTTGGGTCAGTACTGAAGCAGCACTGTCCACTTTGATGTCCTCCTACTCTGGCCTCTGGGGTTTCAAAACAAATTAATGCATCTCGTCAGCCAGGAGAGATGTTGGGCCAGAGTTTTCTGGGTGGATTTCCTCCCAGCTGCTCTGGAACCGATAGCTTGTGAAATTTGCTGAGTCTCTGAACTGTGTAAAGTGCTAAGAATGTCTAGTAAATGCTAGACAAAAAGTGCAAGTGAGGAATCCCCCCCAGTCCCCACAGTTATGGGGCTGACAACAATGAATTTGTCATCTCAATGCACTTCATCTAAGCAGAATTTGTTCTTTTTCTTGTGTGTGTTTGGGCATGAGGGAGGCTCAGGTTTTTTCTGTTTGTGTAAAAAGTGAGTCAAAGCCAAAAAAAAAAGAAAACTGCACTGCACATTGAGCATGTTAGGGTGCATGTGGTTGCATTTGGAATGTGACCACACTGTATTCATGCTCTGAGTACTACCCAGCATGCTCCTCCTTCTGCCAAGATGCAACTAGAAGAAAATTTTTTGTCAGGTATGGGTTTTGTTAATGATACTGAAAGTATGTGGATGGTTACTGAAAATGTTTATTAAATCCCATTGCAGTGGGACAATTAAGTTGTTCCATGCCAGTGAGATACTGCGTACACAAAGCAGCTGTGGTGCAGCAGAGGAACAACATCCCCAAAAGCTAGAAGCCCAGGTATTCTGTCCTCTCCAGAATTGAACTGTACTCCAGATTGCTACACTGAAGGAAGTGGTTACATACAAATAGGACATCATTCCACATTTTCATAATTTCCCTTTTCAAGCATATTACAGGTGCTTGTTCTGGTGTCCTAGTACAAAAGCAACAGAAGTGCAAGACACACCCAAACAGCAAGAGTTTCCTTCTCCTAACTGTGCTGTAGCAGATGGCTCCTTTGAAATTTTCATGCACAAAATGAAACTAAATACACTAGGATTCCTGTCTTATGTCCCCTACAGATCCACAGGCTAGGAATGAAGAAGGTATTATAATGAGATTGCTCATTGCGGCTCTGACTGCCTTGTGCTTCACTTGTGATGACTCATGAGGTCTCTTTTGGTGGCACAGTTCTAATCTAGGGGTTCCAGACAAAACCATAAGTACTGGCTTTTGGACAACTGACCCCATAAGGGCAGGTGCTAATCTCCACTGTCATGGCAGTAATTGCCAGCTGCTTGTCTTTTATTTGTGGAAAAAAACCGTGCATATAGACAGTGGTTTTTTTGATGACAAAGGCATTTGGAAACACGCCCAACATGACAGCAGTGTTCAATGTGTTAAAATAATCTCCTTCTATTCAGCAACTTGGCACAGATCTTATTACCTACTCCACCAGGTCACATCAGCGTGTGCTGCATGACATGATGTGACACAGCTTGAGAGCAACTGACACAGCATGGCCTCTCCCCACCACACAGACATATATTGGATATTCATGCAACAACTGGTGCAGTTATTAGCTCCTCTCTGCTACCTGCAGTTAGGCAAGTGACCCATGCTCTGAAGCATCTTCATTTAATAGAAAATTGTTATTTTCCTGCCACCTTGAGGGAAGGGTTTTCTTACAGGGCACCTCCACTGCCCATCAGAAACTCATGTTGGGCTGAGCTGATGCACAGCTGAGTGCTTCAGAGGCAGCCCAGCAGTGAGTGTGGGAAGCATGAGCATACTGCAAAGTGTGCCAGGCCATTGCCACTGATTTAGGCAGTTGCAGTCCTCTACAAAAATATTCAAATGGCAGGTATAAAACCAAAAGCTTCATGGCTATCCACAGGCATTGAGAGATTGGCACTAACTTCTGAAATGATAATGCTAAACCATTGCAGAAAATAAATTTTGTGAAAACCGAGCTAAGAGGGCACCTTTCAAAAATAAAAAGCTTGAGAAACTCATTGAGATAATAAGCTGTAGGTGATTAATCCAATCACTGTTGAGGTCACCAGCAGTATTAGAGCCATAATCCCATTGACTTAGATTGTTGTATAGTTTTGTAGTTTAATAACTTCTAGGTTGTATGCTTTTATGTCTTACTCTTGTTTAATGGTATGTAAAACCTCACCAGAAATCAAGGGTGAATAGTGTTCAAATAGGTAACAAAGAAGATTGTACCTGCCCTTATCACATGAAGCTATTTCCAGATAACTGGAAAACTGTATAATTGTATACTTCCAGATAACCATAAAATTTCAGAGTCTGGAAACTGTGCCAAAATTGTGGCAAGATTGGAAAATAGAAAAAGGGATGCCCCTGCTGTCCTCAGACCCTATGCATTTGCCTCTCTAGGCAGCATGCATGATTTGCTGTGCAGCTCCCTGCTGCCAGCCCTTGTTTTGTGCTCTGGAGGTCATGAAAGGAAGTTGGTATTTTTCTAATCATGACCACCAGGTTCAGAGCAGGGGAAGAACAAAGACAGGGAGAGCTAATTGGAGAGGTAATATTGGGCTACTGCAATGCCTCTCATGACTATTTTACATTGAAGAATGAATTGAGACTTCATAGTTGGAAGCTGGAAGAGAATTGTGGCCAAATTGCTCTGAAAGCCTGAGAAGACCTAGTGACTGAATGCGCATGTAAAGCAGAGTAATGATGCAGTCTCCATGGCAGCATCTCAGAATTGTACAGTAATATTTTGAAATGTAATATAGATTCTAATTTTTCAGTCTTAGCCCATCAAATCAGTTTTACTATAAATACCCACACTATCCAGTCTCTGAAAAAACTAAGGCTGAGAGTTATTTTAAGACTGTCCAACCAAAGACAAAAATGCAATTTATATTCCCTGCCAAAATACACTCCTTCAATTAGGAGAACAGAAAGATTTTGATTTTAGGCAGGCAAAATCAAGAAAATATAGGGATTACAGGAGGAATGTGATCTCTACTTCCTCATACATCTGGATTTATGTCAACCTTCAATTGCCAACATCTAAAAACACTGAAACTCTGCGGGCATGTGCACAGGAATGCTTCTTACCTGTGACTGGCTACACTGCCAATCAACTCAGGGCACAAAAGGCTGCTGAATCTCTCTGAAGCCACCATTATTCACCATGGTGTATAACTCAGAGCACATCTGAAACAGCAGTGGCTGCTATTTGCAGACAAAAACCACAGGCTTCAACACACACCTAGTGAAAGAAGGGACCCCAAGCATATTGCTGAACCCACTAGTGTGTCACATGTGCCTTTGTGTCCGAGGAAGCAGATGTTATTACAAGCAGGTAACTGGGAGCACGTGTGGACACTCAAGGGAGTAATTAAATGTCTTCAGTGATGGTTGTCTGGTCTCCATAATAACAGCTGAATTCCATTCAGCATAACAGCTTGATTGAGAAAAGATGCTCTAATGAATATCAGTTGTGATCTATGACTTCATACTCTGTTGAGGAAATTCACAGTAATCTTATAGGAGCTGCTGAAAAGTTGTCGAAGTTGTCAATTATCAAAGAATGGCAAGGGTGGGGCTGGTTAATGAAGTTTTATTGAATAGTGTGGGACCTGAGCAGGATGTAAATGGTATGGGATAAGGGGTGGACTATGCTGGTTTTGGCTGGGGTAGTTAATTTTCTTCACTGTAGCTAATATGGAGCTATGTTCTGGATTTGGCTGAACACAGTGTTTATAATACAGAGATGGTTTTGTTATTGCTGAGTAGGGCTTGCACATAGCCAAGGCCTTTTCTGCTTTACTACTGCCATGCTGGTGAGGAAGCTGGGGGTGCATGGGAGTTTGGAAAGAGACACATCTGGGACAGATGACACAAACTGACCAAAGGGATATTCCAGATCGTATGGTGTCATGCTCAGGATGTAGAGTGAGGGGAAGAAGGAGGGAAGGGGACATTTGGAGTGATGGAGTTTGTCTTCCCAAGTCACCATTACACATGATGGAGCCCTACTCTCCTGGAGATGGCTGAACACCTGCCAGCCCATGGGAAGCAGTGAATTAATTCCTTGGTGTGCTTTGCTTGTGTGTGTGACTTTTGCTTTCCATACTAAACTGTCTGTATCTCAACCCACGAGTTTTTCAGTTTTTATCCTTCCAATTCTCTCCCCAGTCTTCCTGGTGGGGGAGTGAGTGAGTGTCTCTGTGGGGCTTGGCTGCTGGCTGGGGTGAAACCATGACAAAAGTTATCATTGGAAAACCTGCCCTTGTTCATCACCGTGCAAATGTAATTATTATGCAAAGAGCTATAACTCATTTTGAGGTTATTTGCATTTGTGGTATAGCTCTATATACAGATGCTACTGGGTCTGAAATATTGCTTGACCATCCCAGACTAGATTTTCTAACCCACTACCATTTTTTATCTTGCGTGCAGAGCACTTGGATATCTTAACCCTGGACTGCTCTTGCGGACTGGCTGCTTTGAAGCCCAGATAGGAAAAGGTTTGGACAGACATAAAATAGCATCCCCTATAAACACCAGAAACTCAGTCCTTTCCTCTGATGGAAAGCAATGGGCTACAATCTGACAGTCAGGCATGACAGCTCTGCCCCATGCTAGAATTACTAATGTAAAAAATTTTAGTTACTCGTGCTCTCTTGGCAAGTTACATATATTGCCATCTGTAGTAGCAGATACATCAGTGGTTCCAGGATTTCTTTACAGATTGAGAACATTTTATTCTTTCCAATATCCACAGAAACATTAAGGTGTTGCTAGGAGCTTTGCTGCTAATTACACTTACAACTAAAGCAAAATGAAATAAATAAATATAGCATGAGATAATTACACAGAATGTCAGATAAATAAGAAAATAATCAATAAACAAGTATTTCTAACAATTGTCTCTCTGGAAACTGGAGACTCAGATTTTCAAATGGAGATACCAACTCCAAATGCAGGTGCTGTGCCTGAGCCAAGGATCCACTGAGTACTCACCTCTCCTTTCCAATGCAGTCAGTGTTTGTAGGGTTAGGCCCATTTGTGGAGGGCTTGCTATTAAATGAGAAAGAAGAGTTTGGCAGATGCTTGTCTGTGTGAGGTGTTGAGATTTAGTCCATCCAGAATCAAGCTGCAGCCATCTCTGAATAAAATGTGGCACCTGGGTAAGAAAGAGCAGGAAATTGCACAGCTGTTTCAAGACAGGGTGGCAATCATTGCCCAAATTCAGGGACCCAGTGTCAGCCATGATACTTTAGAGGATGTCCCTTGGTCTCCCAGAGGTCCCACGTTTTATCTGCTGGCCCTGTGCCAGTGCTCCAGCCCACCAGCACCACATCCCAAGTCCCAGGCAAGGAGGCAGGAGGGGTGAAATGCAAGTGCATGGTGAAGAACGAAGGATAGCCTGATAACGTGGAGGTCACTGACTGGGATGTGGGGGCAGCACAGATAACTGGCAGCACCAGCTGATAGCTGCTACCTGAGCAGAAGGAGGAGGAGGAGGGGAAGGAGAAGGAGGAGGAGAACGCTCATGGTACTGCATTTAAACGTGAGCCAAATGTTCACCCACGGTCATTTTCAGGCAGAAAATTTAGATGTGGTCTTCAGTCTTTTCTATTTGTACCACAGATGGTGAATATATTACCCAGCTTGTCCCATTTTTCAGCTGTGACTGTGTAAGTTTTCTGCACATATTCCTGCCTTTGCAGAGGCTCCCGGTGCAGGTGTTAATTCTCCCCAAAACCTGAGCTGATTGGGAGCTACATTCACACCCTTAGGAATGGAAAAAAAAGAAGCATATTGGAAAATGGGAAGGTCACCATCTCCAAAACAACTCCATGTCCCTCCTGCTTCTTAATAAACCCTATTTTTTAAATCTTCTTTCTCTACGGGGGTTGATTCTACCTTGTTACTTGTACAGCATCTGCTATCATCAAGTACCAATGTGGAACCCTTGACATTACCATTGTATAAATGCTTAAAAAAATGTTCTTAATTAAAGACAAGCAAGATTTTTTTTTCTCTCTGTTTATATCTTAAAATCATCTCTCTGACATGTTTTGTAATAACATATATATCAGAAAAAAAATTAATTAGAAAAAAATTACAGGTTTATGCCTTTCTGTATAAAAAATTTAAAATTGTGCAAAGAGCAAAGATGTTTCACAGTTCTGGGAATACATATTATTACATATTATTTCTTAATCTTCAGGTCAGTCTGCTGCATTAATATGCTCAGTCAGAAAAGTCAGTAGATCAAAGCAAACCCTAGTTCCCTCTTTAACATTAAAACCTAAAAAACAGTATGTTGATTTAAAATAAGCAGGCACACCCTAGAGGTAAGTATGAAATGCCACGGTTTCATATGGAATTGAATTTAATATTATAATGTCATATGAAACACAATGCAGAAAAAACATTTATAGTAACTTTTAAAAAATCTTTTTCTAAAAAGTGCTGCCCATTCTGTGTTCCTACATATTTTAGGAAGGGGTTTATTGTTCACAAAAGAAAAGCAATGAAAATTTATTCCAGGTTTTAGTTTTTGAAAGCATAGTGGAGTTTTCAAGGGAGACGAATATATGCTTTTTTGGTCAGCGGGGCTTTTCTAATGTGTGATTTGTGAGCTTTAAAGAATTGTTTATTTTAGGACAAGTCGAGGACTGAATCACAGTGAGCCGCTTTTATTTTGTTGTACTTCATTTCTCTGTGGAGAGGTGCCAGGACCAGCAGGACTCTGTTCTGTGGCTGGTGCTGCTGGTTGCTTGCTGCCTCTCCCTGCATAACCGGCTGCCAGCCCCACAGCGCCAGGTGCCACTTGCTGCAGCAGGGGTGGAGAGCAGCCTGTGCCATTGGGCCTTCTAATTTATTCATGGTGCTTAAATGTCCTCCTCTGCAGGCACCAGCCATTGCAGGCATCTCCTCTGGGCCCTTGCAGGATGGTGGGGACGCTGTTGGGCGCTTCCCTGTGCGTGTCCCTCTGCCCTCCTGGCGAAGCGAGGAGGCGAGGAGACAGTGCAGCAGCCCTCTCCATCCCTCCTCCACCGTCCCTGCTGTACCCCCCTCTGCCCTTGGCAAAAACCTCTGACACCCCATGTGTGCCCATCTCTGCTGCCTCGGAGCTAGAGCCCTTTCTGGCCTGGCGAGGGGTAGAAGCTTCTTGCCCACAGCGCTGTGGGCAGCATAAGAAATTCCTCTTGCTTCCAGATCCATACAGACTCTCCTGGTGAAATCAATCAGTGCCCATTGACCACAAGTTTCCTAGAGACCTAGAGTGCCTGGCCCAGGTGGGGTTTGCATTTTTGGCTTGCATAGTCCCACTCTGGGCTTTGGGCTCTGGGAACAGCTCAGGGAGAATTGGCTATGTTTGGAATTCCATGTCTCTAGTGGAGATGCAGCATTTAAGCATTAATTTGTTCTGCATGAATTTGCACAGGAGGCAAACACAGAGGTCAGATTCTGCCACGTTGAATCATGAGGGCCTCTTAGTTCTGCCTGCCTGCCTGCTGATCAAGGTTAATAAGAGCTGGCAAGCTCCAGAGGCCCAGTTACACTGCTTTAAAATCTTTCAAAGGCAACACTGAATATCACAAATAAAATCAACTGTGTTGGTCTCACTGGAGTTATATTTTCTTGCCTCAGTTGTCAGTTTATCTATTAATAAACAGATAAACCTGTTGCTGAAATAAACCACCTTTCTTATGTCAATATTGATGTAGGCTGAAACTGCATTGAAATGGGAATCAAAAGCATTTGAGTAACAGTGTTGACTTGTGTTACGCTTTCTATATTGCTCCTTCAACATCTGCAGAGCAAAGGAAATTTTAGAATTTAATTAAATCTCATTCTGCTGTGGCTGACACCCCTGTGACATGAGGACTTCAGAGATCAGTCTTCCCTTCACAATAGAGATATTGGAAAAAAATCTATCATTAAACAGAATTCTTGCTGCATCAAGTAAGTCTACACAGCAATTTCTGTGATTCAGTATGGCTCCAAGAGACAGAGACAACCCTGTGCTTCACACCTGAGCTGAGCTCCTTAAGTCTGCACTACTGAGCTGCAGCCCAGTGACCCAGCCCATATTCTCACAATGACAGCAACAATTCAAGTTCAAGAGCCCCATAACCATTGCCTGTGTCCTGCACACTCAGAAGTCGCAAGCACCTAAGATCTTGCTACTGAGGTTTTTGATGTTCTGCTACTGCCCATGCCTAAAATAGCTTCCCTGGTACATGGCTGTACATCTCCATGCTTACCTCACTTCTGCACTTGGATTAGAAATCAGAATCTCTTCAGTTTAATCCCCGTGAACCACGCATCCACTGCCTGGCATGGCTAGTACAGATAACTACTGTCCTGAGGGCAGGATAAAATTTAGATTGATTTAATTTCAAGGCAGTAGCAGAGTGAAGAATGGGGAGAAATCATCCACATTTTCTGGATTTTAGTATTGTCTGTGCTTTAAAAGAACAAGTCCATTGCCTATTCTGAAAGAATGGCTCAGATGTTAAAGTCCAAAATGTGTGCTGAGCTTTGAATACTGGGTTTGCATTGACACTAATCTTATATTACAGAGAAATGCCTTTAGGGCATGAAAATCAGATTTCTGTCACCCCTTCTCAACATTTCTGCCTTGTTGGATTCCCCTCCTCAACCTATTGTCTAGCAGTAATCCTGTTGGGAGATGTTTTAGAGTCCCAGTGGACCTCAGCAGAGCCCATCTATGTAAAGTCAGTCGGGTTTTGCATCCAGAGGATGGGGAAGATAGCAACAGAACTACTGTGGGGGAATTCCCAACAGAGTAGCTAAGGGCCAGCTGCCCTCATCCTGACACCAAGACAGGGCAAGAGGACAATCGTCTGGGCTACGTGAGGCTGGCTGAGAGGTGTATTTTCACCTGCTGGGCAGAAATAGCAGCACCAAGTGACTGCAGAGCAGCGACGCTCTGGGGCAGGGGGTTTGTGCTGCTGGGTCAGCTGCTCACCACTGACATTCCTCTCGGCCAGTGGGCTGCCTGCTGGCTGTCAGATACTGATCTAAAAGAAGGCATATGAGCCCCAAAGTATTTAATGTCCCAGCATTCACAGGCGCTGCCACCGCAGCAAAGGCTCTGCAGCAATGTTAGGTTAACGAGAGTCCGTGTGGGTGGAACAGAGTGCCGCTTTGCACTCAATGCTAATGCACTTGCTTAAGCATAATCCAGCTGAAGGTCTTTTCAGTACAGCAGAGTTCAGTGGAGGACTAGCTGAGTGTGCTGGTTCAGAGGGCACTAATGCAATTGTGTGATTAATTTACGTCTGTGCTTTTGTTTGCTGTGCAGGCTGCGGTCAGTGGAGATGGGCAGAGGGATACAGTCACTCCTCCAGTGCTGCCTGTGCTCTGACAAAGATGACTGCTGGCCTCTGAGAGCTCCTTCGGAGCAGGGATGAGTCACTGCCCCTGGGTAAACAGTGAATGCTATGATGACACTCACGTTTGAAAGACAGTGAGGTGGAACAAACAAGGTAATTCCTTAATAAATATTTATTTCAAGGAAACATATTTGGCTTAATCCTTTTTCCACTGATGTTAATAGAAGTTATGCATTGACAAAAGGCACTGCAGCATTTGTAACATATTTTGACATCTGTGGATGAAAGGTTCTAAATAATAGCTAAGGATTATGTATTCCTCACTGGGAATGTGAGCTAGCCTGCTGGATAAATTAATAAAAATATTGTTATGTAAGTATGTTAAAATGCTGCTGATGCTTCATGATTAAACTTGTCATGCTGACAAAAGGAAACTGAGGATTTATTTTACTTTATTTTACTTTTTTTTTAATTTTATTTTTCGAGAATTTCATACTTGTAAGACTTGCTTGAAAAATCTCCAAGTACTTTCAGTTTAAAGACATTAAATTTCCAAATGAATAAAAATATATTCAGCTCTGTTTCACAGGCAGAGAAATTGAGGTATGCAGAAGTTGACTGTGTCTTCAATGTGATGGGATCTGTGAACTACAGGCTGCACCCCTGGTCATTACAAGGTACAGAACGTGATGTTTAATTGTCCTCATCATGCAAAAACCTCAAAATGGTCTCACAAAAAGAAAGGGACCTGCCTGGTGTAAAAATGTCAGAAAGCAGATGTTCTTTGGGTTTAGATATTTAAGAATGGCCAAGAAAATTTACCATGCATTCATGGTGGTGTATCTTACCCTAAGGATCACCATGAATGCTGCAAGCATGGGAGACCCCAGGGACTTTTTAGCTGTGTGGGTGTGACACAGGTTCCTGGCTCAGGAATGGCTCACCATTAATCCCACCCAGCTGCGTTTCCCTTGCAGACACCGTGCAGCATTGCTAAAGCCTGCCCTTGCACTCCAGCCCCAACACTGCAGGTCTGCTTAGTGCCACTGTAATTAAGCCAAAGACCTTTCTTGCTCTCTTCTTTCATTGAGATCCCTGATCTTATCACAAGCATTTGTACACTGGTCCTCACTGTGGTACTCGAGAATAATTTAAATATCCCACTTGATCCCAAAACTGAAATATCTGGCACCTAAGTGTGGTAGCTAATAATAACACATTAAGAAACATTAGACCATGTACATAACAGATTGGTGTTTGCTACTAAATTCTGGGGAGCCTAGTATGGAGTATTTATAACATTTTTTTTAATATATTTGTAAATATTATTATATATAAATTACAAATTTTCATGGAAATGGTTCTTTTTCTAGGTGCAGCCTACATAATTTCAGCAAAGGAAGCCCATAGAAATGACTGAGAGTGAAATTAGTTATCACCAACTTGCAGTGCTTTTGTCTTAGTCTGGTTTTGTATTTACTGCACTTTCAGCAACTCCAAAATTATTATCCTGGACTCGGACAAAGTTAAGATTAAAAGATCCGTTTTCAGTGGGTGATAGTTTTCTTCAGAGCTGAAGAGGATTTGGAGTTTGTGTTTTGTTGGTTTTTTTTCTTCATTTTTCCTTCAGATTTAGTGATCTCTAACTGAAAGGGTTTAGTACTCTGCCTTCTGTTCCGTCCTGCTCTGCAAAGACTACTTTTGGTGTCCATGCAGTAAGCTGTCAGCCTTTTTAGAGGCTTTTTTCTTTGTAATGGCTTTATACAATGAGGATGCACTTTTCTCTACAAGGTCACCTTGTAGAAGGTGACAAAAAATCAGTCACGTTAGAAAAAAATATCCTTGGGAAATAAAGTCTATCTAGTACTGGTGGTGCTCAGCAATCTGCTTGTTCCCTGCCTTTCTGAACTGTTTTATCCACTTAGATGACTCATGAGGACAAGGACTGTCTCGTAGGCAGTCCGTACCTAGCACAGGGAGTACCAGTCTCAGCTGAGTCAAGAGCTCTTCCACACTGGAGGCAGTTATGTGCTGATGGAGCCTGCTAGCTATGAAACAATAACGCTGAGATCAATCAGGTCAACAACTAATCTTCCTTTTCTTCTCATAGGTACAGATAATGCAGATTCTGCCTACCATTGCTCCTCTGGTATTAGTAGGAAGATTTATTTAATACCACAGGAAATGAAGTCAAAGATGAGACTGAAATTCATTTCAACATAGTGAAGACTTTGATTCTTCTGCAAGTCTCTTATACTTAGGCCTTAATGCACAAGGAAAGGGTGTTGTCAGTGTCATGGGCTGGCACTTCTAGCTCGCACTGCATTTGCTTGGAGGTAAGGAAGTATAAAAACCAAGGGTGGGATAAAACTGGGCATTTCTGTATTGTCTCTTCAGAGGAGAAGGGGATGCCTTCCCAAATGCATCTTGTCTTCATCTCACCTTTGCAGTCATTGGTGTCAAAATTTTGATTGCCAGGTTTTTATGTGTGAAGAGAGTGCCTGGCACAGCTGGAATGCCTCTTGGACGTCACTGCCTGTGGGTTTCTGCACACAGCCACGGCCCATCTGCCAGGTTTTGTCTTAGCATTTGAAAAGGTACTCTGTTTGGTGTGGGGTGCAGCAGAGAGCAGTGATTCCTTCCTCATGGTACAGCAGCTACTGCGCAGCTTGCTTCCCTGCATCATGCTCTCTTTATTCCTTTCCAAAATGGTTGCAGACAGGAAGCATTACTTAAGAAATATTGTTAGTAGGATGATCTCTGTGCTCCTGACCTTTTCCCAGTCTTGGGAGACCAAACAAGTCCCCTGCTAAGGCCTGCCAATCATAACATCTGCCTGTGTGAGATCAGTCTGTTGTCAGCCCAGCCGGTGATGCTCCTCTGCCATTATTACCTCTCAGTGTCTCCACTTCCCACGTCCATGTCTTCCCGTCTCCCACCAGCCTCTTTCCCGCAGAGGCTCCCTCTGCTCTCTCCGCATGCCACTTTCCTGCTCTCCCTTCCCGGTGCCGCTCCCGCCCGGCCTCTTTTCCACCGAGCTGTGCTCAGCCTGGCGGCTGCAGTGACCTTTCGAGCGCATGTGGAGCCGTGTGTGCTGTGGGAACATGCTCCCCTCCACGTGTCAGCACAGACACAGCCTCTCATAAACTTTTGACCCTTGCTTAGCCCTCTGCCTTCCCTGGCAGAACCAATGGCAGGGTTTATATGCCCGGGTTTAGTTACCAGTGTCTGAAGACTGCCAGCGAACACGTTGTTGCAGCTCTGATTACACTGACATGGAAGAAAAGTACTCTTAAGGCAACAGCTGCTATTTTCTTTTTTGCTGCATTTTTTTTTCTAGGATGTTTCTGCTGCTTTTTTTTTTTTTTTTTTTANTTTTTTTTTAATATTATTGTTATCGTTTGTCTTTAGGTTGCTACTCAAGCACCAGCTGTGAAAGGCTATACCCCTTGAATAATACAGCATGGTACTTCCTGAGCTGTGTGAGAAGTCCCTGTTATGGATAAAGGCAAAGAACAGAATAGAAACAGAGAAAGGTGATTGCAGTCCTTTTGCAGTCCTTTTGGGAGAGAGGGTAAAAGGCAGAAGCAGAAAGTCCATATGTCTAAACTGGATATTTAATGATGGAAATGATGCCTTCCCTGAATCCAGCAGAAGAAAAATCCCTCCCCAGCTGAAAGCTGTATAAAACCTTTGAATACCTCCCCAGTTGAACAAGCACCTTGCTTCGTTCCTACTAGTAAGTAAATAAAAATGACTTTCCAATGAGTTCCAGTGTGGAGGCCTGTGAGCCTCTGGCCCAGGGAGGCAGCAATGTCCCCTGGAGGGATGAAACCATTGTCTAGAATGCACTTCCCGGTGATGGAAAGCATAAGGCCTTTCTCATGGTTTTCGGTTGCCAAGGTTACACATACCCCTGTTCAATCCCTCCCCGGCCCATGGGCCTCCCTGCCTCTGCTCTCTGTGTACGTTGTGGGCTCTGGAATGTTCTCTCTCCCTCGATCCCCCATTGGCCCCTGTCCCCTGGCTCGTGCCCTGCATGTTCCCGAGCGGCTCCCTGGCCCTAGTCCCACCTGTTCTCTGCCTCTGGCCCTCTTCCCATTGGATCCTCGTGCTCTCTGCCCCCCTCACAAGAACCCCTGCACACCCCTGCTCCTGGGCCTTGTCCTTGGATTCCCCTGAGAGCTTGGAGGCAATAAACTCCATCATGGACTGCTCTAAGGAACCATTCCAGCATTTTGTTTTCTGTGTGGATTAGGGACATCCGTGGTGTGCAGGACTGTGTGTGTGTGGCTCTGCCAAAGTGGCTCCTGTAGGGGATGCTTCTGGAAGGTTGCAGTGCCTGATCACAGACCTCACCGCCACAACACTCCAGTGCAACCTTTGGTTCTCCAGTCAGTGGTTTGCCTTTCCTATTTCCAGCACTGCAGTTGTGCTCTAAACAGTTCATAAGCTTTTCTAAGCCTTGCTTAGAAAATGTTTTCAAAAGCATTATTGTTTCACACAATATATTTGTAACACAATCATTTTCTTAACAGCTCCTGTCACATTATTACCTCAACCTCAAGTGATTACTTTGGACAGCTTCTCACACCAACTTGAGTAACCTCATGAAGTCTGGCTGTGCTCCTTCATCCTTCTCTCCTTGTTCCTTTTCCCTGTTTAATCCTGTAAATGAGGAGGCCGAAGCCCAGGTAAGGTGTCTTTCTGCTCTGAAGTCTTTGACAGAGGATAGTGAGATACCCTTACTGCAAGCAGCAGTGTGAATAATTGTATCCCAAAAACAGAAACATCTTTTAGTTGTTTCTTTCTTGGACTCTGGCACTGCTTTCCTTGAAACCTGCAGCTTCTTAGCTGTTGTTGGTGCTGCCAAGCAAAAGTCATGGACATAGACCTGTGGAGACACAAACACCCCTAGTGAGTGCATCTTCATGAGGAAGGCTAAACCCAGGGAAGGTTAAACCCAAGGAATGACACACATGCTTCTCCTTTCCTGTATTTAAAGCCTAGATGGGCACCAGTCCCTCCTACAATTGTGCCAGGCACAGAAAGCCATAGTTCCCACAAACCCAATGGTATCTTGGTGTTCCCCAGGGGCTGCCATTTGCCATCAGTTAGAGAACAAGCTCAGGTTTCATTTGAAACCAAATCTACAGGATGTTACTTGTTGTTACAGAAGACAGAAAGCTCCAGAATACCTAGAATATCATAGATCCGAACAGCTTTCTATTTACAGTTGCTTGATTTTGGAGGCGAGGCTGAGTCAGGACTTTCTGTGCTTGACTTGGCAAAGCACACCAGCTTTCACCAGCCTCAGCCTCCGAATATTTGCCTGCTTCACTTCAGACGTGCATCCCTGCAATGCAGATTATAGGGAAGACACACTGTTATTTCTTTCTTTTCTCCTGGAAAAATATTTTCCTTTTGCATAGTTCAGTGGAGTCTAAATAAACATTTGTTGTATTTTTGTGACATTTTGAAACACAGGTATTCTGCAGAGAGAGCAGCATGCAGCATTCAGTGATTGAACTCTCTAATTTACTCCATCCGGACTCCATACCCTTGAAACGAATGTGCCACATCACAGCATAAACTCACTGTGGAAAAATAAGACTAATTCTAGTTACTGGATTTAACAAATTGTGTTTACAAAGTAGTTGTTTGATTCTTTTAATTTCTTGTCATATCCAGTTCCATTTAAACTTGATATCCTATTTTTTAACAGAACAGGTGCCACAGCTTTAATGACTGTGACACAGTATCTCATTACCCTAAAAAAAAAATCAACAAAAAACTTTGAAGCTTATTGTCAGCTTTTATGAGGGAACTTGCAGACAGAGCAGGAAAGTGCAGTCAGGTTCAGGAACCTGATGAGGAATACAGAGAAATGTTAAATAAATTATTACTTATGCATTATTAAAAATAAGTCACACTTCTATAGCTCCTCTGAGATAATGAACTCAAATCCATTTATAATTAATTTCACAACTCCATGTAGGTAAAGGAACTATTCCATGTTGGTTTTATGAGCTAAGAGCTGAGACTTTGACATGTGAAGTGTTTAAAGTGGTGTCATACCAGGGAATTTTCCCCAAAGGACATTCCAACAGGAAAGTGAGGTGGGCAGGCCTCTGGGTTGGTTTTCCAGGTTTTAGCTTCTGGAGCTGGGACTGTCTGTCTGTCCATCCTGGATTGAGTTGGAGTCTGGTCCAATGGGGTCTTCAGATTTCCTCAGTGAGGTAGTGACCCAGCACCTCTAACTCCATGGGAATTGGGCTGTTGAACACATTAGCCTGAAACCTGGAGTTGCCAAAAAGACATTTCACAGTGCAATGCTGTGACAGGATGCTGAGGACTCCTGTCACTGTTGTTAAAACCTGAAAAGTCATAGTGCTGCAGAGCAGAGGCAGAAAAAAACGCTGTAACAAAAATGCTGACTTAACTCATGGGTGGAGGAGCTGCAACTGCTGAGAGTGGAAGCTGTTGTGCCACATGCTGATAGGAAGCAGAAGGATGGACTTGTCTGATCTGCTGACATGCGGTGAGGAAAGTGTTCAGCTACTGCTGAACCCAATGGAAAATTAAAATCCTACCCCAAATGATTTTCTGACATGGTATATTCCCCGAAAAAGCAATGACATTTGCTGGCACACTGACAATAACATGAGCGTTACACATAACATAACCAAGTGTTCTATCAGAGCTGAAGTCAACTGTGCAGCCCAGATTACTTCCACTTTTGTAGACTGCATTGCAGAGTGCTGTGGGAAGCAGTATTTTGGGAAGCGTAATGAGTAGATAATCTGAGCCCTGTGAATGCAGGAGAACGTGACTTGCCCTCCTTTCCCCTGCACAGCTTGGGTTTGCAAATGGCAGATATTTTCTTTTTCAGCTTTCAGCCTTATTTTATTTCTCATGGGCAATTGAATCAAATTGCACTGTACCTGTGGTGTCCTATGACTGTGTCCCTTATCGTGGCAATCATTTCGTGAAACAACACATCCAAACCTTTCCTTACACCACTGCCCTTGCCCAGATGAAGGTATTCTGTGGTCGGTACCTTCTGCAGCTGCTCTCTGCATTGCACAGGGAGCAGCAGTGAGATCCTGAAGGCAAAGAATGATATTTTTGGTTCTGCACTTTAAATGTGAGCCTTTCTTCCTCCTAAAATTGTGTGCATTATCAGATCACGTTTCAAAAAGGCAATGAATTTCTGCTTTTAAAACACTTCCCCAGAATGTGTTGGGCTTTCTTGAAAAAGAGGCAGGTAGGAAGAACCTGTTCCATTTCAAACCTCTGAAAATTAAGATCCTATCAAATTATGTTGCTTCCTTCTCATGTTGTTGCTATTTAAGCTGTTCCAGAGGCTTGTTCTGACTACATTCGGCAAGAGATGCATGGAAGTTGTCTCCAGGTTTGGTCTTTAAGGAGCCCAAGAGGGTCAGGCAGAGGATGATCTTGATGAATGCCCATCTTCTCCTGGGGCCAGCAGGCTTCCTCCAGGAACTGAGATCCAGATGGTGAAAAGAGGTGATTTGCTATTCATATAGCAGTAGAAAAGCTGTCAGGACTCCAGCTGTTGATAGATGAACTTTGATTCTCACAAGGGGTTTTCTATTTTCTGACCATAAGTTTTAGCTGCACTAAACAAACAGTTTCCTTCCTCAAAGCACCATCCTTTTTCACAGGAAATTTTTTGTTAGCTCTTGTTCTGCAGCCTTCTTATGCTGCAAAACTTGCCCATAAGATGGATTATATGAATCACAGAATCATCAAGGTTGGAAGATACCTTCAAGATCATTGAGTCCACCCATTACCCCAGCACCATCACAATCACTGCTAAACCACATACCTAAATGTCACACACAGAGGCCTCCAGAGATGGTGACCCCACCACCTCTCTGGGCAACTTATTCCAATGCTTAACCACTTTCAGTGACAATTTTTTTTCATATCTAGTCTGAACCTCCCTTGTTGCAAGTGAAGGCCATTTCCTCTTGTTATTTCACTTGAAACGTGGCAGAAAGGTATCCCCCAACTCACTACAACCTTCTTTCAGATAGTTAGAGAGAGCAATAAGGTCTCCCCTGAGTCTTCTTTTCTCCAGACTAAACACCCCCAGAGGAACTGAGCAGCTCCTCATAAAATGTTTTCTAGACCCTTCATCAGCTCCGTTGCCCTTCTCTGGGCACACTCTCCAGCACCTCATTGTCTTGTTGTGAGGGGCCCAGAACTGAACACAGTAGTCCATGTGCAGCCCCACCAGTGCCAAAGGCAGGGGGACAAACCCTGCTGGCCACACTATTGCTGATACAAGTCAGGAGGCCACCGGCCTTCTTGGCTACCCGGGCACACGCTTGTTGCTGTTGCGCATGAAATGAAGAGAAAGGACTTCAATTTTATAGCATCAGAAGGCTCTTTATTCAACTCAAACACTCTTTTTATATGATCTTTTGCAAAAAGCTATTTGATTGGCTAAATGGCACAACACTTCTCTACAACCATTGGATGAGATAGAGCATATTTTGAAAACATAACACAAGAGAGTAACAAACTAAAGTGAAAAAACACCACTTGTTATTTTGAGAACAAGAGATGCTTACAAAATTTCTATCAATCTTTTCTTGAGAACATGAAATGCTTACAGAATTGTTCTCTTTAGAAAGTAAGAAACTTTCTCTTGGGAAGTAAAATCTCTCTGCAGGCTTTACTGTTGAATTTTCTCTAAGACCCATCGAATGTCAGCCCCACACGTGCTGGCTCATGTTCAGCTGCTCTTATCCAGAAACTCTAAGGCCCTTTCTGTTGAGCAGCTCTCAAGCCACTCTTCCACCAGCCTGTAGTGCTGCATGGGGTTGTTGTGACCCAAGTGCAGGGCCTGACACTTTGCCTTATTGAACCTCCCCAGTTGTCCCCAGCCCACCACTCCAGCCTCTTTAAATCCCTCTGCAGAGCCTTCCTGCCCTCCAGCAGATGAACACTCCTGCCCAACCCATCCGCAAGCTGGCTGAGGGTGCACTAGATCTTCTCATCCAGACCATCAACCAAGATGTTAAAAACAGGACTGTCTCCAAAACTGAGCCCTGGGGAACACCATTAGTGACCTTCTGGGAACTGCTTGTAACTCCATTAATGCACCACCACTCTCTGAGCTCAGCCCTCCTGCCAGTTTTCTACCCAGCAAAAGGGCACCCATACAAGGCAGGAGCAGCCAGTTTCTCCAGGTGAATGCTGTGGGAAACAGTATCAAAGGCTTTACTGAAGTCCGAGTAAACAACACCCACAGCCTTTTCCCCATCTACTGAGTGGGTCACCTTGTCACAGAAGGAGATCAGGCTGGTCAAGCAGGATCTGCGTTTCATAAATCCATGCTGGCTGGACCTGATCCCTTGATTATCCTGCACAGCTCTTTGTGATGGCACTCAAGAAGGTCTGCTCCATAATCTTCCCTGACACTCAGGTTGGGCCAACAGGCCTGTAGTTCCCATATCCTCCTTCCACCCTTCTTATAGATGGGCATCACAGTTGCCAACAATTGGAGCTTCTCACAGTTGTTTTATTTTTCTCACCAGGACAACTGATAAATGATTGAAAGTGGCTTGGCAAGCTTTTTTGCCAGCTCCCTCATTCCTCTAGGTTGCATCCTGTCTGGGCCCATAGACTCATGAGTGTCTAATTAGCATGGCATATCACTAACCATTTTCTCCTGGTTTATGGGGGCTTCACCCAATTCCTCTTCTCTAACTTCCAGCAGGGTATCCTGAGGACAACCGGGTAGTATTGAAAACTGGGGCAAAAAAGGCATTAAGTACCTCAGCCTTTTCCTCATTTCCTGACACTATGCTATCTCCTGTGCTCAGCAAAGAATGGAGAATCTTCTTGGCCTTATGTTTTGCTGCCAATGTATTTACAGAAACGTTTTATTTTCTTCAACAGAAGTGGCCAAATTAAGATCCAGTTTGGCTTTGAGCCTTCTAATTTTCTCCCCAATGACCTCACAATAACCTCGTAGTACCCCTCAGGTTATCTGCCTCTCCTTCCAGACATGGTACACTCTCTCCCTGAGCTTCAGCCTAAATTCTCTGAAGATTTAATGAATATTGTGATATTTTTCATTATCTGGTGAACAGGTAACTCTCATCTCTGTGCGTTTGTGGAAGAGCATGAAGAGAAAAGATCTATGCCAAGTAATGGCCATAGGAATAATTTCTTTGACACAAAACTATTTTGTATCTTTACGAAGTCTTGTATCCCTATGAAAGCAGAATTTACCTAGGCAGCACATTTTGCCTCTGGGGCAGTATGCTCATTTCCTGTATTTTTTCTCATTTTCTAGCAACAATCTTACTTACTTTAGCAGGATTAATCATTCATAATCACTTGTTAGAAGTTTTCTGACTCCATCAGCAATTATTTTGCCATCCTGCACTACACATTGTCATAGCTCATGTTTACAGCTGTGGTCTTCTCAACCTCCAGAACACAGGAAAAGGACACCAGATTAAATGCAGGTTATCAGGCTGAGAAAGGATGAAATTCCTGCATTTTGTAATAAAGATATGGCAAGAAAAAAATTATGGTTTTTTTGAATAAATAGAGTGGATGTAAGATCTGAACAACAGAATGAGGTATGGGCTTGGAATTGATCGTAATTTTAGCAAGTGAAACATGACATTAAGATTAGAAGGGAAATATTTGCTGAAAATAAGAAAAGGTTACCTCAACTTTTTGAAATGACAAGATGGTATTCAAAAGAGGTATTTTTATACCCACCAGGGAGCCATACAGGGTTTATGTAGATTTGACATTTTCTTTTTTCTTCTCTATTTGTATCTGGAGCCCAGGGTGAACAACCTCCTTTGTGTTTGCTCTCGCTAAATATCTTTTCTGGGCAGCTGCTGATTCAGGCTCTGTGAATAAATAAAATGAAGAGGACCTCCTGCACGATTAAAAAATAAATGCTATTTTCTGAATCCCAACTTGCCATTTGTGGTGTTAGCCTTATCTTATTAGACAAATAAATGGCCTCATTTCCCTCCTCACAAGCATATTAGCTTTGCACTTCCAAAAGCTGCAGCAAGTGAACTTTCCTGACATTAATGGGAGGTGACGGCAGGCAAGGGAAGATGTTGCCTTTGTCCAAGAGGAGGAGAAGCTCTGTGAGCCCAGTGTGCCTGCAGCACTATAGCTTCATGCACAGATTTTATTCTCAGTGCTTGTGAGTGTTACTGAAGGAAATCAAAGACAAAATCCTTTAAGAATTCTATCCTGTCACCCCCCTGCATGCTGCCTCTCACCATTGCTTAGGGAGGACTATCCATGGAAAAATCTCAGTGGTAACTGGGTGCAAGCATTAAAAAATGGGGCAACCTGACAGAAAATGCATTCATTTATAATAATTATAATAGCAGCAACAATTCCATTAGCCTTATTTTACACTTATGGAAATGCAGACACAGAAAAGTCCAGTTTGCTGAGGCTAGGAGTGCCAGCTGGGCCTGGGATGTCAGTCCTCCCCTTTCCAGGTCTCTCTTCAAATGACTAGACCAAATTTGATGATCCCAACACGTGATTTCTCCCTGATATTCTTTATTAAATGTGTCTAAAACTTGCTAGGGGAGCCTCACTCAGCTCTTCAAGGTGCAGGTATCCTCTCTGACCCTCAGTTATATTTGTGCTGCCTCTTGGGAAGCATCAGGCAGTTTGGATGAACGTTCCTCCCCCGGTGGCTCAGTGGCTCTGATTGTATCACTTAGCTCACACAAGCCATGTTTCACATCCCGTTAGTGTGTTCAAAGGCTACTATGCTTAATTCCACCCTGTACCAATGTTTCAGCTCCTGTTCCTTTTGGACAGTCCAACACTAGGGAGGAGGGTGATGAAAAGAATAAAATCACAGAGACAATATGCCACAATGTAAGGAGGCATGAGAGCTGTCAAACAGAAAGTGGAATGGATGCTGTGGCCTCACCAGTCATTCAAGAAGCCTGGGAATCCCCGTGTAAGTCATATATACCAATATGCCCTATAGGAAATGTTATCCCATGGCTGTAAATCCAAGCGAGACATTAAAGCCCCAGCCTCCAGGGCTCATGTGGGTTGTGGGGGCTCCCTGGCTGTGCAGCTGCTCTGCTGCAGTCAGCACGCACTGTGGGGGAGATAGGGGTGGAAGGTGTCCAGATTGCATGTCCAAGGCTTAGCAGGGGCGACTTGGCAGGGCTGCTGTGAACTCAGGGAAGATTAGTCTAAGCAATCTCTATCCTCACCATACATTGTAGAAACTGCAAACATTTTCAATGTTCTGGAGTTTCCAGTGTGTTAGAGCAGGAGGCAGTTGAGACTGAGTTGAGATAAAAGTAAATACCGCTCACATCTACAGCTGTGGTCTTCTCAACCTCCAGAACACCTGAAAAGGACACCAGATTAAATACAGGTTATCAGGATGAAAAATGATGAAACTCCTGTTAGTCAGCATGATGAATTAAATGAAATTTAATCTGCTTTCCAAATGTATCCACAGGACAAACCCAAAGCCTCCAGATGACAAGCCCAGACAAAATGGACTGTTTTCATTTCTCTTCAAGTAAATGGCAAATCTGAACAACTTCCAGAGTTATTGGTAGCTGTGTTGCAAAGCTGTTCCTGGCATGGTGACAGCTTGAGTGGATGGAACTGAAGCCTGTCTGAGGAATGCATTTCTTTGGTTACACATTCAGCAGCTGGAAGAGGAAAGGAGTATTTTGGGGTCATATAGACCAAACTGCCTGAAAACAGAACATGAAGTCACAGAGAGTGCAAATGCAGCAAGACAGGATAAACACAAGTCCTGAGAGAAAAGATGAAAGTAGGTCATAAAATCTGAGAAAAGAGGAGAAACCATGCTTATAATTCATTAGCAATTCCCAGGTTACTTGGCATCTCAGATCAAGTGTCTGGTCCAGGGATGGATTTCACAGGGACCAGAATGATTCCCATTTTCAGATCACTTTTAAAGAAAACTCAGATTTTGCAAGAATTATTCCAGAAACTGAAGGGATTTCTTACATTAGCTGTCTGTTGTGTCAGCCTGGTGCAGCCATCTTCTGGGCTGTATCTCCCAGGAGAGGGGGACAGCTCTCTTTCCTTTCCTCGGTGGCAGCAGTGTGCCAGCAAAGGGAAGTGGCAGCCTCCAAGCCTTTGGGAGATATTCAAAGCCTTGGGGCACCCACATCTTCTTAAAAACTTTATTTCAAGCGTAAGACAAGCCTTAAAACAAGGTCCTGGGCTGTCTGTTGAGGTTTTTATCAAGTGTACCTTTAGCTACTTTAAGCTTAATCAAAATCTGCCTTGAAGCTTATCCATGTGAGAGAGCAGCTCTGACTGCAGCTGGGACCACCACAGGGTGGTTGACTACTCCTTGCCTGGTGAGATGCACTCAGCCTGAGAGTGCTCTCATTTCTCAGCAGCTATGAGGGGCAATTGTATCTACGGTTTCTCTGCTGTAAGAAGTTTCATCAACTAAGTAGAGATGAAAACATTGGTACAAACCCCTGAAATCAGGATTGATGAAAAAAATTGTTCTACTATACAGGTATAATCAACTGATGGCAAGCACACCACTGACTACCTGCTATGGATATGAGTGGAAAAAAGAGCATGAAAGAAGCCCTCATCTTTTTTGTATTTAGCTCCTTTGCTATTGTTGAAACAGATTTTTTTATACTCAGCATGTCTGGTGATATGAACTCCTGAAGGGGCAGAAAAATGTTATGACCATGTCTATCACTGACTTTCAAATGTCCATGGTCACAAAGACAAGGATGGCACTGCTCCCAGGAGCATGGTACTCTCTGGATCCATTAAAGACTAATAGATTTGTGGTAAACCACAAACTATTGGAAGCCTATCAAACTATCTGCTGTGCTGCTCTAAACCTGAGCTAAAGTGGGACTTCCAGAGGAGAAAGGAGAATTTATTTATAGTATGGACATCTTAGAGCCCCGTGTAACAAGAGTGTTTGTTTTTCTTCAGGGTGTTTGAACAGACCTGTTTGGGTAAAGTTTGCCTGTTTGAACAGTGTTATAAATGATATTGAGCTGAAACAGAACCTAATCTTGACAAAGTTGTCTATGTTGCTATGGGACAAACTCCAAGAGACCCAAAGGTGCCTTTTAGTATTACTTGAAAATATTGTTTCCAATACAAGTAATACTTCTCCAGCTTTCTCTTTCTCATTCAAGGGATTGGTGGCTGAATTATATTGTTTCCCCAGGAATGACAGATATTTACCCTGAAGGGATTTTGCTTACAACTTCTGTTACTTTACGTGTCATTGGCTTATGTTGCAGCACAGTAGTGTTCATGAAGATAATGTAATATGAAGTTACAGGTGACGATGTGACATGAGTCATAGGCTAACCTAAGAAACAACTCTTTTCCCTTCAGAATCAAATATCTGTCATTAGGTAGGCTTTTTTCCCAAGTATTTTTAAGTTTTGATCTAACTGGAAATATATCTATTCTGGTAGTGGTGTTTTTTTTCATTTTAAAGGCATTGGAGCACCTGAAGCTTCATCTTAATTAGAGTCACTTTCTGAGGTGGCTGAGTATGTCTAACTTTTTCCTTAAATATGATATTGTATCCTGGTAGACTGTATGAGACTTGTCACATAATGCCAGTGGTTTGAAAATTTGTGAACTCCGCTTGTAATTGCTTAAAAGCTAATGTTTGATAAATACAAACACATATAATAAATAAATTATAATAAAGACTAATAAGGCTAATAAAGGCTATAAAGACTGTCAGGGTGTGGCTGGGAAGGGCAAAGTACGTCAGTCATCTATAAGTAGCCACATTATTTTTTATTAGTTATTTATATTAGTTATTTTAATTATATATTATATATATATTTATTTACTATTATTATAGTAATTATTTTTTGCTAATATACATGTATAATCCCTGCAAAACAGCATCTCCCATTCCACCCACCCTTCCCAGTGTCCTGTTAGACTGGGGTCTAAGGTACTCTTGGAGAATTATTTCCTTCACTGTCTACAGTTACTCCCTGACTTAAAGACACAGGCTATTTGTGGATGTCTTCCATATATGCAATAATGATAACCATGCATATACTGCTGAGATTTTTGGTTTATGTGGTCATTTTGCTTATTAGCCAACCTTCCCAGGATTTATATTGAATTTCAAATCCTACATTCATTCAAGTAGCTACCATTTAATACCTTAATAAATGAATGCTTAGTAATGACAGCATGTTTAGCCTACCCATTGGGCATTGCAGGATTGCAGGCAGAAGTCTGGGGCTTTCAAAGTTTATCTACTGGGCCTCCCCCATCAGTATCTCTGGAAGAACTAACAGTTACATCCTGGAAAGCTAGGACAGATACGTGCATCTGTTTTTGTTCTACTGATTCAAAAGAGTCAGTGATCATATGTTTTAGAACACTGTTTTTATCTGAACCCTGAACTGTTGGTTTATGGCAATTCACAGGAATAAAAATAGTCCAGGGCTCCTTCTAAATTGGCTTTTGGGTGGTATCTCATGTACAATTAGTCCAGTCTCTTGATGGATGACCCTCAGTTAGCATGATCTATATTTATTGCTGGAAAGGATAATTAGTTAACATGTAATAGCTTTAAAGGTGCTTGGCATTATTAAAGTATATAGACTTAGAAAAATATGGAACTGATAGTAGTATAAAATGATACCAAAGCTAAAATGCAGAATCTTGGCAATTACTTTATGGGTATGTAAACTGAATAAGCTGAAAATGAGATTAAACTGTTGGGATGGTCTAGTTGCTGGAACCAAGCTTCCTGGCTCTTAATAACTTTTCCCTTTCCCTAGCTGGACAAGGTTTGCATCCTGCTGTTTCTTCTTGTGTCTTCTTCTTCTTGTGTCTCATTTCTAATGGCTTCAAGACTTTGTCACACTCTAATTGGTTTCACTGCAAATACATGCCAAAAAGCAAGCAGGAAATGGGGGGAAGCCCCACATTTGTATGGGCTGATATATTCTTATACAGAATTAACATAATGCACTATGTGTTGGGAAGAGTTTTTTACAATGAACTCATTGACTTGAGGTTTTTTTACATATTTTATTCAGATTTAGTTTCTAAATAGGAAATCTTTTTCAACTAAATCTTTATGACCTTCTAGTAAACCAAACACAAAGAGAAGGCTATACACAAAGCAATTGCTGTAAGTAATCAACAGAAAGAAAGTACACATAGTACTTGTACAGATCCTTCAGTTACTCAGCATAATTCATGGTATGTGTACTTGATAATTTTGCAACAAAAATTGCTTTTGTGGCATATCTTTTGTGGCAGATTTAACCTGCTACAGATGCTTCTGAGTATTTGCAGTTTCTGAGTACTCATTAACTTTAAAAACTCCGCTATTCAGGGAAACTAGTAACACCATCTTACCAGCACAGGAATTCTATGCTGGAGAATGCTACTGAAGAGTGACTGGAGATACAAGTCTGTAAATGACTTGAATATCAAATTTGCTTAACTTTTGCTTTATTCACCTTCTAAGGCACAAAGAGAAACTCAGTTTTCATTTTTATTTGCAGACAAAGGGACATTTTGCATTCTACCTTCACTGTTTGCTCTCCTGTTCCCTGTGATGGTGGGATAGCAGTACAGTATTAATCTGTGGCCCACTCTGAGTACCCACTGGCTGAGGATGGGCTAAGCCTGGAAGGACATGAATGAGCTTGAAAGTATCCATCAGAGAACACAAGCACATGGTAGGTAGTGAGAGTAACTAAATACAAAATCTTTCACAAAATGCTGAAGCTTTTTTGTACCAAAACTTGCTGCTGCTCCAGCAGGTAATTGCTACTCAAGTACAAAAGGAGTTCATTAGAAGGAGCTCCTGGCTTAAAAATCTTGACCTATATCATACCAGAGATCAGGCTGAATGACCCAAAAATCTCTTCCTCTACCCTACAAGGACAGGAAACAATCAGAAAAAAACCTCAGCATCAGTAAAAAAATCAGATCATTATCCAGTCATACACTGACTGAAGGAACCTAATGGCAAACTGTCTGTCTCCTGTCCAGCTTCTGAAGCTGCTTTTTGCAGCCGAAATGATCCACAACCCTTAAGTGTGAATTGTGATTAATGTCAGCCACAGTTTTGTGGCTATAGCAGCTGTGGCTATAATATCTGGCAAAAGAACCAAATTCCTTTATTAACCTAACCCTACATTATCACCTTTTAATTGGATTCATCCATTAGAAAGACTCCAGCAAAAAGGATGGTCAAGAAGGATGAAACTGATGGCAACAGCCATATACCTTACAGACCTTTCCTGCAGGGATACAGGGACACTTCAAGACCATCCAGACATCTGCTTTGAGAAGGCAGCTTTGTTGTGGACCTATCAGCACTGTAGATTAAAAATTTGTGGTTTTTTTTAAAAATTGTATTTTATTCTCTACTCTGAAGAGGCTTTGTAAATGCTGTCCAGACATACATGGAGCTGCGCTACAGGTTAGAAGAAAAATTATTTCTGTGTTAGAGACAATGTTGCTTGCAACACTGAGGTCACACCTCTCCAACAGGATCCTGCTGCAGGGATGAACAAGGTCTCCATGCATTGTGCTGTGCATGTCGCCCTCAATTAACCGAAGGTGCTTTGCCCCAGGGGCTGCCTGATTCAGCTGTTTGCTGCAGCTCACACCAAATTAACATACAATGAAATCCAAAGATTCTTCCAGGATGAACAGCCTGCTGATTCATCTGTTGTTGCACTGTGTGCTGTACTCATTACCACATTTGATTTCATTTGTGCAGTGCTAATTGTGAAAAATGCAGTCTCAGGCCCTTGCTTTGGGGCATGAAAGATCAACAAACCAATTGCTGCTGCCTTTTGCAGCAATCAAAATGCACCAGGTAAGACAAATTTGGAATGGCTTGCAGAGAAGATGCTGCCGAGTAGGGAGGTGAAAAGGTTTGAATCCTTGTTTAGAAATTTGTGTATTTTGAGGGGAGGGGAAGTGAGGTTTTTTTAATATCTAATTTACAGGAGGATATCGTGTGAATGATTCCTTAATATACATAATCCTTTTCCCTTTCAATCTTCATACATTCCCCAATAATAAAAGAATAATAAAGTTGGATCTATGTTCTAAGGGGCACAGTTTGCTAGAAGAAAAAGTTACTTAGACCATTAACCTGAACAGTGAAAGCAGTAAGTGCCATCTTTCAAGCACGTATGAGGAACTATCACGCTGCCACACTGGATTAAAAACTGAAGTTGTATTACTCATTTCTGTTACAGTTCATACAAAAATAGGCTTATTTACTATGCAATTTGAAAATTACTTTGAGTTAATAATATGACATTCAAAAATTCTCAACAGTTTTGTTTAAACTGCTAACACAATTTTCTTTTCTGGTACCTTTCTAAGTTTAGTAATGACAGTTGGAAAGACATGAATACAGCAGATCAAAGGATGAAATTTCCCTCTAAATTCTTGCTTTTTGGCAGCAAGTAAAATCATAACTAATGAGAATTACTGGTAACTAAGATTCCCTTTTAAATAGTTTGTGATGAATTTCTAATAATATAAAATGAAAGTGGACAAAATAAAATTCCATAAAAGATGCTCCATCTATTCAGCCAATAATGCTTTTGTACTTCACACCATGTGACACCAATTAATGAATGTTTCTGTCACCTACAGAATGCTCTGTGGGGGAACCTGTGGGCACTTCTCTAAGCTCCGCAGCATCCACCTTCACCAGCTGCAACAGTCAAAGATGGGGGTGGAAAAGAAACAAATAGTAAAAAAAAAAAAAGACTTAAGATTCATAAATATGTTTAGGGCTGCTCCTTAAGCTAAGACATTCCCTTAATATATCAGAGAAACATGAAGAGATTTCCAAGGTCTGTTTCAGGATGTGCTGTTTCAGATTGCCTTAACATCCCACATTCCCTAAAGGTCTTTTAAAAAGGTCAGGTTCAGAATTCATGCAAATTTATTCCTTTTAGCTAAAACACAAAATATGACAGAAAGTCTTCCATTGTTAGTAGTAGTATTCTTGTAGTGAGATTGATCCCAATATTTATTTATCAACAGTGTTTATGTGGTAGCACATCTAATCACCCCATGCCTTGTTCTCAGCTATTAGTTCTTATGTCTGCAAGCTTCTAAATACCCTTCACCCTCACTCAGATCCAGAATAAAGTCCCTCTTGGGTAGAGAGGAACAAATGCATTTATGTGATTTTGTACCAGTTCTGTGGAGTCTTTCAAAATGTTAACTGGTAGTGACCAGTAATTCTCATTAGTTAAGACTACCAACCTGGATTTTCATGGCAATGAGGATGTAATTTAACTTACATAAACAAATGAGACCAACCATACAAGCTGAATTTATTTAAGTCATACAGTACAACAAGGAATATAAGCATTTTTGCTTTACATATGTATTGAAAATTCTTTTAAAGTATTTTAATTTTAAAACCTAACATTCAGTAAGAAAGTATACTATCAAAAGCCAAGTTTAAAGACCAGTTAGGAAGTATTTTTACTCTGTTACTTCACAGATTGTGACATGGGAATGTTTAAAACCAATTTTTTTCTGCATAAAAGTCAGAAAAAAACCACTTTTCTGCGATCTTTTGTGTACATAGTTGCAAAGTGTTCTAGCTGCATTTGAGTAAGTGTTCTCTTTTAAGACAACAAGAAATTGAAACCCAATCTTTTCCTGCTACTCAAAGTAATGCAAGCTTTGCCACCGGAATGCATTAAGTGTCTTAGTTCATCTACTTTCAGCTGGTATTCTCGAAATGCTGTATGGGACATTTGCTCTGGCTAACTTCTTACGTAACAATAAATATGCTCATCAGAGCATAGCGAAGTGCTCTTTTAACTGTTTGATGAGCTGCTGTGTATCAACATGGCCTGGAAATGCTTCTTCAGACTTCTGAGCTGCTGTGTAACTTCTCTGAAGATCTCCAACCTGTAAGAAACACACAAACTAATTTTGAAAATCCAAGCACTGCAGTATTTGCATCATGTATTCTTTGCATTCTGTGCAGTACATTTCTGATGCTCGCAAATTTTAAACACAGATGGTCCGAAGAGTGAGCAGAGTCAGTATAAAGACATTTGGATGCAGGATTATGTCGCACTTCCATCAAGGGATGAGAAGAAAAAGACAGAAATGTGATTTTAACAGGAGGGATGCTTCAAGACATCAACTTAACATTCTCTTAACATGCAACTTCTTGGAGAATGGACAAGGTACATACCATGCCCAGTGCTTGAAATAAGGAGGAATAAAAAATACAAGTTTTGCTTTTAAACTCCATAGAAGCACTACTGTATGTACAAGCAAACCACAACCCATCAGGCCTCTATAAAAAACTCCTTGTGATTTCCTGTTTCATCACAGATGTACAACAGCATTGGAGAATTAATGGTGCTCCTCTGTTGCTTTTAGAAGGAATTGTTTCCTACTTAGGGAATTTCATTTTTTTGAAGAATTAAAAGGAAAGCATCTCAGAAAGTGGGTTCAGCGAAAAAGAATTCAAGTGCTTGGGAACACATCTAATAAAAGTGGTAACTCCTGAATGGAAAGGAAGGAGCTATGGACAGCTGGGCATCACTCAACACAGAGCTTCAGCACAGCAAGAATTCTTTGAAGGAGAAGAATCCAAAGTCCTGGCCAGAGAAGTCACGTTCTGTAAACCATGGCCTTACACTGAATGGAAGGACTGCATTACCCCACTGCACCAACACCTGGCTGATGTGGCCACCTGTCTTCTCCCATAACCTGTGAGGGGTTTTGTGCAAAATTGATGTAACAAGACACTTGCAGACTAGGATTTACTCCCTAATCATTAAGTAAAAAAATGCAATTATTCAACACCCTCTTGTGTTTCACAATGGAGAGAATATGCTTACAAATTAATGGGTTATTCTCTTTTTGATGTGTGTACTTCAGTATCTGTAGGAGTGGAGCTGCCCACACAACATAGAATCATAACAGAATCATGAAGGTGTAGGCACAAGCAGAGGAGCAATTTTTTTCTTGTGAAAAACATAAGGACTTGTACAAGTTTCTCTTATTAACAAGAATGTTGGACACTGTTAATACAGTATCTTAGACACTCTGGATGAAATAAATTAACACAAAAAATTCAGAGGTTGTAAAGCTGAATAACAGGCCTTCCTTTTGAGATCAGTAAAATATTATCAGTAAATTATAGTCTTTCTATCATTATTGATAAATCATATGATATTATTTCACTTCACATTCTGAAAAAGCTTGATTGTGAAGGCTGTAGATGGAATTGTTAACAAATTGTTCATCTTCCAGGCATTTGGACAATTACAAAGTTACTTCATAGACAGTTGGCCTCATTTATTCTCAAAAGCAAACACTGGAATGGCTACTTTGCCACACTTCTAGGTACTAAAATGAAAATGTACTTTAGCATTTTCCTTGAGTTTATGCACTATGTATTCTTTTGTCTTATCTATCTAGAATTCTCAGTAATAACAGTAAAAAACCACTTGCCTCACCAAGGCTCAATTTTTAGATTACAAGAAGAGGATAATGCATTACCTTCTCTGAGAGAATGGCAACATTGAAATGGGGCTCATACATATGAGGTGCTAAAGATGAAGCAGTCTGCAGCAAAGCTCTTGCCTATGCAGGGAAATAAAAAAATAAATGTGAAATCTGGAAGGGAGAGTAACAAGAATCTAATGCAATATTAATATTCTTGAAAGAAATCATCCTAGGTTTTCTTTATTAAATCTTTACTAAGAAAGCCATTTTCAACAAGGTTACACCAACAGTGAAAGCATAACACAGTCAAATAGCATTGAAATGAATAGAGACTTTTGGTTGAGTCATAAAAAAATTATTGAGACTTATTATACTCAATTAAGTAGCTCAGTTTTAGACACTGAAGCAAATATA
>VZTN01028713.1:40437-80504 GCA_013400515.1 Erpornis zantholeuca
AAGTATATTAAATAAAACCCAAATTATTTAAAGAACACCCTGCTGTATTTATCTGTTGTCTCTGACAGCTCTATCTTAAACATCCCTGAAACTATAAATTTTAACATACAAATGACAGCTTTCACACTCAAACATTTTAATAAAATCAGGTTTCTTTCTCACTAGCAAAATAGAAGCATAAAAAAAGCAAAACAAGCTAAGTATCAGAGTGCATGCTGGAAATCCAATACAAAAATAAGGTCCACTTGTGAAAGATTTTACTAAAACATGGAGAACTTAAAGGGGAAAAATCCAAAACTTTTAAAAACAAAAGTAACCGTAAACTGTGGCAAGACTGAGCAAGGAACTTACTAAAACTCCCTGCATCTGAAAAACCTGAGTACATGCAACAGTACTTATGAAAAAATACTGTGTAATAAAATCCAAGATAAGCAAAATATCATCCCTTTTTTTATTCTTCTGCATAATTTTATTGCCAAGATGATCCCAATTTTTAATTATACATGTGATACAGGAAAAAAAAAGAAAATTTTAAGCTAAAAAGTGAAGTAGACAGGAAGCTATTCTAATGGAAAGACTGCAGTGCTAGTTATGAGTAATCACAACTTCCACAATTGAGGGTATGCTCCACTAGGGAATTAAATGTCTACAAATTTACTGATTATGAAACTGAAACTAAACCCAAAGTTTATCTGTCACTGGAAACTTCCAGTCCTGGGTTCATTTCAGTGTTTCCATGGTAATTGCTAGGTTATCTGAATAAAGTTAACTTCTCTCTAAGAGAATTTGCTCTTTAAGAACGTATTTACAAGTCTTTATAACTTATTATAGCTCTGCGAGGTATATATGACTCTATCAAATTAGCTTGCTCTCATGAGGTTTAAAACAAGCCCACAGCAGTTCAAACTGTCCAAAAAACACATATACATTTTCCCTGCATGTGGATAAGGATGGCTACATTTAATCCACCATGCATGTCAATTACACATCTAAGCACAGTACAGCCTAGTACACTCAAATTAGGTAAGATGGAATCACCAAGCTTACTGATGCAAAAGTATTTATCAAGAACCTGCTGCTTTGTGACTGTCTTAGGTTACAATGTAAGATGTAACCAAATGTATGTATTCCATCACCAGCTGTTGAAACAGGTGGGGCAGTGCTCTTTGTCTCTTTCGTGACACATCCCTGATAACTCCATCTGGGGGACATCTTCTGTTAATGGCCATCCAGCCTCACTGCATGACTCATAGAATTACACCAGCCCATTGTGGGATGCTCTGCCCAGGGGGAGGACCCAAGCATTCCTTCCTGGACATAATCTGACGTTTGGAACACCACAGTCAGCCCTTACCTACTGGATTCCCAGAGGACAAGAGCTACATAACCACCAATGGACCTTCAGAGGAAGACCAGATCCTTCTACAGCTTCGACAGAACCACATCTATCACTTCAAAGAGGACTGCAGCCACCCCTTAATGAGACTGCTACCACCACCCTGACCAACAGGGTGTTGGTTGTATTCTGACTCTATCAGTGGTTTTCTACTAATGCATTTATTTTTAATTTTCCTATTAAATTGTAGTTCTGATTTCAAGTCTCTCACTGGTTTGCTTTCAAACTAGGACAGTGACAAAATTTTAAAGCAATCTCCCAGCTAAAAATTCCCAACTTTAAAGAGCTAATCTGATTGCTCACTTTTGCCACCCAACAAAAGGATGTTATCTACATTAATAAACTGAATACACAGTCAAAGTTGCCATTGAAGTGATGATTACAAAGTCATGGGGTTTGCTTTGCACATCAATTTTTAAAAAGTCGCAACAACTGCAAAGCCATTGTAAACCTTGTTTGTCTTTAATGATTCACTTGGATATGCCACAGAATGAGCAGTTTAATGGGAGATGGCATGACCATACAAAGCTCACACTGAAACATGTATAACAGTTATTTGTGTTTTCTGCCTGTAAGTTAGACATTCATATGATGCCTCCACCTCAGAGAAATGACATGTTTGTTAAATACAAAAGGGCTAAATGAAGCATTCTTTTAGGCTGAGATTCAGCACTGACCTGTTCAGTGTGACCTTTTCGCATTTCCAGCACAGCCAAATTGTTGTAAGCTTCTGCATAGTCATTATTGTTGACTAATGTCAGCTTGAAACACTGGTAAGCCAGATTCAGGTCTCCTATGCCCTAAAAGTGAGAGTGCATTTTTATTTGTGAAAAAGTTGGAAACAACATGAACTGTTTTGTTTTCTGGAGCATCTTTTCACCCAAAAGTACTAAAATGGCATGCAAATTACAATAAAAACATGCTGATCAGAAACATACGTGCTTTCTTTCCAGATCCTCTCATTTTTTCCTTATTCTTTCTCTATACAGAATTGTTTCTATCCAGCACAAACTTCCATACTCCAAGTGATATTCACTTCATCTATTTTAACCTTTAGATGGTTAAAGTGTCATCTAAAGATAATGCTGCTACTGTGGGTAAGAAAAATTGAGATGTCTCCAGAGAGGAAGTCATCTTGCCTCTTGGTCTCTGTATTTATTTAACTTAAGGGAGATTCACTTCTGAGATGGAGCAGCTGACTACTACTACTGTAGTGTTATGACTGACACCAACACAGCATCAGGTTAAACATCAAAAGTGACAAATGCTGGAAAATACAGGCACATCAGTTCAAATTTCAATGTTTTAGGCAGTATAAATTACTGTGTTTATCCTAGTTGCAGTGCAAGGAAGACATACAGTTGTGTTTCTGACTCAAATCACTCTCAGCAATTGAAAACAACTCACGTTAGAAAGCTGTCAAAAACTTAATTCAGCAAACTTATTCTGGGCATGTAGCTAAAGAGAAATCTAACACAACTTCTTGAAGAACATCTGCAGAAATGGGCAAGAATGTAAGAAAAATTGTGTAGAAATTTAACAAAGTTTATCACACAACTACAGAATATTTCTATAGCTGCCTCTAAGACAGAGAAACATACCTTCTCAACTATGACCTACTTAGTGCTTTATATTGGCTACTTATTGTTGAATGTGTAGTTTTAGGACAAGAGAATCATTCTAAAGCTCCATGTAAAACAAATAACAGTTCCTAGAAAAATATCTTGAATTCCCTTTTTTTTGGTCAGATTAGCTTGTTTTTCAGCCAAGGCTTTCAAGAGCTGGTATGTGTTGCAATTTTTTTAGAAAGATGGGAAGGTTAAAGACAGTGGGGAGTGAGCATCTTTCAGGAGGAGAAAGTCACATTCTGTAAAGTACAGGTTTCTCTTGCTGCTTCTTCCCTACTGAAGTGCAAATAAACATTCCATTCAAACATTCCATTAGTGTTTGACTTTATCCTGTGCACTATCAGGTTTTGTATTTCCAAGTAGGGAAATTACTCCTTCCTAGTTATTTTTTTTCACATTTTTTATAAATCATATTTATTCAGAAAGATTGTTAGTATTTTTCATACCACAGCCACGTGTCCCAAGTTGTACCACACATCTGCTGCCTCCTCCTCATTTTCAGCCAAAAACAGTGCCCGTTCAAATGAAGATAGTGTCATATCATATTGCTGGGCATAGAAGCAACAGAGGCCCAGATTGTTAAAGAGCTGGCAGTTATAAACACCCATCTGCAGTAGCCGTCTAGATAGAAAGAAAACATCTGTTTCATTAATTTTTGAAATTAATTTCAAGTAGGAGTTCTACTCTAAAAGACAAAGTTCTCTCCTCCTTACTCCCTATTCTGATGGTGTATAAAAACTAAGTGTTACAGTCTTACACTTGGTTGTTTCATGGAGGGTAGTGCAGGGTATTTTTTATTAGAATCTGTGCAAAACAGATTCTGTGTAAATTATTAACTTCTGTCTTCTTGACTGGGTCATATTATCTGACTTTACTGTAAGAAAGAGATGTAGCAGACTTTCTCTCTTTCCTCTTTCCAATCCCTCAACATCAATGAAGCTGTAGTTTGTTGTAGTTTATGAAACTTTTAAGTCTTGATTTCCATCCTTCAGTACTTCTCTAATTAGTTACAGTACCTTTAGATGTGAATCTACATTAATCTTACACATCGAGCACAAATCACATTTTTATTCACATTGATACTGTTTAATGTGTCATTTAAAATGGAGATGTATTATAAAAATTCTGTTTATTAATATTTATAGGAAAACCAAAAATGGTATAGGGCTAGGGAAAGTGAGTTTCTGAATCTAAAGCATAAAAGAGCTCAAGTCCAACAGAAATGTGATAGTGCTCTTAGTGACTTAATCTGCTCTTAGCGAGAGAACATGAGGCTTCTTTACACTCTGACTGTATTGAAATAAAAATCAAGCAGCAGTGTTTAACACTATCTTTTCACTGCTTTCAGGAAAACACAGACAAAGCCCAGCCCACATTCCAAGTCAGGGATTTTGTGGTCACAACTCTTGGTCACTTCAGGTGGAGTAAGGGCTAAATAGGAAGTCCTTGTGCCTTCTGTATGCAATTGAAGTTGAGAGTAAGATCCACTGTTTCCAATCTGCCTCATACTGTGAAAGAACATTCCTTGTTTATTAGTTGAATGGTAACTGGTTTGATAATCTTTGTTGATACTTCTACATATTCCTCATGTAATGACTACAAGTTTGTAGTGACATAATTATCACGGTATAAAAAGATACAAAAGTGAACTGATTTTATGGTGATATTTGTCCAAATGCTCATTCATCCTCCCATGACAATCTCATTAATTTCTTTTACTGCATTATAAAAATGAACCCTTTATATTACCTTCCCACATATTCTGTTCCCCCTCCCTCCCTCCCTCTCCATAAGTACAGATACCTGTAAAACCGCAGAGCTATCTCTGGTTGGTCTGAATAAAAATGGTTACTGCCAATGCATGCAATGGCTTCCACATGAGTATTGTCTTGTTTTAAGACGTCTTTATAGTACTCTGCAGCTGAGGAGATATTGTTCATTTCCTATACAATTGGACAAAAATTCCAATTACTTCCATTGTTTATCACCTATTTTTAATGTGGAACTTATTAAAATGTTAATCTACTGAGTATTTTATCTATGCCCTGTATAGTACTTAATTGAGATTAATTACATATGCTCTTAAAGTTCTCTGATCATACCATTCAACACCACTGTTTGGCATCTTCACAAGCAACACACACACCCATGAGAAGAATGCATATTAATTTATTAGTAATATCCGTACCTAAAATTAATTCTATGCCACAGCTACAAAGAGACTTATTTGGTTTTTATTTTCAGAAAAAGAGACAGCCTGTTGTATTGGGTTTGGAAATTGAAGGGGGACTACAGGGGTAGCTTCTGTGAGAAGCTGCCAAAGCTTCCTCCATGTCCAACAGAGCCAATGACAGCTGGTTCCAGGATGGACCCACTGCTGGCCAAGGCTGAGCTCATCAGAGAAGGTAGTAACACCTCTGTAATAACATATAACATATTTAAAAAGGAAAAAAAAAAGTTATGGCACAGATGTAATTGTGGCCAGGAAGAGGGGAGTGAGAATGCGAGTGTTGTGAGAGGAACAACTCTGCAGACACCAAGGTCAATGCAGAAGGAGGGGCAGGAGGTGCTCCAGGCACTGGAGCTGAGATTCTCATGCAGCCCGTGGTGAAGACCATGGTGAGGCATCTGTGCCCCTGCAGCTCATGGAGGTCATCCACCTGCAGCCTGTGGAGGAGCCTCATGCTGGAGCAGGTGGATGCTCAAAAGGAGGCTGTGACCCTGTGGGAAGTCCATGCTGGAGCTGGCTCCTGGCAGGACCTCTGGCCCCACGAGGAGAGGAGCCCACATCGGATCAGGTTCACTGACAGGATCTGTGACCCCGTGGGGACCCCATGCTGGAGCAGCACCACGTGCAATAAACATTTGCCCCCTCTTGTATAATGCCTTGTGGTACCCAGAGCCGTGCAGCAAGTTTCCCAGTACAGTAACACAGAACGGACTTACTTCCCCAGTCAATGTCTCACTTATGTGCAGTGCTTTTTAAATCAACTCATTAATTGCTCTGAACACAAACAAGAATATAATTGCATATTAAGAGCTCTTATGTCTTTGAAAACAGGAATCATGAATTTACCAAAACTTGTACTACCTAGGATATGCCAGTTAAGAGAACTGTATTGTATATAAATATATCCTTGGATGTGTGCTACTTGGAAGATGAATTAGGGTAAACTCACTGCTGTAAATGACAGTGCACTGTTTCTTAGGCGTGCAAGGCCCTGATGATACTATCCCATATAAGAAAAAGAAATAAATTAAAAGATCAAACTCACTTTCTGTGTTTATGTAGGAATAATTTCTACCTGTAGCTATAGATAGAATGTGCTCCCAATATAACTAAAGAATAAGCTTTTATATAAGCTTGGCAGGGTATTCAGCTACCAAAAAAAAAAGATTTCTTGTGATTAAAGGAAATAGTAATAAAACAGTCCCTTTAAAAATTACGGGATTTTTTAAAATGAAAAATGCTCTACAACTCTTCATACTGTCAAAAGTTAGTGACAGAAGAAAAGCTCCGATTAAGATGCCTGATACATATACTCCATTTGTGAGTCTATGTAATGAAAGCAGCCCTCTCTTACAGTACAAATCTTTGCTAATGAAGCTATAATCCTGCACTCAGGTGTCAGTGCAAAACTAGATCCTATTAAGTTTATGCTGCTCTTTAATAATTCCTTAAAGGGTTATGCAATGCTATATATGGTTCTGCAAAATAATATCCATATTTAAAACTATTCAACAATTCAGAAAGAAAAGCCTCCAAAAATTATGCAGCTGTTTTCTTCCTTGCTGAAGGACAAAAAGGATTTAATATGAAAATGGATTAGGGCTTAGGGGTTAGATGAGAATGATGAGAACAGGACAGAATGCCAAGCATGAATATAGACAAAAAAAATTCATTACTCTGGTTTTAATATTTGTTCTGGAACAGCACATTACCAACTTTCAGTGAAAAACAATATTAAGTCCACTGTTTGACATGAAAATACACAATTTTAAAATACAAAATACATGGTTACTAAGCTAAAGTGAAACTATTTTAAAACTAACCTTACTTAATACAACATCTACTTCCTAACTAAGAAACACTGACACTCAAACTGTTCTCAGAGGGTTAAGAAACTAATGGTAGCACATAGTGCTAATAAAAACAACATAGACAAACTATTTTGCTGTTTAATTTTGCTAGCTGGTGACTTAAGCAGTTTTAGTATGATGAAATGTACATAAACTAGCCCCAGCTGCAAGGACAACATCTGGACAACTTGACTTAATGTGGACTTGATTCTGCATGCCATGGGCAAAATGAGATCTCATTGGTGTGATTAACCATTGAAACAAATAAGCCTGCAGGGTTCCCCTGACATTAGCTTGGTACCTTTGTGGAAAGTTACCTGCCTTGCATTAGTAACACTGACAATAAGCACAGTTGGTTTTTGATGACCTTACAGTTGTATTCAACTACTGACTCTTTTTTCTTGTGCAAGCAGCTGAATTTGGCCACTATAAGGACTGAATAGTGGGTGCATACCTCGTAGATTCTGGCAATTCCACAAATAAGAGTCACTTCTCCAGGAAATCGATCTAACCCTTGCTTGAAAAGGTTCAAAGCTGTTACAGGCTGATCCAAGCGCAAATACACCTAAGCAAATAAAAAGTGTATATAGATGTCAAATGTCTGACTTTTATACACGTTCTGCTGCTTAACAAGGGAGATAAATAAAAGGGAGGACACTTCCATTTATGCAGTAAACCATTAGCTGAGATGATGAATAATACTGGAAAAATAATGGAGGGAACACTGAATAAATCTGTGTAATGGAGATAAAATAGGCTACTTAATTAAATTTACCTCATACCATCTATACCTTATTAATTTGAATGTTACGAATTAAAAATATCTTGTTATATATTATCATATATAATATACTTTGAGGTGAAGGTGTCACCTTGTATATTTTCCTGTTTAATGTATTTTCAAAAATTTGTGTTTAGGCTTTAAAGAACTGGATCTTCAGGTTGATAGTGCTGGAATATCAAAATGTTTTACTCAAATAAGACTGCATTGCACAGAGCAGTGACACTTTCAAGTTTCCTTACTGCTCAACCAACCTCCCCTGTCACAAACAAGATCCTATGGAAAGAGGGCAGCTTTGCCCATGTGATTTTGGCTTCTGTGTTGATTACAAAAATGTGCCACATGGATAATAATTGTGTGAGAACTGGACATCCAATGTATTGCAATGTGTTGATAGGGACCACCTCTGAAGCTGTCACCATAAAGCCCTTCTGCTGTGGGGTATGGCAAACAAAGCTACAGCAAAGGGAAAAACCCTGCACACATGCTTTGAGAAACTAGAATGATTTATCTATCTCCCACTATGTGGAAAAGGATTTTGTTGGAGAAATAGTATATTAATTAGTGCTAGTATTTGATACTACTAAAAAAGGGAAAGAATCTGTGACTGGTAGCCTGATACAAACATTTCGTGATGAAATACAAGACAAAGATCAATGTTAACTGAACACCTGAGAAAGCTTCAACCATGATTTCTGCTTTTGCCCTTGAACTTCATGGACTTCTGACTGCCAACAATCAAAACTGTATATTGTTTTTTTGCAATCCTATAGATATATACTGCTGTAGACATTTGCAAAGAATTCTTTCCTATGACCATTCAATGACATTCTTAATTGTCAAAGTGGTGACAACTGTGAATGTCTTCCAAGAAAGGGACTGTCATTCCAAGTTGGTCATTGTAAAAATGAAAAAAATACAGGCATTTTTTACACTTGTTCTGCTAATGTCACTCGCATTTCCTGTATTAACTTAGAAAACTAATGCCTTCTTGTGAAAATCTATAAAAGAGCAAGGGTTTTGGAGGCCATGGTACTTCACAGACTAGAACTACAGTAGTTACATCATTAACCATGAATGACACATTCAATTTTAAAAATGGACAGTGGGAAACTCCCCTAGATCTGATCCTTTTTTATATTTGTATCTTTTTTATGAAGTTTGTTTTCTGAGTATTAATGGCTTAAATCTGTTCTGTTGCTTAATCTGGAGGTTCACTCCAAAGATGAACTCACTACAGATGCTAAGACCACACAGCCACAGTGCTCTACTATGTAATTTTGATATCCAGTGTGATATCACACTGCCCAACATCTCTGCAGACTAGCAAGCTCTATATGAGGCAAAAGAAATTAAAAAACAGGTGGGGTAATTTCCATCTACTCACAGTTGCTTTGGGGAGTCATGCTCCTTAAGAGCACTACAGCTATAGTAAATGGTTTATATACTAAAAGTAGAATGACTCCATTCTCTTTTTGGTCTCTCTCTTACCTCTTGTAAAAATATCCCATTTCTAGCTCTTCTAGGTCACGAAATACTTTGTAACTTCACAGCAGGTCCTGACTCCTTTAAAGACTCCTACTTTTTCATTTTTCTTTTGGTCTTTTATCTTTTCGTAAATTACATTTCAAGGGAGAGATCACTTTCAAGAAAATATTTTTAAAAACCCAGATAGCTGTTGCAATAATGAATATAAACAAAACTAATATCATAGTATCAGTATATTTCCATGGAATTTTATGCAATCATTATTTTTTAATGGCTGCGTAACTCGAGTCTGATTTTTTCAGTTGTATTGGATTGAGCCTTTACTCTATTGCCTGTCCACTGAGAGTCACTACATCATGCAATGCAATGTTTTATACTTGAGCAAGCTGGTGGGAGGTGGAAGATCAAATGCAGCTCCTGAATGAGCTAGTACTGATGTGGAAGGATGCAAATCTCCTGTAATTAACCATTGTTTGCTAATCTAATTACTCTGCCAATTTAATAATTCTGTGTAGTTCATGGAGCAAGTCCAGAGAAGGGCCAGCAAGATGATTAGAGGGATGTAGCACCTCTCCTGGGAGGAAAGGCTGGGAGAGTTGAGTCAGCCTGGAGAACAGAAGCATGTGGGGTCACCTAATTGCAGCCTTCCAGTGTATGACAGGACCCTACAAGAAAGCTGGAGAGGGACTTCTTACAGGGACATGTAGTGGCATACAAGGGGAAATGGCTTAGAGCTGAGGCTGGTAGGTTTAGATTAGATAGTAGGAACACCTTGCCTAGAGAAATTATGGACGCTCCTTCCCCGAAAGTGTTCAAGGCCATGTTGATGGGGCTCTGAGCAACCTGCTCTAGTGGAAAGCATCCCTGTCCATGGGGCTGGGGGGAACCAGATGATCTTTGGCATCCCTTCCAACCCAAACCATTTTGTGATTCTATATATTTTGCAGAATGACTCATGGTAGAGACAGGAATCTAAGATTACTAAGGTTGAGTCAATGAACTCTAAACACTGTATTGAAGACAACTCTCCAGATAGCAATGATGTTAATTTAAATACAAAATATAAACTGCTCAAGAAATGTAAAGCACATATGAATATCTGAATTATCCACTACCAGTGATGACTTTTGTACAGGCCTGTGACAGCTGGCTTAAGGGGAACTGATAGAGAGCAACTGGTTTCATCTCCTTCTAGGACATGATGAAGAAAAATGCAGTTTTAGTTTTTCACAGGCCACCTTCTCTTAAATGTCATAGAAAACATTTAGAATCTAATGTCTATCCTGGTAAACAAGCAGTTCTGAGACTCAGCTGTGCCACTTGTTCTTTTAAAGCTTTTAATGCCTTTATTTTGACAGAACATTCCCTATTTTAAGGTCTCTGATTGCTTCCTTTAAGATCACTTTGTTTTGATTTTGCTTGTGAAACTAGGATTTTGAGCATGGCTCTTTATTTACAGATTTCTAGCATTAGTTTCCTAGGAGACCATATATAGCCACATTGTTCTTCATACTGGAACTCTAATAATTTTTTAGCTACATAATCCTCATTGGAGTTCAGAACAAAGAATCCAGTAACATAGGAGATTGTTTTTAATCTTGTTTGTGAAATCTGGGAGCTCTAAAATAATTTCGTAAACTAACAACTTCCACTGCAACTGTTAGCATATATTGCCTCAGGCACGGAGATCATACACTTTTAAACACAATGATGTATCTATGACTTACTTTTGCCAAATATAAGATTGTATCAACCATGTCCTGCTGCTTAAGGGCTGACTTAAATTGTTTTTCAGCTTCACGATATAATCCCAACCTAAAAAGAGAACAGATACATATAGAAGGTACTTGTTTGTTGGGGTTAAGCTTTTTTTTAAAAAAAGCTTATGAAATAATGATGCAGTGCACACTAAAACTAATACAAACTGCCTGAAAGCACACTTTAAGACCACATATTTGTGTGCATGTTAACAAAAAACATGTTGTTTTATAAAAACAAACCAAACCAAACCAAACAAAACAAACCAAAAACAACAACATTCGAAACTATGAAAAAGACAAATCCATGAAATTTGGCCCCCTCTTACACATGCAGCCTTCTGGTGCTATGTGAATAACGATGTACCCATATTCACAGGACTTCCTCCTCTTAGAACAGACAGTAGAAAACGAGCAATTAATGTCTCAACTCTACCCAAACTGTTTCAGACCAGAATTTCCTCACCCATGGCAAAGATCACAAAAGTACTCTCCACTGTGAATGAACATCATAGAAGTCTATTTAATCTCAAATGCATTCATTTTGCATAATTACAGTCAAACATTTTACAGTAATCTATAAAAGCTACAAAACTAAAAATTAAGAGGACTGTGCAATTTCAACAACAGAAAATAGTACACTCGCTCATGTACAAATTGCCTTTTGTTTCCTTCAGCCAAAGAGCACATACCTGCTGAAGAAATGCAAAGCACAAACAGAACAAGCCAGCTAAAAGAGAAAAACACAGCCAATGGGGATATAAGGTATTTTGGGATCCTGAAAGTCCATATACCTGCTCGGATGAATTAGTCTCTACAACAGGATTCATAAAAATCCTGAAAGTAATGAATGACCTCTAAGCTCATGTATTGGGTTTGCATGAGAAGGTTTTGGTAGCTGAGGGACTACAGGGATGGCTTCTGTGAGAAGCTGATGTGTTCTCTGATGTGTGACAGAGCCAATGCCAGACGGCTCCAAGATGGACACATTGCTGGCCAAGGCTGAGCCCACCCATGAGGGTGGTAGTGCCCCCATAATTAGCATAGGAGTAATGTACATGCAGGGATAATACATTTAAGAAGGAGGAAAAAACAGTGCAATGGCAGGCAGAGAGAGGAGGAAGAATTTGTGAGAAGAGCTCTGCAGATACCAAGTTCAATGCAGAAGGAGCATGAGGAGGTGCTTCAGAAATTCCTCTGCAGCCCATGGTAAAGATCATGGTGAAGCAGCTGTGCCACCTTTAGCCCATAGATGTCTATGAGGATGCAGATACCCACTTGCAGCCTGTGAAGGAACCCATGCTGGAGCAGGTGGATATCCGAAGGGGGCTTTGACCCCCTGGGATGCCCATGCTGGAACAGACTCCTGACAAGACCTTGGCCCCATGAAGAGATGAGCCCACATTGGAGAAGGTCTACTGGCAGGCTTGTGACCCTAATGGGACTCATGCTGGAGGAAGGGAAGAGTGTGAGGAGTCCTTAGCCTGAGTAGGAAGGAGCAGCAGAGACAAACTGACTGCAACCTTTATTCCCTGTCCCCCTATGTTGCTGGGGAGGGAGGAGGTAGAGAAAATAGGGAGTGAAGCTGAGCCCAGGAAGAAGGAAAGGGTGGGGAGTTGTTTTAGGAACTGTTAATATTTCTCATTATCCTACTCTGATTTGATGCTTGCATACGGGCTGCCAGCCTGAGACCTCAGCATATTTTTAACTGGTACTTCTTGGGCAATGTAATTCTGGCAGAAAGTGTCTAACATGAAAATTTTATCCTGTATTATTTCATCACTCTGAAGCCTTTATTGACAGGTTATTTCTCAAACTAATACTCTAATACTGTAATGTTTATTTTATGTGGTCTGTTTTAACAATAGTTCTTTGCATTTATTGGCTGACTTTTCAAATAATGACTTTAAAATCCATTAACAAAGGCAAAATTGCAACTAATTAATTTACTCGGTATGGATGCCTTTGCCTCAAGCAGTGGTCTCCTTGTACATTAAAGGAGATTTAACTATAACCACAGCACTCTCCAACAAAGCACCTTCTGAGCTATTTCTGTGTTCAGTGTTGCACAATACACCCAGCAGTACAGGTCCTGCACTCACACTCACTCGCCACAGAAGAAATTAACAATATCTTACCTATAGTAGCACTTCCCAATTTGGACTTTCCACCACCAGTCCTTGAATTGTGCGTGCTCAGTGGCAAGGGCTGCCAAATCTAGAGCCTTCCAAAACAAACCCATCATCTTAAAATTAATACCATCAATGTTTACACAAAGAAAACACTGTAAAGATTTTTGTAAAGAGAAAATTTTGAACAAAAGTCCAGTTAACTTGAGGTGGAGGCACTGCTTTTTGTTTATTATTTTTATCCTTTAGTGCATAAAACAGCTGAAAGGATTATTTGTCCCTATAAAAATAAGCAATCCAAACAGCTTCTTCTAAATCAAAGAGAAAATAGAAAATTAATTTGATCAGACTCCTGCAGTGCAGCTTCAAAATATACTATTTGTTTAAGCAGAAACACTTTTTCCAAGCTTCCCATCCTTGTTCAGTAAAAGTTGTTAAAACAAAGTAAAAATAAACTGAAATAAAGAAATAAGTTCAGTGAGTTTGAAGTACCATAGAAGTTTTCATCTCATTGCTAATATCAGGTTGCCATCACTTTCGGAAACTCTCAAATGTGTACAATAAGAAATATTTCTTCCTTTAAAAAGTCTATAATGTAAATAATTATTTTATTACAGGGAAAACAGAGAAAAGAAATAGATACCTATGAAGATGGTGAAGGTCTAAAATCTCTTTTGTCTGGTATACTGGAAAAGCAGGTAAGCTAACCAGTGTACTCTGATCAGCCACCACAGCCAGAATCTATGAGCTTTCATGTTTTAGCTATAATTTCAGCACTTCTGTTAAAACAAATAAATGTCTGTTTTGTACCATAACCTACCACAGAAGCACTTGTGTTTCTTTTTTTTTTTAAATTTCATTTTGTCTCAGAACATATCAAAGCCATGCCATGTTTGTTATATTTTCAGGATATCATCAGAAGTAGGGTAAAAAGCTCTAGCACAGTATTTTTATAACAAAGAACTGACCTTTCTTGCCTGGGTTTTTTTTGGTAAACATTTTTCAGACCAAAGAAATCAGAAACAAGTTATTTAATAGGAACAATATGTAAAAGTTCTGTGCACCAGTTACTCAGTAGCAGAGAAACAAAATTCCAGGAAAAATTAATCTGAATATTGAAATGCTGTAAGAGCCCAATTTAGTGACATCTACGCCTACGTTGGATTCCTGTTCTTTCTGCTAGGGAAATGAGGCTGCAAGGAGTCAATGGGTTCAGATATGACATTATGAAGAAAAGTCATTGGAGCTTTGACAATTCAGACAAGTTGCTCTCCTTTGGCTTTGTGAGAAAAAATAATTTGTTTTCTGTAGCAATTCAAGCAAAGTAGTTGCATCAGTGCTGTCCCTGAGAGAAAGAGACAGCTGTCATTCCCTGCCTCTGTGACAGGAGAGAGAAAACTCAGGTAAACCCACAACTCTGAATTCACTACTTCTTCAGGTTAGGTGAAATCCTTGAAAGTGTTAGATGGCAGTTCTTATCTTGGCTGCCCTTTGTTTCTTAATGTCTTTTCAAATTGCACAACAGGGCCTTTGGATGCTACAGGTACAATGGGGATTAAGCTTCCTTCAAGACAGAAATTGTTTCGATTCCCTTCTGGACAGATTCTTCCTTTCATAGGAAGGTATATAAGGAATTTGGTCCCAGTACTAGAAAATCTGTGAAAGTAATTGACATTAAAACATGTTAATGTTTTTGTTGCATTTACAAATGTATAAACAATGTGTGCGACTGTCAAATACCACAGCTGCTTCTAATGCAGCAGGAGCAGCCACTTTAGAAGAGTAAGAATCATACTGCAAATACCATGCTTCTAAGAGCTTTCCTCAGAGTTCTCTGATGGCAAGGGCTCAAGAAGGAGGACTGAGTTTCAGAAAATGATCCCTCCTGTAGCTACACATTCAAGTTTCTTTCTGGTACCCTAATTACTTCTGATAACTATTTCATGCAAGGCTAACAATTTTGGTTGTGATTGGAAAATGGGAACTAAGACTGCTTCAGGCTTAGTAGATAGTAACATCAGCACTTTATCTGTCAGTGCAGATCCTGAACTCTTCCTGGGATCTTCTTAATATCAAGAAACACAACATGACTTCACTGTGAAGTTAGTTTATGAAATTCAATCCTATTTTTATACTTTCCAATTAATGGAAAAGGAAAGGAATAGGAAGATTGTGTTTCTAACACCTTATGAGTGATTACAGTAATATCAAAAAATACTACCAAAGTTACAAATACTTCTAAAAAGTAGAAGCCTGAGAAGGCTTTGTGCATGCTAATAGTTAAAAATTTCTGCTGGTATTAAAAAAAACCAAAACTTTTGACAATGTAGCTCTTGAAATGTTAGTAAATGGATTAAAATTGACTTTTAAAAGCAAAAGCTTTCAACTTGCCACGTCAATACCAACTGTTAGCATATTTATATTTCAGTTTACTGAAAACTTTGGGTTTTTAATTGCACAGTTTGGGTACAAATCAATGTTCAATCTGCACAACATGTTAATTTAAAACCAATCTATAATAGCAGTAGTGATATGCCTGTCTTGCTCTCCTGTGCACTCCTATGCATTGCTGAACGTTGGTATAGTCATATTAATAACTGGAAGGGAAAAATAAGATAAATTTGGGATTGGCAGATACTGGTATGTCCTTTTAAAGATTTTTGATTCTAATACAGGTGTCAGTTCAAAATCTACACTGCTTGTCCTGAAAGTTTTAATAAACTTAAGGATATAACTCATCATCTGAACATACTGATAAGTTGAAGTTGTTACTGTCTAGAGCACTCAAGTATGCAGACTCCATTTCAATAACAGTCTGAACCCTGAGAAGCTTTTCAGAAAAAATTTATTTTACCCTCAGTTCTTATGTTTGTGCAAATACAAATGTTTTAAACCCTGATACTTGGTGGATTTTCTGTTTTGTTTTTTTTTAAAAAAAAAGGTTTTTCTTAAAGCATGAAAATTAATGTAGATTTTTTAATTGTATTTCGCATGATTCTGAGTTTCGTTTTTTTACCATTACTTTCCTTAGCTAAACTGTATTATTACTAAGACTTCCAAACTGTCTACCAGCTGTAACACAGTATAAAACAGCTTGTAGGGTTGTGGCAATTTACTGTGGTATGGCAAAATTAAATTGGTAAACGTACAGTTGTTTGAAACAGTAATTTCATACAGAGTATTGTATGTGCCAAGAAATTAGATAGATGGAAACAATAGTGAGCATCTGCTGCTTCTTTCATGTGCTGTTGAATGGCAGTAATTTTCCCAGCAACAATTATTGACTAAAGTCTTATTTGTAGACAAATCAACACCAGCTAGGCTGTAAGACAGCTGAGGAAATGACATTAGCCATAGTCAATTTAGCCCATTTTGGTGAGTGTCTTCTGGATTTCTATATTTTGTAGATCTAACATAATTCCATTTTAAATAGATTTCTATCAGAGAATATAAACTACAAAATATTGAGAAGAACTAAGGAAAAATGAGAGGTCATGAGTTCTGGCCACAAGTATATATTGCACAATCTTTGTGCTTCCTCAGGACAAAGTGTTTTATCATCATTACCCACCTGTGAATAATGGTAAAATACAATGTCATGGTCTACTGAAAAAAGTAGCAGCAGAACTATTTCTGGACAAGTCTTTGAAACTGCCCTGCTCTTACAGCATTTAGCCCATATAATGGCTTTTAGAAATAGCTCAAGGAGTACAGAAAGTCAGTTATTAAGTATATGTGTTCAAAAGGAAACAAGTCAAGAACAATACTGGATATGGAAATAGTATTTTCTTCAGACAAGTGTTTAATTTTTCATTACATAAGATGAAAGACTTTTGAATTCATTTTCAAGTGCTGAAAAGCTCAGTGCTCCTCTGTTCTTCTTGCATTCCCATGTTTCTGATAATTGATAGATTACAGATGTATTTACTTTTAATTTGAACCAATTTCCTAGCACTATTTATCCAGTTGAATGCACACTGATTAATGGCATTTCTCAACTGAAACTGCTGAGGTTTTTTTATTTCTTTCTATATACTGGTTGAATATGAAACAGAAGATAAATAATAAAACTGCCTTTGTTTCTTAAATAATAATGCAGATGAGAACAGTACAGACTGTTCCAGTTCAGCACAGTGACAAAGAAAGGATATTGTCACTACTGCTTTATTTGCAAAACTGCAGGAACTGCTATTCTATCCATGCAGAAAGTCCAAAGTAAAGGCTTTTCAAACTTAAGTCAATTTCCCAGGCTTCCAAGCCTTTCAAGCTCTTTCATCTCATCTTATGCAGGAAAGTGTTGGGTTTTAAGAAAGTCCAATATCACACAGCAGCAGATAATACAAAGATGAAAGAGATGTCAATGAATGTTCTAAGAAGTGATCAAGCAAGAGCCAAATCAACTTTTTAAAAGTTAACATATGTGTTGTTTCTCTGATGAACCCTAAGTGACCAAATTGTTTTCATGGAGATGAAAGATACTGAATTTGTGAAACGACATTGCTAGGAAAGGTGAATGAACAGTGATGCAGCCACATTTTAGCAGACATTAAAGTGTTTCTTTTTTGTTTAAGAAAAATTAATGCAGATGAGGTTCAAAAGGAAGGGAGAACAGTTTGGGGAATGCAGTTGTATTGCAAATGGTGTAGAAAGCACATAAGAAAAGAGTCAGTGAAAGCAAATGAGAAAAAGCAGACTGAAAAGCTAAAAAAAAATCTCTTCCAAGATATACTATATTATAAAGATACCTCATTCTGTGAAGTGTGAATTCAATTCACAACAATTTTTTTTTCCAACAAGATGCAATCATTAACCAAACAATGATCTTCCTCTCATTACACCATAAATGGTGGTGATTAAGCTGACACTTCTTTGCTTACAGGTATTTAGTCAAACAGCTCAGGTGGGTAAAATAATAAAGACAGAACTCTTCTTGCAAGACAATGATTTGGGTTCTCAGCAAGGATTTTAAAATACATGCAGTACACTGCAAAAACATCTTTCAATTTTCTCTGGAGTTCTTGGAAAATTACTTGCATTATATGAATCTATGTCTAGCCTACAGATCCTGCATGTCCTTAAAGTGTAGGCACATGTAGCATTGTATCAAGTGACCCTTTCATTCTTAGTGAACTCGATTTTCAGCAACAAACATCAATTTTTAGTTACTAGTGGGCTAAAACCCAGGCACTTCCTTCATTTTCAGTATTGGATATGTAAATGTTAATTTCTATTTCCCTCTGACATTTCTGACACTTGCACTTACTGTTTCAATGATATTTTGGATTAATAGTGCCTTACAATTCAATCCTCTTAAAAGAATGCTATGCAATAAATTGACAGTGTACAGCTATAATCATTTGATACTAGATTAAAAAGCTTCACATAGCAGTACATTTGAAAATTATTATGTGCCATGTCAACAACAGCAAAATATTTTTGGTGTGTGTTATTGATTAACTGGAAAGTTTAACTCCAGACCTAACTGCACACCAAGTAGGTTGGAAGGAAGCGTTGCAGGAAGTTCAGTAACTGTTTTGTCAACTATGCATTATTGACATAAACTTCTTTCAAACAAACTTGAAGCAGACATTTTGATTCCATTTCAACTGGGTGCATAGCAATGAAATATACTGACACTTTATTAATTCAATAAAGAGATTCTTTCCCTAGGTGAACTGCCAAATAATCTCTGCTACCTTTATCTCTTTCTGAAAGCTTAAATAAAATGTACCCAAACTTGATCTTTCCCATCCAGTGCAGTAACATAAGAACCACAGAAAAAAATTTGGATAGGTTAAGAGGGAAAATATAATTAGGAAAACGTATGAAGAAGAAATGCTACAGACAATCATATGGACACTATCATCTTTGTGTTGATATCACAAAAAACCTCAGCACTAGAGATTTACATTTCTTGAAGAAGTATCCAAAGTCCTATTGGTATTTTATTTTTATGTATTTTCACCAAATACATTTCCTTTCTATTCACCCAAACACATAAGCAATCATCTCAGGAGTTTAAAATGTCAATTGATGTTCAACAACACCTATTTGTCAGGTATTTTCACGTTCTGTTAATTTAAAGTCTTTTGTAACTGATACTCAAGCCTCAGGACTCTGAACTTTCTATGCGGTTCAGCTACCTGACATGTAGTTTCAGCTATGACTCAGGCTCCAATAAATTCTGTTAACATTAATTCATTAGATTCAGAGACCTTATCCATATTGATAGATGAGGGACCTAGTTCTAAGACTTAAAATGTTTTGCTTCTCAAAAAAGATAGCATTCCATATCTTGTTATTTACAAATTATCATTCCAAATCATCACCCCTGTAAGAAAGGATTTCTTCCTCTTAAACTCCTATTAATGCTTCACTTTGGTACTTGTGATGGTCTACCTGTATCGTTAGTTTAGCAGAATACTGACAGAAATAACTGAATCATACATGATAAAATCTGGAAAAGGGACATATGAGTTACTTACATTTTTTACGTCATTTTCATGGTGAAATATATATTCAAACAATGCCTGTCAGAAGAATATTTAAAACATTGTCATATTTGAAGAGAAAATTTGATAATATTCTTTTAGAGGAATACAGAATCTTGATTATGCTAGGCAGAAATTAATTCTTTGGGAAAACAATCACATTCACACATAACAAAGGCTGACATTCACATTTACTTAAGACTCCAACAGACAAAAACTGTAGATGTGCTACATTGTCATCGCAGGAAAGAATCTTAATTCCTAATTTGTTGCAAAAGATTAGTGGAATTGCCTCTCATCTTTGGTGCTGAACATCACTTTAAAAAGCCAGCTATAACTTGAAAGTGAATATATATTCAAGAATCTGGTACCATTTTCATGACTTTTAACTGTAAAATCAACCACTGATTGAAAAAAAGCTTTTTGCAATGGACACTCAGGTGCTTATGTAGTGCTAGACCTACTTAAATTAAACATAGGTTTATTAAGAATGCAAGCTGAGCAAACTTTGCCTTCAGGGAAAAATTTTTTTAAGCTCTACAATATTTTGGGATCTGTAACTGAAAAAAAATTCTTTTAAAAATTATTTGTAAATTATAAAGAAATGCTAATTATATTTTGCTTCTGAAACTTAAACACACCATCATAATACCAAACCTTAAAGAAGTCACATGCATCAGCTGCTGTGGTTAACTGCTTATAAGCCCACAACAAGTACACAGCAAAAATAACTGCAGCTTTGCTTCCTCCTGTATAAAGCTAATTAAGTCATACTACCTTGCAGCTGTTCTGCAGTAGAATGTTAGATGAGTATATATCAGGTAATGGGGGTGGTATTTTCAATGACTAAAATGACATTGAAAGCTACCAGGTAACTAAATGGAGACTGGAAGCCTCTGTTCCCAAAAATATATTCTGGGTGCTAGTAACACAAGGTTCAATTGAGTTGAACCTTGACCTTCTTTTGCATCAAAATCCCAGGTCTTAATTGCTTCAAAAGAACAGAACATTTTTCTAAATTTGTTTAATTCATTCTAAAAAAACAGGAGAAAATATTGTCCCGTGAGGAAAGAAATACAGAACAAGACTTCAGTCTCCTAAGGGCTTCCATGACCCTTCTGCCAGATTTTCTTGGACAAAATTCTGAAAATATTTACCTTCAGGAAATTAGAGAATTACTAATGAATTACCATATCTTGTGAGGAAAATAAACCACAACCTACTTTTCTTCTAGTTTCGGTCAGAAAAGACTCTGAACAGATGATTAAAAGACATGAAAGAATTATAAATAGTGACACATTTATAGTGAGCTTAGAATAGGTAGGTAAGAAAAGAATAGACAATAAAGAAATAGTGGAACATTTTCTCCTTTAGTTCAATAACAGAAGCATTCAGTAAAAGTGTGTAAATCTAAAGTGACAAAAAATATGTTTTCTTGCATGGCTGGCATGAGGAATTTACTGCTGTTATGCACAGACTCTGACTTTCAAAAGGATTTAAGTGACTGAATATTCACTTGGATAAAAATATCTAGAGTTATCTTAGTAAGTCTATTAAAAATCCACAAGCTAAAAAAGATAAAACTTTCTGTTTCATATCAGAGAACAGTTGCTAACCAAGATCTACCAAGAGGCTTTGTCTGGTGACAGGTGATACCTTATATGTCTACTATGGTGATTCCAGGGATAGTCTTTAACATGGCTAATGTTAGTCAAAGAGAAGCCACATTTCTGTATACTCCAAAACACTGGAAAACCTCGGACAGACAACCTAACTTAGAAAAAGATACAGTGAGGCTACTTTCCAAACACCTAAAGAAGAAGTATGTAGGAGGTATTCATATACAAACAGGAATAGACTGGCTAATTATGTGAATACAGCAGCTGCAAGGTTTATCACCTTTATCCGCTTGAAGAGGCGACAGCTCAAAAAGTTTAAAACTTTAATCAATTATCCTTCACAGAGAGTGCAGTCTGCATTCTTAGCTCCTGCTTTGGCTTTAGCCTTAATGCTGTTTTGTTTAAAAAAAAAGAGGTATAAATTCATGTAGCTCCAAATTTAAACTTAGATCTTACATTCTGTGTGAAATATTAATGTCATAATGTATCAGCTTCATAATACTGACAAGTACACTTGCTGCCTATGGAGGTTTCTGTGACTGTTGATTTACATTTTTTGGCTTAAGCCTCTTTTCATATGAAACTGAAGGAAGACAAATCTGACAGAGAAAATGCTAATTAAAACCCAAAATTGTTAAAAATGTGTATGTTTCACATTCCTGAGAGCCGCTGTTGAGAATATTTCCTCTGAAAGCCAACCTACCTACTTAAATAACATGTAGTTACCAAGGACAATTAAAATCTAGCTGTCTTCAAGCAGAAGAACTAAGCCTAGTTTTTATGGATGTGTCTTGTGTTTATTAATCCTTCCCAGGTTTCTTACACTCCCCCTGTTTTCCAGACTGTAATAGAATTATAATAATGTGTCTGCTGGCTGATTGCCAGCAAGGACATAACTGGACAAAAAGCATGCAGTATTTTTTCAGCACTGATAAAGAACTGATTTGTAACTGCCCTCAGATGATAGTCTGATTACCTCACCAGACTAGAACTTACTATATTTGATATCTATTCTTCTGCCTAGTTTGGCTAAGAGGCCAAGAGACAACGATGCAAGCAGTGGGTGAAGGACACAATGCAATTACACAAGACTTTCATTTGAGAACCACACTGAAATGCAATGCCCTACATCAGTCTTGATCAGGCTTTAAAAGGCAAACAAATTTCCTGGTGGCTTATGAAAAACTGTTAACCAAGTTTTGGACCAGAAGAGCTAATTTGCACCAGAACATTATCTATATTATAGATACTGCTAGTTTTCTTAATAGTCTTCACCACTATGTTTCTCAAAATAGGCTGCATTCACATTGGTTTGTTCACCTTTATGCTGAGAGGCAAATACAGCTCCCTAGAGTGTGTTTGAGACCTTGTGCTCCTAGAGATAATTGCTTGATACCTTGTGCAAAATGAGCTGTTGGCTTAAGCCCAACAGTTGTTTTTGTGAATGCACTATGCACAGAAAACATGTTCAACCATACAGCTACCTGGTTGTGTTGGGGAAAGATTCAACTGAAAGACAGCAGAATGATAAATCTCCACACAAATTCCAGCTCCCTGCAACTCAGAGCTGAAACCTGTAAGTTGGGCAGATAACCTGGATAAACCTGTTCTACTGTCAGATAGTTTCATGGACCGATCATCAATGGGATGATCTTTACTAAAAATGAAGAAGTATTCTGAACAAAAATATGGCACCTTTTTATATAGAAAGTGTTAACTCATATCATAAAAGCAAAGGAAAATATCCAAATGTCGTGAACATTTTTAGGCCAGGATTGCCATCTATTTGTACACAGAACTACATTTCCAGAACTAAACCAGTTCTGCTGGTTTTTGCTCCTAGCTTCTTTTTTCTTTTTTTAGTTGCCCTTCATCACTCCTAGATGCGCAGCCCAAAGTTATTTATCAGTGGAATATTTCTTCCTATAGGAATGTTTTTCCTAGGTTACATTTTCACCACTACCTCTTTAGACATACCTTCCATTTCAAGTCCAGTAAACACTGTCAAAAGGTGAGTAACACACTATTTTCCTGAAGTTCATATCTAAACCACTGTTCATCATTGTTTTTTATCCCCAATCCTACATACAGTTATGTTATGATGACACCAGAAAACAAGAAAAAGATATCACAACACTAACTAAAATAGTCACATACCTTTGCCAGTTTAGGTTTCTGAGCATATTTTGTTAAATTCAGTCGAGACAGATTTATGAAAGGGCCATCTGGATTTGTTAGCATTGAAGCCTGAGGGGGAAAAGAAGCTTTGTAAGTGAGAAGATCCCCTACACTTTTCCAGAAGATTTTCAAAATATTATCAGTATACAAGAAAACCCAAAATTCAAAAAAAACATGTGTAGGTTCACTGCTCTACTGTGCAGTACAGACGTACAGACTCTTCATTTTTCTTCTCTGTCTCTCCCCACTACTTCCATACAGTGCCTAAGCATGTAGCTTGGTAGTTGGGATACATAACCAAAAAAATCTTCCAAGAAGTACTTAGGAAGATTAGTTCCTACCTGCAACAGTGAGAAGATGCCACATTTTGCCATTAATGTGATGTTAATATGTATTACGTATTCATGCTGGTTGCAGTTTATTAATTTTGCCAATAGAACGGGATAAAACTAACACAGATTACTCTCCTCAGATTTTGACGTGACAGACACTGAGTGCTTAGCAATTGTTTTGTAGTAGATACTTATGGTGAAATCATATCATAGTCTTTGCACGGCCTTCCATGAATAAAAATGTGTCTCAAAGAGCCTGTGAATTTGGAATTTATATGAACCCTGGTGAACTTCTGAATTTATGTATATTTTTATATAAACTGACTGGCAAACACACAAGAAGCAATATTTTCAAACTCTATTTTGAAAAGAATTCTAAAAATTTAAAATATTCGCCTCCTTTAAACTTGAGTTTAGATGTAGCTTTTAAGTAAACTACAGTGTCCCTGTGCCAGATACTGTGACCAAGAAATCTTCTATTCTGAGAACAGAGGCAAGCAACTCACTGTGCCCAGCCTGACATATCCCCCGGAAGCACTAGTGATCGGACGAGCTGTGAGAGCTGTTCGAGGTGTTCTTATCGCCTGTTCCATGGTACTTGGCCGTCCACTCTGCGTGCTGGGTCTCACGAATCCTGTAATAGGTCTTCCTGATTGAGTTACTGGCCTAAAGATGTTAAGTACATTATCCTTATGTTAAGTGGTATTTACTGATGGAGAATTTAAACAGTCATATCTGATGCATTTCATTTTCAGAAGTTAAATTTATGATTTGCTCATTTTTAACTTAATCACATTTTAAAAAACAAACTATCACATACCTAACAGCTGGGCTGGGGCCTCCACCTTGGCCAGTTCCAGGAAGTTTCAAAGATGTTCCTGGTCCTACAAAATAAGAGCATTTCTTATTTCACATTGAGATATTGCTCCCTTGTCCAGAGGACTTCAAACATTAATTGTGTTTTACAACATACAATAAGCCAGACATTTCTTTATTCAAACTGAGGGGAAAAAGAAATAAACAAAGAAGACAAACCCCAAATATTGCATTCTACTACTGATAAATTGGTAGACTATTGCAAGAAACCTGCCAAACAATGAACATGATTTTCTTTCTCTCACCCTCTCCATTCTCTTCTCCATGGGGAGAACGAACAACTGCCTGTGTGGAGCTTAGCTGTCTACTGGGATTGACCCAAGCAATTGTCAAGAACATCTTAGAAACACCAGAAAGCACTAAAGTAAGAACGCTTCTGGAACAATGAGACCAGGCTAACTTGAAATTATATATTTTCTATCTAGCACCCAGACTTAAGTAAACCTAAACCTTCACCTACAGGAGCAAGTGAAGAATGGTATCTTATAACATTAGACCCTGGTAAGATCCCGACCCACCATTTAGAGCACTCATCCATATCCCAAGTTCATGAATGAAAATACTGAACTGGACTGAGCCCAGGTGAACTGATGAAGTGTTTCCCTTTTCACCTATTTCTGTTTTGACCGTGGATCATTAAGAATTACTGGTTCCTGCATGTAGATCATTCACTGACATTTGATTGGGCAGTTTGTCTAACATGCTAAGTGAACGTCTATGAGATGGTTTTAAACTGGGTTAAAAGCAACATAGGGCATCTATACCTTCCATTCTCTTCACTGCTTGTTACTAAGTAGAATTGAGATTTAAGTTGACGTAGACAATTCTTGACAAATCACTCTTACTCATCTACGTATTTTCTTTATACTTATGAACTGTTTTTATTGCAAACATTTTCCAAGAATTGAAGATGAACTGATAGGTAGACAGTTTCCTTCCTTCTTTTTCCCCTAAAGATAAACCCTAAGTAGCCCCCGACTACAGCTGTATTCAAAGTTAAGTAACACAAAAAAGGTATTAACCATGATCTCCTTGGTAAAACCTACTAAATATGCAATTGGTGCTAAAATAAATAAAAAATCCCAGGATTCTCTCTCTTTTGGCTGGACACACTTAGGATCTCTATTCCTTACTTGCCTTTTATAGTCCTGTGAATCTGGAAGTTTTTATTCCACAACAGAAAGGGTGGACAGTTCACCCAACATAGTTTCTAACATGATAACTAGGGCACTTTTCAGAGAAATGGGAAAAGTTGCTTTCAACTTTTCAGACTAGCAAACATATGTATTACTCTTCCACATTCTGAACCCTTTTTTAAACTATTGCTGTAGTATAAAAGAGGCAAGACATTGAAATTCCTTTTTTCCAGACATGTTTTTTAATAACTACAATTGTTTTGAGTTTTTCGTGCACTGGGAGAATACTTACAGGGTATAGTTCCTTTGACCTCACCCCAGGCAACTCAGTTTTTATGCTGAGAATCCCAAGCCAACTAGCTATGAATAGAGGTAAGAGGCCGCAGGAGTGCATGTGGCCACCAGAAGTGTCAGAATTAAGGCGTGAAATTTCAGTAGTTAGTGATGATTGCAGATGACTCCTTGAACTCCCCAGTTAATAAAATAGCTGTGATTATCCATAATGCCAATTACTCCAAGTTTCTGAAGAATATGCTATCAAGGTAACACTTTTAAACAAGATTACAATATTAGCTGATAAAATTAATGGTATTAAGAGTCAAAAGTAACCTCATGGATTTTTCTGTAAAAACGATGCTCTAGGACATTTTTGTTATTAAAGAAGACTGATGCAAAATTATAAAAAAATAAAAACTGGTGAAAGAAAGATTTTATTATCTATGTGTGAAGAGGAACCACACAAAAGTAGTTGTTCCCACAGATCCTATGCAAATCAGTAATTATTTAATAATGCATGACTGAGAGCAAAGTCATTATTAAAGTAGTATTAACATTAATATTAACGTATTAACATTATTAAAATAGTTTAATTTGGAAATTAAGATGAGGGCAGATGTAAAACTGAAATGGATGTGTAACTGATGCAGAAGGATTTGAACTGCTTAGTAGGCAAAGTGTAGACAATACCAACTGTAATATGAGAGGTGTGGCTATATAGTTTAACGTTTGTGAACTATGATTTTAGTGGAGGAGGATATTCTGAAAGATCTGCCACAGTGAAAGACCCGAGTCAAGACCAACAATGGCTAACACACTTTTTAACAGCAAAAGCCCACAGTCAGTAAGTATCCATTTTGATTAAGTCATAAGTGGAGTAATCACAGAACCACAAACTAGTGGAGGTTTGAAGGGACCTCTGGACATAATCTGGTCCAACCATGCTCAAGCAGGAACATCTGAAGCCAGTTGCCCAGGACCCTATTTATATGGTTTCTGGACAACTCTAAGGAGGTAGACTCCACGGTCTCCCTGGGCAGCCTATGCCAGTTCTCAGTCACCCTCACAGTTGAACAGAAGAGTTTCCTGATGTTCAGAAGAAACCTCCTGAGTTTCAGTTTGTGCCCACTACCTCTGGTCCTGTCCAGAGCTTGGGCACCACTGACTCTGTTCTCCTCATACTCTGTTTAGGCATTTCTGTGCTTACCTTTTATGCAAAAGTGTAACATTAGAACACCTCAGATGTATGAAAAAAGTAAAATCAAGCTGTAGAAGAAAAAGATGTTTTCTGCATGTCAGTGGACCATTGTCTGGTTTGGTGACTCAACAAAAGACAAGTCTAGATAACTAGAAAGGTTTAAGAAAAAAGTTTCAAGACTCAACTCAAAAACTAAAATATATAGCTCAGAATGAGAAGGTTGTTTAGCTTATCAAAGAAAGGATCACTGGATGACTTAATGACAAATTTAACTATTTACTTTGGAAATACATGTTTGAAAACAAAAACTTTTTATCAGGCACAAAATGTTCACAAAGCAACAGGTGGAGTTATAGTTGAAAATTCCCACTAAAGATATGGCACACTGATAAAAACTAGCAAATTTAATAATTTACAAAAGACTGTGGGTAGTTCTCTATCTGGAAAGTTCTTACACTTCCTGAAAAATTATATACTAGCATATATAATATTATATAAGCAAAATATAATAATATGTAAGTATAAGTAGTATTCATCAAATTATTTTTCTTGGAAGATAATCTCTATCACAGGGGACATAAAATCAAATAAAACTCTAAATTATATTATTATGCTGTTTTAAGATAGATAAATATAATTAGTTGATCGCAATGTATAAACACATCTTCAGTACTGATTGACTGTGACCAAGCATGTAATGAAAATTTTTAAAAATGTAATCAGACAGATATGTAATTGCCTACATCTATACAGGCAAGAAAAGCTTTTAACACTTCAATTATCAGTTCTGGCCTATGTCCAGTTCTTCCCTTGAATTCCTTGATACGGTATGTGGTTGAGAGCCATACTTAATAAGTGACATAAAAATTGCCACGTGGACTGTAAAGAAATAAAGAGAAATACAAATAATGCCAAAAAAGTAGTAGAAGACAACGAAATATTGTCCACTTGGAAGAGAACTGATGAAGATGAAAAATAATTGCATAGAAGAAACAAGGACAGAGCTGAAGAACTGCTCTGTGAAGAAAGAGAAAAATGAAGTAGAGAAAAGCAGAAGAAAAGAAAATCAGATAATGTTTGCAGTTTGTTTGCCAAAAGATGATTTCTGATTGTTGTTTACACTACAGGCATATTAATAAAATTCACAGTACAGTGAGAGCAGATATTTTCTCTAGTTTCCCACAGTGCCTAAAGAAGCCAGAAAGGAGTAAAAGAAATCAATGTACTGACGGAAAAAGTGAGTGAGCACTTGTAAGCTCACTACATTTCCTCAAATGCAGAGGAAAAGCTGACAAAACATGATTGAACATGGTCTGAACTCCCATCTGACAGGCCTAAGTCTTACATCAAGAACACATGGTGGATTTCAACATTGCCATGCAACAACAAAACAATCTAAAATGCTTTTTTTACCAATACTAAATGCCATATCAGGTCACCTCAGTTTGTACTACTTTATGGTAGATAAAAAAGATCTGGCCAAAAGATCTCTTGTTGAGTCAATGTATTTAAGTGAAAGTCAATCTCACGTGCAACTTGAGCAATGGCATTTTCATCCAAGATCATCTCTGCGATTCCTTCTTGATCCATATCAATTTCATCCACATACACCATTTCTGTCAAAGCTCGTGTTTTCAGGTTCCAGGCAGCCTGAATAAGGATAAAATAAAAACTAAAATATCTTCAAGACACTAAGTAAATCATCTAATTTAAAAAATTACCATTTTAAAATTATTATTCACTTCACAGTTTTATCAGGCTTGAATGAGGTATTGACTTAAAACAGCTGAGTATATCCACCTGATACAGGATGGAGGTATAAAAGGGAACTAAGTCCTTTGCTCAAAGCATCAGCTGTAAAAAACTGTGTAAATGTCTACCCTAGGCATTTCAGATTATGAGAGTATTGGAATATATTTTAGTGACCTGAACTGACAAATTACTACATTGTATGTTTTGGAGGATAATCTGAGCAGTGTGGAAAGGCAAGCATAACTCTAGCCTAGGTGACAAGATTTCTAGGATTGCAAAGACACCAAATCAGTGGGGAGAAAAAAGACAACAAGAAAAATCTGTGGCAGCCATATAGAAATGGATGGTTGGTTCTGCACTTACCAACAAAGTAAGTGCAGATACAACCACTTTGATAATTTGATATGCTTGTAATGTACTCATAGAGCTGGCATGATAAAGGAAGTCACAAGACCAATCCCATATCCTCCATGGAATATTGAACAGATCATCATGTATTTTCCAGAGTAAAAATTGCTGCCAAAATAATTAGATTTGTTTCCTTTCTAACACAGAGTACAGCAATCTGGTGGAAAAGCATATTTAATATTGGCTAAGGAGACTTTTCAAAATAGAAACAGACTGATGCTATCTTAATAGAAATAAAGGTCAAACACATGGAAACATTTGTTCCTTAAGTAAGAGGTATGAGAAGATCTGAAACTCAGGCTTATTTAATAATTTAAGTAATCATTTAATGAGACACTTCTCATTTATCCTGTCTTTTCCTCTAGACTTCCCTCATACTTCTATGCAAATTTGTAAGTGTCAACCAAAAAGAAAGTGAATCTAAAAATGCTGAAATATTTAACTATTCTTTTAAAAACTGCTTTCTTACAAGCAAAAGTAAAGGAGGGCTTCAGCCAGCTGATTCAACCACAATTAGAAACCTTTGTTCAAGAATGTAGGGAATTCAGCAGGATGATCTGAATCTAGGCCAGACAGTCATAATCCAGATCTCCTTTATTTTAAGTTAGTTTCTTCTTATGTAGTAGCGTAACAGCCTTTAATTAATGTTGAGATTTCTGTCAGATGTTCAACACCTTTAACAGTTTTTTATTATTCTACAGAAGTATTTAGTTTGTTGAAGCTTTAATACCTCGATGGTACTCCATTCTTTTCAAAGACTTGTATATTTGCAGTCAACAGAACCATATCTATACTGGGAATATGCTCCAATTAGAGCTCTTCTATACCAAGTACAGACTAATTTCTTACTAGAAGTTAGAAAATCTGCCCATAGTAACAATCTTTTCCTGGAAATTGGGAGTAGTAACTTCTCCACACTAATTGCTAAAACTGAAGTCAGTTCTTTACATAGGGATAGGGGTATTATTGTGATTTTTCCACTAACTAATATACAAAAATGTGTTTGTAAAATCAACATGTCTCTTTGTCATTACTGGGCAAATATCTGTATTAAAAAATAGATTCCTTAGGCATCTCTTCCAGTCTAAAGCTCCTAGTCCAAGGCTTCACAGCCAACAAAATATTCAAATATTGCACAGTATTCCTTAATTAAACATCTGTCTGTAGATTAGAGATTATCTGCTTTCTCCTTGTGGGACTGAAAATTTTGTTTTGTGATAAAGACCATGTCTGGAGCTTATGAAGATAAACTGCCTTTTTATGAAACCGCATTTATACGATAGGAAAAAGAAAGGCAGCTCATTTCAGACAACCCATATATTCACAACATAACAAATTTAGCTTGCTTAACCCATAATCAGAACAAAATTTACAATATGTAATAGCAATTAAAGAGGTACAGAAATGTGATACAGTATATATGTATACAGTATACAGTATGTAAGTCTAAACACCAGAAACAAAAGAGACAAAGTGTTTTTCACTCTGTTTGCGAGAAGTTTGTAACTGAATCAAGTATTTTCTTCTTGTTTCTGAAAATTCCAAAAACCAAATTCAAAATATAAACTTGGTATCTAAATTTAAATGTTTTCTCTGAATATGGTAACACACTTATAGAGGAGCTTTTATTCTCCAATAATCCTTTCTATTATAATAAATTTTATTCCATATACAAAGAAAACCCCAGAACACTACATTGTGAAGAGTGATAATTACACATTACAATACAGTAGTATTTCACTAAAACCATTCTATATGTAAACAAATTGCATGAATTCATGGAGTGTAATTAAAGACCTGTAAAATACGTAATGGAGTCGTATTTAAAGATGCCATGTCTGTCACATTGCATTTAATGTCTTCAAACTGTGGGCTGGAGCCAAAAGATGCCATCACCTGCGCAATACTATTCTTGCCATTGCAATAATCTAAAGCTAATGTGGGCAGAGTGAAAACTAATTAATTATTCTCAGTCTTCCATCACTTATGCAAATCATCATCATCATGCACCTACAAGGCTACTAGACTCCACACAAGGTAGGCAGCAAGCCTGAGCTGCAAGAGCAGGAAGAGCATGGGTAACAGTCCACCATGACATGCATTAAATAAAACATGAAAGTGAGCCCTAAGAGCACAAACATTGCTCTGTCTGTGAACACACGTTGTTTTCTTCCTAATCTCATCTACAGATGAAGGTCATTCAGTTCAATGGAGATTCAATTTAGCTTTTAGAAAGCACTGAACTGCTGAATAAAGATAGGGGAAATATATGAGAGAAATAAAATTCTATCAGATATAAAAGCTTCCTGTTCAAAATATCAAAAATCTTCCCCTTATCAAATGCAATGCCTTACCAATAACAAAACCCAAATTTATGCTATTGAGGACTTGACAATAATACAAGTATTATTCAGCATACCAGAAATTCTTCCCAATTAATGCATCTAGTAATTGTATTTATGGAAAGAACTTTACCTGAAACACAGAGTATTCTGAATCAAGCTCCTGAAAAAAGAGAAAACAGAAAATGAGGAATGTAAATGCCAAATAACAAAAACAACACAAATTGATTAATACTCTATGGCCATCTCATTTTGCACAAACATTTTTTTCTCCAACACATATATCCAAATTTCCATTTTATTACCTCAACTTACACACCTTATAAAGCTAATCAATGTTTTGCACAATGAAAGTAAATTTTCATTAAGTGCATCTTTCTGATACCTTTGCTTTCTTGCTTCTGCTGGATCATGCTAGCCAAATCTTAGGTTAACATTCAAGCATTATGATGCTGAAAAATGGTAGATTAAAAGAAAATGAACTTGGAAGATGTATGCAAATCTCCTAAAAATTAACCAGATTATGACACCATGGGCTTTAGAATGCCTACTTAATAAAATGCATCTTGGAACACATTTTTTAGCTGTTGCTGGTGATCACAATGATACCACTCAAGAAGACAAAAAAAAATTTCAGTACTTTTTCATGGTACTTTTATGATGAAATGAGGTATTCATTGTATTTGGACGTAATACTGCAAGTAGAATAAATGTCAAATTAACAGCCTATTGCACTACCCAAAAAACAAAAGAAAAGCTACCAGATTAAGTTTACTATATGTGAAAAAGCTGAAACTTCCATCCACTTGAAAACTTGTAGTAAAATTGATTAAATACTGACAGGGAAAAATGTAGGTTTATCGCCAATTTATGTGTAATTATCATGTTTACATAATATTTAAACTACCCTTTAGTGCTTTTGCTGTTCACTTCCAGGGACTGGAGATGAGTTTTTACTAATGTATTACTTTGGCTTTAGACAAGGAAAGTGGGAAATAGATATTACTTTCTCTAAATCACTATTAGTTTTTTGTAGTATCAGATCATTTCTGCTCCTAGAGGCAGTGAAAAATCTCTTGCATATCTGGCACTGTGTAAATCTATCCCAATTATATCAGCTATATCAGACTGAATACACAATCTTCAAATAATTCAGTCTATAAAGGGACTTCTGAAAGTCTCTAGTCCAAAGTCCTGCTCCAAGCAAGGTCAGCTATGAGATCAGTTGAGGTTGCTCAAAGCCTTGTACAATTGGATCTTGAAAACTTGCAAGGACGGAGGCTGCGCAATGCGACTGGGCAACCTGTTCCACTGCTGACCATCCTTATCGAGAAATGTTTTTCCTTTTATCAAGCCAAAGCCTCCTTCACTACACTGCATCATTGCAAGTGGTCCCTGGCTCCATTTCCTTGACAACCTCCTTGTATGTGTTAGAAGGCTGCTGTTAGACCACATCAATGCCTTCTCCCAGCTCAAGCACTAACCTGCTGCTGGCTTATTTTGCAGCCAAGACACAAAGCTGGCTTCTGTTCCACCATGAGAATGGCAATGTGAAGCTCACCCATCTGTAGTACAATTTGAACATTTGTACTCAGTAAATTCTGTGACAGGGGGGACCTGGAATCCTGGTGAAGGACATCTTCCTTCTGTAGTGAACTGGAATTTGTGGCCTTTAAAGAATTGTATTTGCAGCCAAAAAGTTGTTCACTCGTGTTAGAATGCATAACCATCTTACACATTGACAGTTCCATGGAACTAAACATTAATTCAGGGATTAATCTCAGTTGACTGTGACATATCTGGGCCTAACTAAGGCACTGAAACTGGCTTTGCATTTTAGTTGTATGACTAAATAAACTGCAATTTTTTAATGTATTGCAGCAGTTTTCTAAAAAAAAAAAAAAATCCGTTTTCTAAGTAATAAATTACATTGAGATATTTCAGCTTGCATTTTATTCACCCCATTGTGTCTGAGTGCTACAGCAGATATGAAGATGGTTTTTAAGAGCAGTAGGTGGTCTTCCTACCATATGTGCTACAGCAACTAATGAGGACAAGTTAGGACTATTATGTCAACACTAATACAAAAATGCCTTAATGTTACAGATGTGTATCTTACTTTAGGCACTGCTCATCAGTCTGAAAAATAATTTAAAAATCAAACAAATTTGCTTATGTAGGAGCACTTATATTACTATAAAATTCAGAAATTACATCCCTCATGATTTTGGCAAAAAAGTAGTAGAGTTGGTCAATAATACTAACCAAAACGATTGCTCTCATAATTGTAGGTGAGAGTATGCATTGTTCATATATGCTAATACATTGTTTCAGTTTTTGACAAGCAGTAACTTTAGATTTTAAATAACCCTCAAGCAAGTAATAGAACCCTCACATTAAAAAAAAGTATGGAATAAAAAAATTACATTAAAATACAATATATTTTAACACAGGTGGATCCAGCAGTTGCTACTCATGCAAGTAATCCACTGGAACTAGATTTCAAATAAAGAGATCTTTGAGAGGATTAACAAATAGCATTGCCCTGCAAGCTTGTCTCTCAAAACAAAAGCTCGAATTTATTCTTCATTTACACATATAAAGCTCTGTTGAAATTCAAATGATTGCAAAAGCAATGAAGGAACTATTTAATCCAGATCCCTAAATCCACTGAGGGCACTTTAATATTAAAATGTAAAGTCAGTTTATTTGAATACCAAAAATACTAAGAATAATTAAGTTTTTTGATGCTAATGGCTTGGAAGAGGGAATATATTACATACTTTATATTATAATAAGGCTTCACTTTACAATTAATTTCAGGTGAGTATAATCTAATACATGCAGAATATTAAAATTATTATATTCTGAAAATGCTCTTCAAATGATTAAGAGCAGAAACACAGAAAAAAACTCCAAACCTTTAACCTTTACCCACATACAATGACTTCACTGCAAGTATCACTATTTTGATGCATAAATTTACAGTCTCTTGCACCAATAACTGATTTCAATTGAAGATGCTTTTACAAATCAAGTTCAATGCCCATAAACATAACTGTGATAACTTTATTATGACCTTAAAAAACAAGTATGCAAATAATAGCAGCTGAAAGTTCAACATGGGAGAAGAAAGGATGAATGAACAAAATCCTCATAGAAGACCATTAATAAAGTTAAAGGAAGAATATCCACTATATGTCTATAAATTATATTAGGCAGTTATTTTTCTATTGTTAAACTAGAGCAGGCCTCACACAGGGGTTCTGTTTATTGTCTTGAATCTGACATATGGAACACAAAGAGTAATCAGATTATGTGACTAATCAGGATGATCAACAGAGACAGTCCTGGATTGTGTTTCCTCTAGGTCATGCTATTACTATAAACACAGAAGACAAGGCCTGTTTGCTTACAATAGGAAATAATTAAACTGAACACCAGTATTTTATGTGTTTGTATGCCAAAATGCTAGTCACACAAAATACAGTTTTCATTTATCCTAAGGTAAGAATGTCAGCATAAAAGTGAATTCCACCAATACCATTTATATTCCGAATTCTTTAATGAAGAAATGCACAGGATATTTTATAGGAAAAAAAAATAAAATTCAATCTTCCACAAGATGTAACTCAGTAGCAGCTAATTATTCTTCTACCACAGTGTTATTTATTAAGAACTCTTCAGGAAAATTTCACTGATTTTAAAGCATTTCAATTTTGTTGCTGTGCTCTTTAGGAGTTCAAGATTTATAATGGCACACTATTTGATACTGCTATGTAAGAAAATTTCTGATTCACTAGCTAGCTAAAAGATCAACACAGTACCTTAAAAACGTCTTAGGGCTTTTACTGCATCTGGTGAAAGGGTTCAAAGAGAGTTCTGCATCAATTAAATAGCCTCTAAATACATGAACATGTGACTGTTGATTGTATAATCAGTAAACTTATGTTTAAGACTTTTATATCATCTTTTGCCATGTTCTTAAAGGAGAACTTCCTATAATTATACTTGTGATAGAAACATATCCTGAATACTAAGTACAGGGAGTGGCAAATCAAGACAGAGATAAAGATATACTGGTCAAGAAAATTTCTTACTACATTTTTAAGTGTGGTGGAAAAAATGTGCCTACTTCTAAGGCTATTGTAAAAATCTGGTTTCAGCAGCCCATAGCTCTAGGAAAGATGCAATGGAGGAGGACTGGTGCTATCATTTAGCACATGAGCTAGGGAAAAAAATGCAGGCTTTCAGACAGGAAAGGGCATCTCTTTCAAGCATGAAAACACTCTCCAATCATGCATTGTTAGTCTCTTCCTTATCTGATGTTACACTGTCTTAGAAGGGAGAATGCCAGTTGCCTGAGCATGAAAAAGTTCTGACCTCTAGGAGTCACTGTTTAACTCAACCTGGGTATGTCTTTAAAGGACACCAGCTCTTGCAGCTTAAAGGTTTCCCAATGCATGCTGTTCAAAGAAGTGAGTCCCTGAACAGTGACAGAGTGACAGAGGCTACTGTTCCTACAAGATCCCTCTTTCCCTGGTTGCAGAGGTTGGGAAGCACACGCTTAGCAGAATATGGGACAAGAGGATAAGAACAGATGGCACAGTGATTACAGCTGTTGAGTGTTCCCTTGTGCTGCACAGCAGCTCACTTAATCCAAACTTTTTCTAAGTGTTGTCATTTGCCTGTCCCAACAGGACATATCTTGGGTTTGATTTGCAGAAGTGCTACCATTAAGAGTTCGACCATTAAATCTGCTAGAATTGCTATGTGCTTTTAAGCATTATAAACCACACTTACTGGTTTAGGTACCAAAAATGATACCTACTTCATTTTAGATCATTAGCCAGCTTATATTAAAATACGACTAATGTAATTCACATGGAAGGAAAACAGCACCATTTTCCGGTAGGTGGCTGAAGACAACAGAATTAAAGTTCAATAAAAATATTTAAGAACTACTGATTTCATTAGCATGCCATTTCAAAAGTAACAGAGATATCAGGAAATCAAAGTCAATCTGCCTGAGAATGGTCCTGGATTCTCAATTAATGTGGAAATAAAATAATCATAGATCACTTTTCTAATATTCACAACTACAGCAAATTAGCTGATACACTACTGTTGTGATAAATTCAGAACAATGTAAAATAGGATTAGACTAGGCAAGCCAGGAGAATTAAGTAATATATGTCACTTATTTGAGTTCTAATTACGTCAGCGTTCAACCTTGGATCTTAGTATCTTTCAAAGGTTTTAGAAAAATAATTATTTTATTAAATGCAAAGTATATATGCTACAATCAATAAACGTGACTCGATTTCCATTATGTTGTATTAAGTAAGTTCCAAATAGTTTGCAAAGTTTCAAGGACAAATAAAACATATTCTTGAGGCATGTTACTACTTTGCTCCACACCTGAAGTTTAGCAGGGTAAAGAGGACAGCCTGGTACCTGAAAGTAACCAGTGTTAGAAAGTAATGAGCTGAAAGTGAGTGGGTAAGGAAAATTACTGCAAGGCTTTATAAATGAGAAGCAGAATAATAAACAAATACAGGCTTACTTGGACAGATAACCAGAAAATATTAGGATTTTAAGTTTATTACAATAAAAAGGGTAAAATATAAATATCAGTAACACAGTTGACTGACAAAGGGAAATGCTGTTCCATGTTAAGTCTGCCATGAATGTTAAAGTTATATTCTAATTACATAATAAAAAAATGTTTTGTTGAAGAGATTTCAGGTGTAACATTTTGTATGTTGGACTGGTTTAAGTTTGGTTCAAGTTGCACTCTTGAAAGTTATTTAACCAACATTCTGGTTTCTCCAACCTGCTGTACCACAATGAACAGGTGGTATAAATAATGCTATATCTTCTCCTGTCAGGAGCTGTGCTTTTTGTTTGACTTAGCAGAGAGGAATGATGGAAAGAGCTGTATAGTCATTCCATTACATACCATGAATGCAGTATACTCCATGACCCTTCTGAAACAATGCTGAATTGCCATTTATTTATCATCTCTCCAATTATTTTATTTTTTTAAAAAAAACTCTGAATTGTTACTCCTTACATGATGTTTTTCTATACAGTAAAATCCACTTGGTGTTTGCAAACTTTACTTGAACATTGCTGTAGGAAATCTTTTCAAAGACTGAAATATCCTGCCATGCATTTTTAAATGTTATAGAGAAAGACTGATTTTTTCCCAATCTCAAGTAGATATACTTTCAAATACTTCTAGAAGTCATTCACTCCTGCTTAAAATGAGCTCTTAATAAGGATTCCTCAAGATTACACAAGGCAAGAACCCAACTAATCATATTTCAATCATATTTGCTTCTCTTCCATCTGAACTTTCTGGTAGGTTGGAAATGCACTGCTGCTGAAGAGTGCGTTTTTCACATAAAACTGTGAATAGGAACACAGTTCTGAAACAAATATACTGAAGTTATCAAGTCCGGTCATTTGCTCGAAACTGTGGCCTGAAAGTTTTTACAAAACAGTGATGAAGTTTGATCTTAAAATTCAAAGCCTTCACAAGAGCTTATTATTTGATCTGGTATAGACAACGTTCACAACCTCACCCTCCACCATTTCTCAGAGGAAATGATCTTAAATGTTTTTCCTCTTTCTTCTTATAAAAGATGAATCTTATAGGTTGGTGTGAACATTTCAAAGATTAAGTTATGGGATCAATTGTTTGTCTCAACTTGTCCATTTCCTCCTAAGCATTTTTTCTCAGCCTCACACCTTCTACTCCTTACTAGTGCTACTGGAAATGGTCCAGCAGAAGTTTGGAGTTGACAAGTGTAACAATACCATTTTATACTCGAGCTTAAGCACATTGTAGAAATGCAGCTGCCTTTACATTCCCATGTTGAGATCATAGACTGAAAAATGTTTTACTCATTAAAAACTTTATAAATTAAGAGCAACAGAAGCATTATGATCTTTACAACTTTTATTTGCTGTCGTCTGTGCTGTTTCAAAGAGTTTCTTTCACAAATCAAGTGTTTTCCTTCCATATGCAAAGATTACATATATAAAGACCCAATAATGTAAATACATATAAATAGTACAGAACAACCATGGAACAAATACTGAGTCCCATTTAGGGTTCAGGAACAACGTTCTTGGAATACTTTCTCCACTAAAAATGTTTGTGCTGAGGGGTCCTTGTTGGTGCCTTACAGTATAAAACAACAAAAAATAATATTTTAAATATCTATCCTAAACCAGTTTAAATAATTATGGTGCTTTATATTTACACTATTCTGTGACCATGCAGCTTTCTTTAAAGCCTTGTCCTTTGTGATGAAAAGAACTGCATTCAAGATTCTTAAAATATCTGTCTATAGGATGCTTTGAAAGACTTACAAATTTACTGTAAAGTGTTTAATATGAAGTCTGTTCAATTACTATTTTTAAAATACGGCACAAAACATGTTTACATGCATGTCAACATTAATCCAGAAAAAACTTTCCCAAATCCTTTGTTCTTACAGAAGAGTGAGAAAATATGTTGGTATTGAAAAACATGCCCTACATTTCCAGAGACTGCAGCTGGAAAAAGAGCAGAGACAGAGATGCAAAAGCCTCCTGTCCAAGGTATGCTTGGAGGTAAGCTGAGCTAAAGTGCAGGTGTCTTAATCTTATGTGAGTTAGTCCATACAGAAGCTATGGATATCAATATCTCAATATTATATTGATATCTGAATATCAATATAAAATCAACAGGAACATCCCTAGCAGACCTGATTTTTAATCTGAGCTTTTCTTCCTTTAACTCCGCAAAGTCTTGAGTGAGTTAAAGTTCTCGTTGTGAGGATCTTGCCCCCACGGCTGTCACGGTGGCACTCGGCAGTACCACGTACCGCGGCACCGCTCCCCTCTCCCAGCTTTGGGGCCGGGACGGGAGGGGCTCCCCCGGGGCGTGTCTGGGGAGGAGCGGCAGCGCTGGCTCACCGCCTCCAGCCTCGGCAGAGAACGGGGGAGCGCGGAGAAGCGGCGCTGCCCGGCCTCCTGCTGCTCTGGGAGCTCGGCGCGGCCCAGTGCTCCCTGCCTCGCACCCGGCCCCTCCGAGGACTGCAGCAGGCACAGAGGGGTCCCGCGGTGCTGAGGCAGCCGGGACGCGGCCGCTGCCGCCCCTCACCGCTCTCTCCCGCCACGGCCCGGCCCCCGCTACCTGCTCGCC
>VZTN01028713.1:80519-93897 GCA_013400515.1 Erpornis zantholeuca
GGGGCGGAGCGCCTGGGCCGCGGGGGAGGCGGCTCTGGGCGGCCTCCGGGGGCCGTGCCACCGGTCTCGGCCAGCTGTCCAGCTGTCCAGCGACCCTGGGCGCGTAGCTGCGGCCCCGCTCTTGGCTCAGCTCCTCCCTGATAGCGCCTCTCGTGGGTTTATTACATTGGTGACTGAAAACAGAGTATAATCTGTAATACTGGGATCAGTAGACTTCCAATAACCCCGCTGTTCTTAACTGTTGTCGTTTATCTGTCCATTATCAAGAGCCCTTTGGAGTTAGAATAAACGCCTAGACAAGAATAATACAGTCCACTAATTCATAGTTGGGTCAAATGTCCTTTAGAGCCATGGAGCCCTGGATGAGAAAAGTACAGATTGCTGTGAACAACACTTTTCAGTCTTCCAGATTCCATCAGTTCCTTTAGTTCATTCGCTTTTGCAGGGAAATCACCAGACTGAGATATTTAGAGATTTAAAAGTTGGAATACAATTGCTCCTAGTTTATGTGTACTACAAAATGGTGATTGCAACCATCAACCAAAGTAAAAGGAAGAAAAAATCCTTAGGGGTTGCTTGGCACAGTAACTACATTTGTGTGAAAATGTTTGAGGAATGAACACTAAGAAGATTGCTAAAATCACATTGGTGGCATTTAAAGAGATCATTCTGGTTTTATTGCTTTTGTCTCATTTAAACTACCAATTTGTCCAAGATGCGTGAAATTAATACCCAGGCTGGCAAGATCGGTGACAGATGTTAAGTTGGAGAAGCAGAAGTGGCAGTCCCAGGACTATAGCTAATTCAAATATGGAGCAAGTGGCTTGAACTGAAGTTGCACTTACAGCTTTGTTTTACAGCACTTACAGCACTGTCCTGTGAGCAGTGTACAGGTCTTTGGCTTTGCACGGCAAGGCTTTGGGTGAGACCCCATACGAGTGGCTTCTGTGAGAAGGTGATAAAAGCTTCCCCTGTGTCCAATCGAGCTGCTGACCAAGGCCAATGGAATAACCTCTGGAATAACAATTTTAAAAGGATAGAAAAAACCTGCACAACTGTTGCTCAAGACAGGACTGAGAATATATGAAACAACTCTGAAGGCACCAAAGTCAGTAAAGATGAAGGAGCACTGGTCCAGGCACCAGAGCAGAGATCCTGCAGCCTGTGGTGAAGAGCATGGTGAGGCAGCTGTGCCTCTGCAGCCCATGGAGGACCACAGGGGAGCAGAGGATGCTTGAAGGAAGCAGGTGGCTGCTCAAAGGAAGCTGTGAGACCATGGAAAGTTCATGGTGAAGCAGGCGTCTGGCAGGACCTGTGCATCCATGAAGACAGAAGCCCACACTGGATCAGGTTCACTGACAAGACTTGTGACCCCATGGGGGGCACACACTGGAGCAGCCTGTTCCTGAAGGACTGCATCCCATGGAAGAGTGACCCACACTGGGGTAGTTTATAAGGAACAGTAGCCTGTGGGAAGGACTCACATTGGAGAAATTCATGGAGGATGGTCTCCCATGGGAGAGACCCCACACTTGAGCAAGGTAAGGACTCCTGTCACTTAGGAAGAAGGTGGACCAGTGACAATATGTGATGAACTGACCACAGCCCCCTTTCTCCATTCCCTTGCACTGCTGGAAGGGAGGAGGTAGAGAAAATAGTGAGTGAAGTTGTGCTCAGGAAGAAGGGAGGGGTGGGAGGAAGGTGTTTTAAGATTTAGTTTTTATTCCTCATTACCCCGCTTTGATTTGATTGCTAATAAAATAAACTGATTTCACCATGCTGAGTCTGTTTTGCTTGTGAAGGTAAATGGTGAGTGATCTCTCCCTGTCCTCCATGAGGTATTCATTGTATTTTCCCTCCCCTGCCCAGCTAAGACGGGAGTGGTTGTGGCTTTAGTGGATACCTGGCACCCAGCCAGGGTCAATCCATCACGACAAGGAAACAGTGATCTGAGTGAAATATTTTTTGGAACCCATGCCATTCCCAGTTAAGAAGGATGGAAAGGAAATAGAACAATAGTTTCTGTCCATTCTCTGCTTTATGGTCAGACTTAGCACACTGAGCAGGATGTGCTCTTCAGAGAAATTGTGAATACTGTTTAAAACCCCACATTTATTAAAAATATTAACTTGAAATTCCTCTACTTTGTGCATGTTTATTGAATAATCTCTTTTTAAATTCTTGCTGTTGCCATGTTGGGCAATTACCCAGCTTGTCTGGGCTGCTACTTTTTAATGGAACATAATGTGAATTGCACTTTCAGTGGGTATAAGTGTGTTTTGAGGTCAGTGCAATAGTTCCAAAGTTGTTAGATTAAACTGCCAAACTGGTGATAGTTGTATTGCTGGAGACAATTAATGCCAGAATGTTTTTAAAAGGCAGTTTTCTTTTGTGAACGGGTCACCACATCAGTTAAACATACTATTTATATGCACAGGAAAACAGAGTAGACCAATAGCACCTAAATTTTATTGATTCCAACACTGCCATCTTAAAAAACCTTATAATTAAAGTGCTGCATATATTTTTATTTTGTAGACACCTATTTTAACTATCTTAGTGACTACTTCCAGACTACAAAGGAAATTAAATGTCTGAGGATGCTGAGAATGTTTGATTATAACAGGGGTTTTAATGATTTCCATTTTGAGATAACAAATCAAAATGAAACACCAGGAAGCCATGATTGCAGATTAAGGTTTCAAAGTACTCTGTCAACCTGGGAGCATTCAGGTGAGTGAATTAGTCATAGATATTGTGCTCTGGCTCTATCCNAGAACAAACTGAAATGAGGCTGTGTGACTGGATGCTAGTGAGTCCAATTTGTCTGCTGACATATATGCTACTAGCCTTAACTGCAAATGCCGATTTTTATCCCCAAAAAAGTGTATTACATGCATTTGACTGATGCCAACAGTAAAAGGAAAAAGTCCAGCAAATGCCTTTCTGTAGGACTGAAGATTATATAAAAGAGCAAGTACAGAAGCAACTAAGCTGATTGGATGCTGGCCTAGAATGCAATCATCTGCTGCTGCCACCAACCCTGAGCAGTTGCCACTATTGATTTGTGAGAATGTGAAAAAGGAACTTGCTACTCCCATTTCCCTCAAAGATAAATTTCTGTCTAGTGCATAGTTGTGCAGTGTACCACATACCCCATTTTACTAAAGCCATTCTCTATCTGGAAGTTGGATTGGGTCAAGTCTGTGCCAAAGGTCAGTGGCAATTTGACTCTGGAAAAGTTTTCTTCATCAAAGCTTTTTATTCTCAGAGTAGGTGCAACTCTGTTTGCTGGTCCTTCGTACTTATGTCTTTCTATGCGTGAAGTAAACCATTAGTGATCTGTGAGTTAATCACAGTCACTTAAGCTGTATATGTTAGATCTGGAAAGAATTCAACCAACTGGGCAACAAACGAGTGTCCCCTGTATGTAGCCACACTACACAACTGGCCTGCAATTGAAATTACTCAGAATTGTATTTATCATTGGGCTGACAGGAGCATGGAGAGCCTGTTTGGTTTCCCAGGAGTTTTCTCACACAGGCTGTGGTGCAAGAAATAACTCAGTTGCACTCAAATGGATGATGTTGGCTGTTGCTGGAGGTGCACAGTCACAGCTTGGGAACATGCTGGCCCTTCCCCACAAACCTAAGGACAAGATGTCTTTCATACTATGGCATTGATATCTGCAAGGTGTGAAGGAGGGTTTTCAGCTCTGGAGAATTTCTTTCAGTATGTCATTTATTCCAACATATATCTGATACCGCATTTGATGGCTGGAAGTGTTACCTATCACAAGATAGCTTTTCAGTGGCTTATGGGAAATAAGTGGTTGTTTTTAGTACCATTTAGTAGTGCTTAAATCTCAATGCTGAGGAATTACTTTTGGCATACTTGTGTGTAGAGTGTGGAAAAATAATTATTTTGAATATGCTTTGTTTCTTTCCCAGAGTTCAGGGCTAAGACATTGTTTGTAGTTTACTAGAGCTATCCACTTCTTTCACCTACTCTCACAAAATGAGGAAAATTAATTTTGTGGGAAGCTCAACAAAGTTAATTTGGGGAATTGCACCTGAGATGTATCTGATTTGTAGGAGAACAAATTGTAATTTTCCTGTTTAACAATGACAGAAAAAAAAAAATTAGTATATAGTAATAGCAGCATCTTCGGAGAGATTGTCTAGGTGGAAAATATGTTTCACCATGCAAAATCTTACGAGTAGTGTTTGATTGTGTGATATTATGAAAGGTGGAAGTTGCCTGGCTTTAGTGCAATATAGACTTGTCTGCCTTTTTTTACCAAAAGTTTTGTAGTCTAGTGGTTAGTCGTTTCCATTACCTTAGGTAAAAATCGTAATAGTCAAATGTTCTCCAACTATAATGATTCTCTCCATGTTTATTGAGTCAGTGCTATATTGGGACAATGATAGGTATGTGACATAACTACAGAAATCACCAGGATTTATTAAAGTCATTTGCTTGTCTTGTATGCATGTTCACTGTATTAGAGGTGACCTGATCTTAACTAGAATGTTTTGAGAGACTATTCTCATCCTCCGCGAATGGACAGGAAATTTAGTGGCGCTGCTTTATTTACAGCTGGAGTATTGTGATGATATCACTGTCACATAGATAATTTGAACCTTGGCTTCATTTATTTTAACCAAGAACAAAAAATTCAGGAATCAGAAGTAAGGGTCAGTTCCTCTTCTGTCTTTGATTCTTGATTTGAAAACTAGTTGTCCCTGAAATATGCTGCAATAAAAACTCTTACTATAGTTATTTATAGATGAAAATATCAGGAAGCTCTGCTGAATAGAATGAATACATTATTATTTATCTTTATTCATAAAACACATGGGTTTGTATAATTGCTTTTTAAAAAACAGGTTTTGTGACAACTATAACTGTGTACTGGATTTTAGTAACGTTTTAATGAACTGTTCAATACCTTGTCAAGATTAAATGTTGCTTGGAGATTTAAATCTGCTTCACATTTTCACCTTTTATTTTAATTCCTTTTTATTTTAATTCCTTTCTGCCGAGAAGGACACTTTAAGCTGATACTAAATACTGGCTCTGAATAGATAGATGTCTTCAATGTTCTTCATCTTTATATACTCCTCCAGAATAAATTATTGGTATGCCTAAAATGCTTTGCATTTCCCAAATGTTTTTATAGCTTTTGTGTGTCAGTCTCTTAATAATTAAACTGTGGGTATGAGATACATGAATTAGCTTCTTACAAAGTATGTACAGAAGAGGTAGGACAGGACCAATCAACACTTAATATACCTTTCATTTTAAAAACATAGACGCTATAGGTTGACTTTGTTTCCCGTGACTGAAAGGCTTCCATGGGAGTCTTCTGTGCACCAAACAATCACACTTATTTCTTAAATGAGGAATGCTAATACTCAGGCCTTATCTCTCATCATGAATGCGCATTCTTACTATAAAACCAGAAATAGAACCTAAAAATAGATCCTAAAATTCTGCTGGTATCTTAAAATTTCTTAGGCAACTCTGAGGAAAAGTGTCCTGTATCCCTTAGTAGCTAACTAATTTAGAGGCAGGCTACTGCTTCTGTCAGTTATTCATCTCTCTTGAGATATAAGATTACAGAAGAAAGAGGTAGTTTGCAGCTCAATACAATTAACAAGGACATGAAAATTAATATTGATGTTGTGACACATCTACCTTCAGATTGCCTCAGCTGGAAATGTTTTGCTCACCTTTGAACAAGGGTCGGCATCATGAAAGTTGACATGGAAAAAAGTTCATTCTAATGAGTCAGATACCTTTGGTAATGGGAGAATTGAGAACTACAGAGCATAGAGCAGGTTTTATGTTCTTTGAATGAACCCAAATGGAACTACAGATCAGGCCATGCTAGGGGAAGGCACACAGTTGTGGCAGAAGGGCACAAAGAGGAAGTTTCCTCTTTATGTGCTATTTTCAGTAAGGACTCTTGACATCTGAAGCTGAGTTCACATATTTGCTTCCAGAACCCATTTCTTGCTGACCATAGAAAATTAAGAGATGCCATGCAAATGAAATTGCATTAAGAGTAGAGTTTTGTTCTGAGGCATGGATTCAGCATCCAGGAAAGTAATTTGTAGTAACAGCTTCAGGTGTCATTCTGTGACCAGCCAAGACAACAACATGCACCAGTATCAACTATTGCAACCATAAATAAGAATTCTGCTGTTTCTTTCTTATCATACATGATATGTTAATCATGGTCTAGCTGAAGAGGAACCATTTGGCAGTTGATAACAGAAATTAGTGGCAATAATGTTCAGTTCCTAAATGTTAATCTTCCTTCACAGGACTTTATTTCTGTCCTGTGTTATGAACACATGGACTGATGCCAATCTTTGTAATCATATCCCCACCTCCTTCAGTGTACAGGATGAATGGGATGCTTTTCCAGTGAGATTATTACCTTTCTTTTTATCTGTAGTGTTTCATATGAGGCACTATTTCTTGTTTGATGCAGATGCATTGTATGCTGTGCTGAATATAGATTGGTGTTCATAACACTAGAAGAAATCAATGCAGCTATAAAAAAACAAACAGTGGCCTATGAAAAAGGCTGGCATGTTATTTCCATATAAAGATAGGTTGCAAAAAACTGTTAAGTATCCACTGATGACTGGATGTTGAGCTTAAAAGTACTTGGTCTTGACTATTTTTCTTCCTTTTCAAGTTTAGAGCAGCTAGACTAACACTTTTTTGCAGTGGATCCTAAATATCAACGGAGGAAACCTGGTCATAGTATTAAGTTAGGAGCCATATCTGGAAATCTTGATATAAATCGGTTTGGTCATACATATAGTATCTATAAATGCAGTGGAGAGAGAATACATATCTCCTGGTACTCAGCCTACTGTATTAATTACAAAGCCATTTCAGGATCATCATTTGTTATAAATCTGTTAGCTCCTACAAAAAAAAATTATGTAGGTGCCCTACAAATCTACTTCCTTCCTTTTAGGAGTCTTAGTCTGTTTTATTATTAGTTTATCATTTTTAAAGCAAAAATGTGCAGAAAAGATCTATTTTGAGGATGAGTGGAGTTTTATTAGGAGTGGCTGTTTTATAAAGCCTTTATAAAGGCTTGTGCACAGTGAGTTACACTAGAAAGTTATTTCATGTAGCAGTTTATGGCCTCTATTTTCTTTTACAATTGGAAGCACTTGAAAAGAACTATTTGCTGTCTAAAAGGAGGCTTTACTTCATTTGGCAGACTGACTGAAGTGCAGTGTGACTCTATGCCAGTCCTTAACTGGTCTCTTCCAGTGCTTAGTTAAATCTGGTAGTATGAAGTTATACAATGAAATTAATTCAAGGTCTGCATTCTACTGCTGGATTAACAGTATTATGTTACTCTTTAAGTTTCTTGGCATTATGAGAGTTAATACTGTTACTTTATTTAATGTTTAAATATTTTATTTCCTTCAGTTCTGAAAATTTGTATTACTGCTAGTAAATTATGTCATATTTGATAAACCTGCAGTATTGTATGTTGATGCTATGTAGTGACTTATGGTTAAGATATTCATGATTCCTTTTGGCAGCTAAGCTTTTTGAGACCTTTTGCAAAGTCGGTACAGTGCATTGTATTTTGAAAACCTTGTCAACCACTGTGTAAAATGAGGTCATCTTGACCTTACAATTTTTAATGTAATAATTGTCATCAGCCAGCTGAAATTTTGATTCATTCCCCAGCCAGTATTAACAATATTTTTTGGGGTTGGTCATCCTACACTATCCTAGTTGTAAATAAAAGATTTAAAACAGGTAGTAAAGTTATCACTGAGTGCAAAGGTGTTGTTTCACATTGGTTTTGATCATCTTATAAAATGGAGCCTGAGACAGCTGTCACATGAGTAGAATTTAAAATAAATTGCATTCTATATTTAGTCATTAGTCAACGGTTGAAATTGATTTAAAGAGTTCAGAATCAGATTTTTATCATAAATCTATTGATAGAAAATGCATTGGGATTAACCTACCATCCCTGCATTTAAACCTGTTGAGGTTGTCATATGCTATGTCAAGTGCTGGTCATGATAAAACTTCTTCAAATCACCTAGATGAATAACTTCACTATGCATATAATTTTATTTAAAATTCACACTAAAGAAAGCTTTTTAGATCCAAGTTGTATGTATGTTGATTAGATCCATGTTGTGTAAACATAGTGTCATTGCTGAAATAAACTGAATGCTCCACTGAGGTGCATCGGAATGCATGCCTGTGTCAGTTTGTAGGCAGTCAGAAACACAGTAGTTTTTTCGTTGTCTATGGACTAAAAAGTATTATTTTAGTAGAAGTATTATATTTAGTTCCCATGTTCTGACACAGATTTTAGGGCTAAAGCTCATGACAGACATTTTAAGAAAGAATATAAATGTTAGTACCCAAATTCTGAGACTAATATTAAACATTATTTTACTACATCAACTTCAAATGGAACTAAATATAGAAGTTCATTTGAATTTACTTGGGCAAAAATATGTGCTTAGACTGAGATTTTTGTCATTGAAATCAGAAATCCTTGTTTCACTTTGAAAAGAGAGGATTTGAACTCGGGATTACCCTAAAACAAACCTTTTGGTAAAAACATCATAGCTAAGGAAGGCACCATGCAGCTGTCAGTAATTGTGTTCCCTCTGCAGTTTCAGCTGATATTGTTTACAGATGCACTTGCATGACTTCCAAATGTCCAGAAATTATTGCTTTCTATAGTAATTATGGATTAATTTAATTTCAATGATGTTTTTATCTTATTCATCCCTTTGCCAGACCTAAGTTGGGAAACCATTACCTGAAGACATTTCTAAATCAAATTTCTGTGAATAAATGTATTGTGGCCTTGGTTGCTGTCTGTATTGTGACATGTTCATTGTCTTTTCAATAGGGTGCCTGTTTCTTCTAGTGCCTAGCATGAATGTTTACCAAATTAATACAATTCCTATAATTATCAAGGTGTAATTTAACTTGCAGCAATAGAAAAAATAATGTCCGTAATATTTAATTTTATACACATATAATTATTTTATTTTAATATCAGCCATTATATGGAGTTCATCAATCAGTACCAAAAGAAAACACATATTCATAGTTACCAAGTTTATAATAGAACTTGCTTTTAAAATGGTTACAGAATTGGATGATGCTTTGACATAGGACATGATTTTAAAAAGCAGCTGCATTTTTCTCTTCAAAGCATGTCAGCTACACCATTTTGAAATTGTTGGGGGTTTTGGAAGTACAGTATAATGTACAAATGGCTTAAAGCTCTTTTGCTCATTATTTTCCAACACCTCATTAGAAGATACCTCCTTATGTGACCATACCCTGTACATGCTCCCATCCTGTATTTCCCAGACTCTTGTGCTGAGATGTGAAGAAATTAGTAACTTTTCCTGTGCCATTTTCTTAACCTTAGGTGATTCCTTTGCTTTTTGATGATGCAATAGACTTACAGATTATATCAAGCATTCTTATTTCTAATGTTACTCTTAAAAATCCTCTGCTTTTAATTTAATAAAATACCTCAGTCCTTTAAAAATTTTTAATAATTCACATCTAATGTGTTGGTGACGTGGTATAAAATACATCATTAAACTTTCACTTGCTGAAGGAGAATTAACTCACCTAGTGCTTTGAGTTTGCAATGCCATCTTTTTTCCTCAACTTCTTATTTTTATCCAATAGTAAACAGGCCTTTGTGATCCTACATGTTTACCTCAGTGCTGTTAAATGGTAGCAAGTAATTCTTATTACTCTCTCTTAAGCAGGTTTCTTAGTTTTGCAAAATATTCTTTGCAGACATTGTGTTCCCATAATAGACTGAGACCTTTTAATCCCCAAGAATGTTGAAATTAATGTTGTCACTGTTGTTCATCTCTTTCATATTATATAATTACTACTTGAACTAGCTACTCTGTATTACTTAGGACTTAACAGAGAATAATCCCTCATCTTGTGTGCTCTGGAATTAGCTGTTCCAAGAGCATTTGTTTAAGAAATCACTTCTCTAAGCCTTGTTCCATTTAGCAGAACTTGAGATACATTGTAAATATATTTGCAATATGCTGAGAAGTATTTTTTCTTATAAGTATTCACTGTGAAACATTAAAATGTCACTTATGTGATTTCGTTTAGAGAGGTGATGTACCTGTGTCACTGTATAATAATGAAACATAATTTGCAGTGAGTATCCGACATAATAGGAAAGATATAAAACCCACCAGAGGCATCTAGGGCAAAACAGACAGACACTTGTAAAATACCTTACTGGAAGAACATAAAATGTCTTATTTGTCTAAAAGGTCATTTGTTTCCCACTCTAGCTGTACTGGCAATAAAGCATACTTGACACTGCGATTGGCGCAGTTGTTACAGCATGGTGTTGATAACACCAGAGTCGTGGGTTTGGTCCCTCTATGGGCCATCCATATAAGAGCTGGACTCCATGATCCTTGTGAGTCTCTTCCAACGCACAATATTCTGTGGAATCATTGGGATTTCCGTTCCCTGCGAACATCGCCTGGCCCCATGTGCTTTGCATGCCGTGATCAGCACTTTGGACAGCGCCGTGCACGTCCCACCAGCCTCGGCCGCGCGTCCCGGGCTGCCGCCAGCGACCGGAGGATGCTGCCTGCCCCACAACAGCTCGGAAAGGACTGCTCAGTTTCTGTATCTGCCGCGGAAGAGAACGGACAGGAACTGATGTCTGAGTTCTGGGGTAAATGTGCAACGTAAACAAGTATGCAACACTGATGGAGGGACATTGTGGGGCCTTGTGTCTCCCGAAGTGTTGACTGCCCGCTATGAGTGAGTGATATAGGTGGAGACATCCAGAGGCCGAAGGAATGATGGGTGCCGAGAGGTAACGCTAGACAGAGCAAGGAGAGAGGAAAAGGTTGTTACACTACACGGCTTCCTATTCCTGTCAAAAATAGATGCCAAGTGTGTAAAATTTCACTTGCACACCTTGTGCATCAGCATAAGGTTACTAAACCATGACAATGAATAGTTTTCCTCTTGTAATTTTCTGTCAGGAATTGTGCCATTTTAGAGATGGTAGTAAATTCCTGAAAAATCAAAAGAAAATACTGAGTGTTCGTGTCATGAATGTGACGTGCAGCTGTTCCCATCCCCGCACTGCATATATGTAGTTTTTCTGACTACAGTTGTGGGTTCTTCTGTTCATTACACAAAATATGATCTGAAACTTCCAGTTAGAGACAATGTTCTTACATATTAAATTTTCTTCCTGATTGCTGTTTTTTTTTCTCTTCAGTTTTAGTTTTGGAACAAGTAAAGGAAAACAGCGTGTTCCCTTTTGCTTACCAAATACTCTCTTGTTCTAATTTCTGAGTTGCAAGTAAGATGATAATATTAATATTTTAGTTCCACTGAAGTTAATACTACACATTAGTATTGATCTCAGGAGATCCAGAATTTCACTTTAAATACTAGTCTAAAAAAAAGATGTACTTATAGAGAGTAGAAGAAAATAATGAATCCATAATTATGGTTTTTGTACATTCATATTTAAATATACATTATATGGGCAGTAAATAGAAAATTAACAGTCTTAATTTATACCATAAAAATACTCCCACTTTCAAATGAGCTTCTGCAACAGCAGAAGTCAAATATATCAGATGCCTATGTCTGCTGATAATCAATCCAATTTCCAGAATGAGATTAGGCATCATTATAGACTTTCCTGTAACCACCATTCCCATGGGATAGCAACACAGAACAGCCATGCAGAATTAACATCCGATTAGAAAGAAAAATGCATTTTGCAGTCCTAAAACAATGTAGTTGGGAACTGTCTGGCTAGTTACCCCTCTCGGGACTCCCTGAGAAGTTATGGCTCCCAAATTCCAAGGTGCTCCAGCTGTTTAGGAAGCAAATAAAAGGGGGAAAGACTGCTTATGATTTTCTGAGAGTAAGATTTGCTTTACCTGTTTGTTAGTATATACAGATTTTTGTCCTGATTAGGGATTAAAGTCCTTTTCTTTAATTCAAAAAGTTATATGTTTCACGGAAAGGTAAGTTTCCTTGGATGTAAGTTTCAGGCTGCATGAATCTCTGCAGATTTCTGTTCCATGCTGTGTTGTTTTCATTAAATGTGTGGGACTGAAAGCTACATCTGAGCCTGGTGTCGCAAACATTGTCATTGAAAGAGCTTGAGAAAAATATTGTCTCTCAGTGTTTTACACAGTGAAAATATGTTAATATAAAGTTAATTGACTGGAATGTTTAAACGCATACATTTTTACAAAAAAATTATTTTTCTTAAACAATGAAAGAACTAATACAATATTAAGTTTATGCAAGAAAGATTTAAGGGGAAAAACTTCCTCTTAATTAAAACGAAAATAAAGTAGCATGAAAAAATGTCTCCAGCATGAACTGTGAAATGTTTTGTGTGAGAACACTCAATATGAGTAATAAAACAGTAAAAGAGCAAAAGAAAATAAAGAAATTGAGATTTAAAAAGAGATCCTGATAAAATAAATACACTTGGAAAGCGAAACCTGTGCTGAAAGTAATAGGAAAAAAGATTGGGTTTATTTTAAATTGTCAAACCAGAAAGTTACCCAGGAGCTTTTAGAACAGGTATTCAACTTTGTAGCACAAAGCTGTTCGCATGACCATGTACCGTACATTTATGTAGCCAGCGAGGTACTCTTTGGAGTGACAAAGCTGGGGTGGAGCGCGTTTTCCTGACCGAAATTCTGGATGTGGCGAAGGAGGTTCCCCGGCACTGCTGGCTCATGCAGCACCGACAAGTCGCTTCCACATCTGTGAGGTAGGAAAGTGGTGACTTTGCCATGTAAAACGCTTTGAGAACTGAGGCTGAAAAGTTGTGTATGGGGAAATTAGGGCTTGAATGGGGAAGTAACTTTTGTGTGGTGCGTGAGTCAGGCGGTGGGCTGAAAGGGTTAAGTATTCGTCATTAAAAATTACAGTTAACATTTTCTTCTCGGATGGAACGGAGCTGGCGTGCCGCCGGTCTCCAGTGAGAGCGGGTGGGGGGCTTCCACGCACAGCTGAGAAGGGGCTGGGACTCATCCAGTCCCCGGCGGTGCGTCGGGGGAAAGGCAAGGGACGGGTATACTCCCCGAAGGGGCAATAAAAACAAAAACCTCTTCAACTTGGTGTCGGGGGAGAAGACAAAGCCTGGCTTAAGGAAAAAAAAAAAAAAAAAAAAAAAAAAAAGAAAAAAAGAAGGTAAATTTAAAAAGCCCCGCGTCACGCCGGAACGCGCGGTGGTGAAGCGCACTCCCTCCTGCCCGCTCGCCGCCGCCGCCACCACCACCACCACTCGGCGGCCGGTCCC
>VZTN01028715.1:11526-43226 GCA_013400515.1 Erpornis zantholeuca
GGGAAGAAGTGGGGGAAGGAGGGAGGGGCATGGCCGAAACCGCATGGCAAGGGCGGCGCAGCTGCTGCCATCTCAGGATGGCTCGTAATGAACTTTACTTGCTTAGATGAATGTAACCAGTGCTTGTGGACAGAAGGGCAGGGGTGGCAGCAACTTTTCTTTTTTTTGGTGCCCCGCATGAGGAGTGGCGCTGAGTGGAGCTGGCAGCTGGCGTGGCCTGTGCGGTGCCACCAGGGACCATGTGGCCAGCAGCAAGGGAGTGGCGAGAAGTTCCCCGACGGACGGGAACAACCTTTCAGCGTTGTAGAACTCTATAAAAACTTCAATTGATAGAACTTGAGAACCAACAGACACCAATTCTCTCCCGAGTCAGAGAAAAGGAAAAGGTGAAGATACGTGAGGAGAACAACATGGGGACACTACGGTCACTGCAAAGAGGGAGGGGAAGGAAGTGCTTCAGGTGTCAGAAGTGATTCTTCTGCAAGCTGTGGTGAGGACTATGATACAATAAATTGCTTCCCTGTAATTCATTAAGTGCATGGGGTTATGCAGAGATCCACTCGCAGCCTGTGAGGAAAAGTGCCCACGCTGCAGCAAGTCGATGCTGTAAAGCTGTAAAAGTGAGGAACTTGAACAAGAGAGAGAAGACCCTTGTTTCCAGAGACAGAGGGCCCTTGCTTCCAAAGTAGAAGACTAAACCCCATGAACTAAAATGATCCACAAAGCGCAGTTTTGGGAAGGCTGCACTGTTCATGGGAGAGACTCACGTTACCACAGGTCACTATTCATGAAAATTAAGACCACACTAGAAAATTTGCAAAGAACTGTCTCCCGTGGGAAGGATCCCACGGCACAGTAGAAGAAACTCTTTTCCCTAAGCGTACTAAGGAAGGATTTTTAGGAAGTAAATGACTGACCAAAAACCCCATGTTTTGTCTCCTTGCGCGGTCAGTGGGAAAGAGGAAGGGCTGGGAAGAAAGTAAGTGTTCTAAAGGTTTATTTTAGTTCTGATTACCCTTTTTACTTTTAATTCTGTTAATAATAAATTTCCTTTATATTGTTTGAGGACCTGTTTTACCTTAGAGTGTTTCTCCCCTAATCCTTACCTCAACTCATGAACCCTTTGTTTTGTTTTCCCCTCCTGTGCTTATCTATAGCAGAGGAAAACTAGTGAATGGTTTTTCGTGGGTGCGTGGCTTCTAGTCACTGTCAAACCCCAACAACCCCTCTTTATCTCAGCTCATATACTCTCACATTCATGGTCAAGACCAATCTGTATTTCCTGACTGAGACTTTTATTCTTTTGACTGCTAGAAACTGAAGGATCTCAGAAGAAGCATCTAAGAGAGAAGAATTGAAAGCTACTGGCAAAAACTGGCAGCAGATGACTAAAAGGTGTATTTGCTGACAAAACTGTAAGCGTCTTGTCTGGCTCCTCCTAAAGCCAGCATACTAAATACTATGGGATTCCTTATGGGATTACAGTATAGTACAGTACATTATACTTAAGTACTGCATTAACAATTGCTTTAATTCTTATTTCATGTTATGTTTTCAAAAGCTGTGAAAGTAAGTCTACCCTGAAAGCTTCAGGAGACCAGCAGAAGCCCTCTCCTATCAACAACTCTCCTGGAGCTGGATGCCTAGTTCTCTACAAGCAACAGTTTCTCTACAGTATAGTGAAGGTCCCCATAAAATAGGAACCTACTGAAAACAGCCTTGCAAGATATATTCTTCTTCATCGTCATTGATTATCTTTGCTTTAATGTATGCTCGCCCCCAAGGGACATGCATAGTTGCCTTCCTCCAAAATTAGAAGTAATAGAAATTTTGTTCCAGGATTCAGGTGCAATTACAGTAGTATAGAATGATAGTAGAATGACTCCTGATATACACATTTGTAAGAAGTGGTCCTGTAAGCACTCCTTACAAATCCTGATTACTAAAGAAATTGAGGATGAGGATGATCCTACAGAAAGAACAGTCCACTTCCATTAATCTTGTCATGAACAGGAGTGAAGTATGCAGAATTCCAACCAAAGACACCAGAAAGGCCAGTTGTCTAAGCAGAATCAACACACCTCCTTCCCTTTTACTAGAGATTGTTTTAGCAATTGCTATCCTCTCCTTCCTTCTGGGATAGGAAGACTCCTTACTTGGAACTATTTACCAAAATTTTTTTAACTTCTATTGTGACCACTGAAATTCACCAGTTTATAAGTGCTGTGTTAGAGATCAGCATCAGACTGGTACAGATCACTAGCCCACTTGGAAGAGCCCAAGGGCACAAGAGAAAGAGACAGTGGTAATAACTCCAATATCTCCAGTCTTTCCAGTCAAAATGGAAATACCACTAAAACTATCTTCTCTATGAAGAAGGGACAAAATGACTTAAATTTTTGTTCTATCAATTTAAGGGCACAAGTTAAACACCACTTAAACATCAGTTATTTAAAAGCAGAAGAAAGAAGGAGGCAAGCGACAACAATTTCCCATTTATAAACAAAGATCTTGTGTGCAGTGCAGGTATTTTTGTCAGATTGACCTTAGGTATGTGATACCTTAAGGTCACACTCCTTCAAATGCTTGATTCCTTATAGGAAAAAAATCCTTCCACATGATGGCAAAGTGATGCCCAGCATAGCTCCTCTTCCTGACCAGTACATCTCTAAGATAAAAAAAAAAATCCATTTTCTAGTTCTGAGTGCTGCAGACAGTTGTACTAGTTTGAAATTAAACCAGTGGGAGATCACAAGTCAGAATTATAATTTAATAGGAGAAAATTAAAAGAAAGAAAGAAATGCAGTAGTACAAGGGCACTGACAAAGTCAGAATACAACCTGACACTCTATGGTGGTAGCAGTCCAAGCAAAGCAGTTCAGTTGAAGCGGTGATCCTGTAGAAAGAGAGGTCTGAAAGTCCAACAGTAGCTCTTTTCCTCTGGGAGTCCAGTAGGGAAGTGCTAGTGTGGAGTTCAGAATCTCAGCTTATATCCATGATGGAATAGTTGGTTCCTCCCTCTGGGCGCAGCATCTCACAATAGGATGGTGAGTCATGAGATAAGGCACTGATGGGCCATTAACAGGAGGTAGTCCAGGGGGGAATTATCTCTGAGTCATGGGGCCAGGCATCGATGGCCCATTAACAGCAGATAGTCCAGGGGGAGTAGGCAAGGAAAACACTGCTCCACCTGGTTCCAACAGCTCACAAAGATGGTAACAGAATATACTTCAACCCAGGACAACAGTCTACATTGTAGAAATAATGATGGGAAAAATGTGTGTTAATGTCTTCACAAATTACTCTGTCTGGAAGAATGGGTGTCGGGGTCTTCACTAATGATATGATAAACAAGTATTAACATGTCTTTACACATGACTTGATCTGAAAGGACCAATCAGGTTCTGGAAGAACGGGTGTGGGGATCATTACAAACATCAAGCCACCCAAGTTTGTTGCAGAGCAAAGCACAACTTGAACTTCCAAATTTTGGGGAAAAACACACAGGCTTAACAGACTTATGAATATTAGCTTCTCCACCCAGGATGGGCTTACAGGTAGTTTTAATGGTCATACAATGTGTAATGGGAGTGCAAGGGAGGATACATGTTCAAGGGGGAATATTTAGTAGGCAGTTTGGGAAGTCTGTACCTTGCTCGTACCTCAGCCCAATGGGGAATGTAGGAGGGCAACATGAAGCTGGGAGTTTAGGATAAAAGGAGGCTGCATCCTCAAAAAACTCAAAAGACCCCATGGGGGTATGGCCTAGTGGACTCTCTCCATTCAAATAAAGTTGCAGGACTCCTCTGTCTGCTTAATAGACACTGGCTTTTCACAGTGTGATTTTCTGCACAGTAGGGACTCAAGGGAAGCACCCACTGGCTCACTGCAGTTGCCCACTGTGAAAGGGCTTTGGTGCCAGCAGAGAAACTCTCTGGTGTTGAGAGTATGACTGCTAGAGGGTCTCATAAATGGGAGGACTGGGAAGGTTCCTTAACACACTACAGAGCAAGCAGACCAAGAAGAGAGCAGTACCTTATGACTCCCCACAGATAATCAGGAGATTTTTTCACTTGCCTTGGCCAAACCAGCTGTCATTTTTCAGATGACTGTCAAGACAATAGAAGGCAAAGCAGTCTCTGAGGGAAGACATCTTCAATAGAGCCCAAGAAAAGATACTGTAGAGTGTGAGAAGACTTTGTTACAGTAACCTAGTTGAAGAACTGGTTTCTGGAACCTAAAAACCTAGACCTAAGACAGTTCATTGCTTCTTTCTGTGGTAGGTTGAAAACTTGGTTGATGGGTAAGTTGCTAACCCAATGAGAGGGCTGGTAACGCCCCTGCAATTGCATACTTAAAGGATGGCAAGGGTGGGAAGCTCCTCTTTTGTTCTAGCCGCAAGGGCTGGGGGGTGGCCGGGCCAGGCCCCTGGCCTCTCCCACTTCTGGCACTATGGCACAGACCCCAGGTTGCTGTGGGGAAACTGTCTCAGAGCTGTGGGCAGCTAACACCAGCCATGGACTCCCACACAGCTGAATTCACCTGGAACAGTTTCTGGGGACTGGCGGGCCTCCCCTCCCCCTTCCTCATGGCTCCACACAGATTCAGTGGGGGCCGACACAGTTTTCTGCAAGTAACGCAGCCTATGTCGAGGCTGAAGAAAGACACCAAGTAGCTGGCAGCATAAAGGAAAAGAGGCTTTTCTCCAACATAAAGCCCGAAGAAACTAACTCTTCAACATGGCAGTATCAAGGTCAGAGATAAATAAGTCACGTGGGACAGAGCTGAAGATGGGGGCAGGAAAAGAGGGCGGAGTCATGCCTCACCATGAAAGCTTAAACTTGCTTTCTGGAGGTTGTGGTAAAGACTGTAATATCACAAACTGTTTTTTTCTCTTTAAAAAGACATAGAAGGGAGGAGAATTCTGTGTGCAGCCTGCAGAAGAAGAATGCTAGGTCACCTAGGAGCTTGTGAGGAATTTTGTGAAGAAGAAAGCTGTTGATTTCCAGGCTAGAATTTGCCTATCCGTAAATGAGAGACACCCCATGTGTAGCCCATGGCTGGCAGTGTGAAAGAGACTGTGAGTTTTTGTCATGGGAGAGATACCTTTTAACAGCAACAGAAATCTGAGCGGATTTGTTTGCTAGTAGCAGTTTGGAAACCATGATAAGCAAAGGAAACCCTCTTTTTCCTCAAATACTGGAGAGACTTTTAAGAACTGTAAATACCAACCAAAACCATGTTTTGTTATACTTTGTGCGAGTCAGGAAAAAGGGGGAGGTGCTAGAAGAAAAGGGGGTTTAAATTTCTTATTATTTCTTTTTACTTTTAATCCTGTTAGTAATAAACTTCTTTGTATTCTTTGAAGTTTTGTGCCTGCTTTGCATTTCTCCAAATCCCTTAACTCACAGAGGTAAATGAACTAAACCACTACACTAAATGGTGTGTCTGCCCAGTTTTGAACTGAACCTGCTATGCTTCCCATCCAAGTATGTAGAGCCCCAAGCACATTTTATCATACTGACATAGTAATCCAGAATACTTCACTTTCCTTTTCAACTGCACCCACCTTTGCATTGATGCCAATCTGATGGCCTGCTGTGGATCTCAAAATTCAGACAATAACATCTGCATTACATCTGAGTTTGGTATGAGCAAAACATATGTACAACGTGTTAGTAAGTGCAAGTTATAAAGGAGAGCTGTACACTATTTTTCATTTCACTTCCCAAGAAGGGTTCTGTTACATAATGTCCCAATATTTAATTAGTGTTGGTGTCCCAGGGCTCCCATCCTGGTAATGCCTTGCTTTCATTAATGCCAAAGCTTTCCCTTGCTGAGCATTGTGCCTTGTCCCCAAAGGATCCATACCTACTTTTCTCTTGTAACAGACTGTCCTGGGTTATAATGTAAGGTGTGTCCAGGGGGGTGTATTCTATCACCATCTTCAGGTTTCCGTAAAAACCAGGTGGGACAGTGCTCCCTGCCTCCCCACTCTGTATTATCTTCTGTTAATGGATCCATCAGTGCCTTGCCCGTGACTCAGAGATAACTGGCTCCTGGACTATCTCCTATTAATGGGCCCATCAGGCCTTATCACATGACTCACCATCTCATTGTGAGATACTCCACCCAGCGGGAGTGGGGAGGAGCCAAGCATCCCATTTTGGATATAAACTGACATTTTGAAGACTACAGTTTAGCTTTTCTTCTCCACTGGATTCCCAGAGGATAAGAGCTACATACCTACCATTGGACCTTCTGAGGAAGACCAGACCCTTTTACTGGATCACTGCCTCAACTGAAATACATCCACCATTTCAGGAGGACTGCAGCCACCATCCCTTTGGACTGCTACTGCTACCCTGACTAACAGGGTATCAGGTTGTATCTGACTCTGTCAGTTTAAACCATTGTGTTTATTTTTTGTTTTGTTTTTTCTTTTCTTTCCTTGCCTTTATTCTAATTTTCTTAATAAATTGTTATTCTGACTTGCTGTCTCCCACTGGTTTGTTTTTTTTCAAACCAGAACACAGACACATGTCACTACTGTTCTGGAAGACAGAACTACATGAGATCCCCATGGGGGATGTTATCTACTTCATCCAAGTATTCAGGATTTCTCTCATACAATTCCGTGATCACAAAAAATTGCGAGAAATTATGCGCACACACACACCCAGACACACACCCCACTTCAGCCTTCTACTATATATGGCAGAGATAAAAGCTGCTGCAAGGCCCTATATGGAGGGCCATTCTCACTGAAACACTCTCTTGGAGGTTAAGATTTTTCTTTTTTTTTCTCTCATGGAATTTTCTCCCATCTATTGTTAAGAGACAGTAACAACTGGTACTTAAGGGAGACAAAAGAAATGGCTATGGTGGGGGAAGGGTGTAGCCAACTACTCTCTTACCTGAGGGGTGTTCTCTTGGGATGAGCAGAGATGCGAGATTTTGGCTGAGGGGTCAGGGGCTTGGTTTAGCCCCCCCACTCTCTCTTGCTCTCGGCGAGAGATTGGATAAGGACAGTTGAGCTGTTGTTTACAATGGGGAAAATTCACTGCCACCACAGCACCCAGCCCTGTACTGCTTCTTCCTTACTGTGGGCGAGCCTTTGCTTGTAAGAGCAGCCATTGGACTAGGACCTTATTAACACCTGATCTGATTGGAAAGGACCCTCACCATCTATTCAGGTGCCTCAGGGGAAAACCCAGGACCCTGACCCCCTCTCCCTTCCGGGAGGGTGTGTCTCCCTGGTTGTGTGCGGCAGCTGCTACAGAGAAGACTAGTTGCTGCTGCCCAAGAAAGCTTGTCGGCTTTCTGCTGATGCCTCAGCCTTTTTCGCTATGCTCTAACGGTGTCCACACAATCCTGACAGCTCCTGCAAAAGGCTGCAACATTTCCTGTTACATTTTGTTTGCCACCCCAGGGTATGTGCCTGCCTCTGCCATCCCAGCTGCTGCTCCAAGGTACCTGCTACAGCCCACTTTGCCATCCAGCCTGCCCGCCATTATCACATAACAGAAATGCACCTGAACTCCTGCCACAGCGCCCCCTGCAGCCGCGGGGGCATCATCGCACCTGCCCTGCCCAGCCAGGAGCCAACAGCGCCCCCTGCCGGCTGTGGCTGTAACTGCAGCAAAGGGGAAAGTGCCTGACAGGCAAGAGAAGGCTGTGGTTGGGTTTCCGGTTTGGTTTGTTGTGCTGCCATTATTGTTGTTTGCCTTGATATACATACTAGTAAAGGACTGTTATTCCTTTTCCCGCATCTTTGCTTGAAAGCCCCTTAATTTCAAAGTTATAATAATTCGGAGGGAAGGGGTCATATTTTCCATTCCAAGGGAGGTTCCCACCTTCCTTGGCAGACACCTGTCTTTCAAACCAAGACACACTCAGTTGCTGCAAAAACNTTTCAAAGTTATAATAATTCGGAGGGAAGGGGTCATATTTTCCATTCCAAGGGAGGTTCCCACCTTCCTTGGCAGACACCTGTCTTTCAAACCAAGACACACTCAGTTGCTGCAAAAACATTAAATGAACATTCAAAACTCATCTTCTTAGCAAAATAGGCTAGAAGTGAAATGTACCTGTGAAACGTTTGGTTGCTGAATTAGATAAGATTTTCTGGAATTCATTATTGTAACAGGCCAGGGTCAGGCGCTCGGAAGATATCGCGATGTCACGGAAAGAACCAGGGCCTCTTCCCCCCTCTGTCCCCTGAGATAACGATCACCCCAAGAATGTGACCCCTCCTAATCCCAGTAGTTTTCCACCCTATACTAACCCTAGCAGCTCCACTGCCCCTTATGACGTAGACTAGCCTCCCCACAACTATTTAAACCCAAGAGACAAGATAATAAACGCCATTTTGACCTCCACCATACTGGTGTCTATGTCATTTGGCCCGAGTTCCTCATGTGAGGCCGAGGAGCCGTGCTCTGTCTCGGGACTAGGTCGCTGTAGCCTTTTGTGCTAAAGGCAATACATTATAACATTTGCAGAATCAAAGGAAATAGTGTCCAAAAATTAAAAGGAACACCTTAATTTTTCCCCTTCCAAAACCCAGCAAATTATGGAGTTAGGTAGATTACAGTCCCACTTCTCTAACGGCAGATGATAATAACTACCAGGTTCCTAGTGAATTCCTCATTATCCAAAGCCTGAAATGTAGAACCTATACTGAAACAACCTATGGTAAAACAAATACAGTCTGAAGCACAAGATCTAAACAAGATGGGGTAGTAGACCCTTGCAGGTCAAGAAATATGTATCAGTGTCTATTGGAGCTATGGTATCAGTTCCACTGAGGTCACAACCTTTAATTTCAGTTAATGATTAGCTCTAGATCTCTCATATGCAAAATACAGTAACATATTTAGTCCACAAATTCTCACATGAAAAGCAAATGGCCCAAAATTTTGCTATTTTAAAAGCTTTCAAGATTCAAGCATCTAAGGTTACTATCTCGAAAGATAAAAGTCCCCTTAAACAAGCAGCTACTCTTTTGTCAAGCAGTAGGCTGTTCCAGGGAGACAAATCAAGTCCGAAGAAGGTGAGTCACTCAACAGTCACTCTCAGTTTGGCTTAGGATCTGTCCTACCCAAAATTCTGTTCCCTTCTCAAAAATTCCAATACCTTTGTTTTAAACCCTGTGCTGATACTTGTAACTTCCTTTCTACTGTCAGTATAAAGCATGACCAGCTGTGAGAGACTGGAGATTGCTGGCTGAAAACATTTTAGGTAGATGTGTGGGGGAAAGGGCAGGTCAAGTCTTGCCCTGTCCAGGCAGTACTCCGCTCCACACACCCCACCAAACCCCTAGAGCCCAGCCCTGCAGTGGCTGCCAATCACTGGCACACCAGAGGCAATGCTCCACACCCCATCCCTGGAGCCCCTAACCCAGCTCCTGAGTGGCTACCAAACCACAAGTCCCACCTGGGGAAAGGGCCCAAGAAAGACAAAGGGTGCTTAAGCCAAAGCACAATGCAAACATGTCACATCCCTATTGTCCTTGAACTGTATAGCAGCTGAGATCGCACTATGATCCAAGAGGTGGTAGCTATATCTTGCTTTTCTCTTTCTTTTCTTTCTCTTCTAATTTCCTCTTCTTTAAATATTTAAGGTTGGATGAGTAACTTGCTAAGTCGATGCTCAGTAAACTGCTTTATTTTGATTGAATGAGTTGCTTTACATCTTGCCAATTTTATTATCTTATAAAGTTTTCCAATAAAGTTTGGTTTTAACCTCCTGAGAATGTTGTTGCACTTCTCCCATGCGCTCACCTCAGGGTAAAGTAGTACCTCGAGCCCCACTGAAATAAACTTGCAAGTGAGAACTGAGGCTCACCATCAGCCATACACAGAAGTCTGACTATGCATCTTCTGCAAAAAGAACTTTGCAACCAATCCTTTCTGCAGGAGATTTACAGTCTGTAAGAACTTTTGTCAAACATCTGGAAGTAAGTGGCATTGCATTTCCTCAGTCTACCCAGAGAGATATAGAAAGACACACAAAGAATGGCAAATGCTGAACAAGCAAGGTACAGAAAAAAAATAAAGCCTACTTCAGGATAATCATCTTCAGAGTCTGTCTACACCACACAACTGAACTCAGCAGTGGCTGCAATTCAGCCTCAGCTTACATCAAAGCATTCAAAGGGCATAACATACTGGTTTAAGAATTTCAAAAAGTAGTATAATACAAGGAATCTGAAACAGTTTAAGCTGATGACAAAAGCTGAAGCTTTCTGTCTTCTCTGAACTTCTTTTCATTGCATGGCATCAGGGATGGATTTCAGGAGTACTAAATCCAAGAAACAAACTAAGAAGTGGTTGAGTAAAAGCAGACAACATATAAAATACATCTTCTGCTTGACTGCTCAGCAAAGCACAGGTGAGAGATGAGACATTTCTTGGTGTGTAAAAACACAGCCATTGAGCTTTGCATCTTGATGCACTGATTCATTGAATGATCTTATGTATCCAAATCTGAAAATTGGTTTTAGCTAGAACACTGGAAAGAATTGAATTATGATTCAATTATAAAGGATTATATAATGCATACACAGAACGCTGAAAAAAATTGATTTAAAACTTGTTTACAGCTTACTGCTTGTAGTGAACCATTTGCACCTTATGGCTAAATTATGCCTAATACAAGCTGTTTAAGCTTGTTTAACTAAAAGGAGAAACTTTGAACTAAAGGAGAAGTTGCTGTTAAGCAATAGATACTACAGAGGCAAGGTAGAGGATTTTTTATGCCAATATCTCTCCTGCACCACAAGGCACCGCCATGCAGCCGCATGAACTCAGAACCTTTGTTCGGAAATTTTTTCCGGCACACACAAACACATGCACTCAAGCACCCTGTTCGACACTGCCTGACTTCCAGAACCTTCCAGAAAGAAGACTGTGCATACACAGAAGTCCTCCCAGAGGAGGTATTGGGATGTTTACTAGAAGAGTCAGGGTTATAAACACCCCAATTTTTGATATGTATGCATGCTCCCAGCTCTGATGGACTTGGACTGCATATCGTGACCATGGATCATAACCCCCTCACATCTCACTAGAGCCATGGGTGGTGATAGATCTCTTTTCCTCTCTTTTTTTTCTCTTTCCAGTTTTCCTCTCTTAGGGTGATCACATACTTCAAAATGGCTACAATACCTCTTCTTGAATTATTACAGTTTTTTCCACTTAAGGTTTCAAAGAAGTTCCAATAAAATTTGTTGTTGTATTTAGTGCTGTTTTGCTTTAATCCACCCCCAGGGGTCCCTTTAACAATGAACTTTGTTGCCTTGCCTCAGAAGTGGGTCACATTGTTATATTACACAATATTTCTAAATAGTTTTCACTATGTAAGAAACACATGAATTTGGATATTATATATATTTGAGAATATATAACATCCATTATATATACAATATGTATACATAATATAGAATATTTATAAAATATAAATTTGAGAAAATACCAACCTTCAGCTTGTGAAGCTGGTGATCGTGCCCACTTCTTAATACAATTCAGGTGGAATACATGGTAACAATTCTGACAGCTCCACACTGGGGCTACTATTCGAACCACCTCACAGCATACCATGCACTCATACTTCTCTGTGGTCAGCTGTTCAATCAATGACCCTGCAAATAAAATATATTACTTGTACATAAAAGAACAGCTAGCTGAGAAACAAAATTTAAATTAAATTCCAGGATTTTATTTAAATTACAATGGAACTTATTTTACCTCTGTGGCTCTAAGTAAGTTGTTAGTTTGCTCCTGGAACATTTCAGTTTGATATTTGCTATGCATTTCTTTAGCTTCAGAGAAGGAAGAAGGAGTATGAGATTCCTATTAAAGTGACAATGCAAATTCCACTTCGACAAATAGCAATTATTCTGATCTTACAAATAATTTAGTTAGTTAAATTAAATAGTTTTAAGATTGGCAGAAGTTTGAGATTTTACTCAACACTTTATATGAGAAATTTATCTTTGCATACACTTTAATCAAAAAAGATGAAAGCTCTTAAACAGAGAAATCTCTGCCCAAATTACATTTAATTCCTTAAGTATTTCAGGAGATGACACAACAAATATTAACAGCGAAGGGCCTGGATTATGGGAGTAAGCCCTTTATAAAGTGAGTGCTTTTGGATTGGAATTTCTGGGAAAGACAGTCAAAGTACATAGGAAAGAACGCAAAAAAGCACTTTGAAGATAAAGCAAGAACCCCACATTAAAGTCAAAACGGCCTGAAAACAGATGTATACCCATAAGAAAGGCACCACATAGCTTCACTTCTGTCAGATTAATTCTCACCCATCAAGGTAAGGCTAGCGAATACACCTTAGAAACCTCCACAGGATTCTACATTAACTACAAGTGTAAAGCATAAAAATGTACCATTTTAGGATTGTGCCAATACAAGTGTTGGAGACTGAAATGTTATGGTTTATGGCTTAAACAGTTTTATTAAGAACTTTTGCCTATTATAGTAAAATTGTGTAACGAAAACTGCATGGAAGACCACTGCAGCCTGAATAGGGCCCCCGGGCCGAGGCCCTCAACTGTGAGTTAAACTGCCTAAGGGACAGAGATAAGAAAAGTGACACTATTGTTCAGAGCATCTGGGAAATGATGGGTAAGACTGGAAGAGCAAGCATCAACGGCAGGGATGTCCAGAAGCTTCAGGGTGGAGGCTATAGTCCCGGGTTTATCTGCTGCCAGGCTTGCACAGACCCTACACCAAAGTGGGGAGGAGGAGAGGTTTTGGATGTGTGGCATAGCCTCTAGTCAGAGGCAGTGAACACCCATCCTCTGTTGCGCAGACTTGACCAGCTGCAGGGATCTCCACCCCGGGAAAGCCACTTCTACAGGACACCCATGTGAGGAATAGCAGAAGGGATGTCATGGCCCATCAAAGGCCCCCCAAGGGGTCCCCAGACCCTGCACCAGAGAGCACTGCATGTGATTCAACATGATGCAACAGATCCAGAGTCTTGCAGGGGAGATACCTGGGTATGCCCACCTGGCCCATTATTAATCCACTGGATTCTATACTTTTCAGCAGGGGACTCTCTTCACCAAGAAGACCAGAGGGAGGGGAACAACAAGATGCTGTTGGGACCCAGGGAGGGGGTGATATGTTTCTACTTAATCTGTCTCTGTATTCTCCCTGTCTTCTCCCCCCTTCTCCTATTTCTTTCTTTCTTTTCTCTTTGCCTCTTTTACTATTAAATAAAATAGATAATTTTTTTGGTATCAACATCTAACCTCGTTCATGTTTTAATCTCGTTTTTGGGAATATTTGAACCCAAGTACATTTGGCTTTATTCCAAGAGTGTTCTCTTTGCTCCTCTGTGATTAGACTGGATCACAACAAGAAGGAAAGTCCAAATTCATAATGAAGGAAATACAAAATGAAAATAATAGAAAAAAATTACTGTTAATTCAAAATGTGCTTGTACCACATGTGACTGCAAGCAAGCCCATGGCTGTCTGAAAACTGGCAAGTATTAACCTTGTTTGCCCTCTTCAATATGATTTTCAAGTTTGTTTTCTAGCCCTCCTGCATCAAGCCCCACAACATTTAGAATTAAGAGTCATTTCTCTTAATTATTTATGCAATAATTATTACCTGCCGTAAAGGAAAATTCTCATGTAAAATATACTTCTCCATAAGACTAAAGCTATACCATACTTAGAAACTGTAGCTGTCTCAGAAATAGTTAAAAACCCACAATCCCAGTTCCCTGAAAACAGTGGCAGACAGAGTTGCCAAAAGAGCTCCCAAGTAAGGCAAGTGAAGACTACCATTTTGGAGGGCAAAGTTCCTAAGTTCCCTGTGAAAGACATTTATATTCCTACTTATTGCATGTGATGTGTTTAATTTAATAATAAAGCTGGGAAAAAGACTGAGGTATCCTCAATTTTATGATTCAAATAGAACCCAGGAGCATGACAGTTAATTTATTTAGGTTAGAGAGGATCAAGGAAGATCTTGATCTTCCTGAAGAAAGAAGGTTTCCAACCAGAGGTATCTTATAGTACATGATTACGCTATTAATTTCTCAGCTGTGAAATAGAAGATGCTGAGAAACAGTCTTCAATAGATTTGATATCATAGTTAAGGTAACTGGAACCAGTCTACCCATCTCTATCACTCTGTGATCCAGAAGATAAGGTTGAGATGCTTTGTAAAAAGGCAAATAAATACAATTCTTGGTGTTTCTCCTTATTACTTCTGAACATTTAAGCCTCTTAAGACTTAAGTGCTTAAGCAAAACAGGAAGAATAAGCTACCTAAGTTGTTGAAACAGAAACCAGTATCATAGCACTGAAGACATCCAGCCAATTTCCATTTAATATTTTCAGTCACTAATGGTATGAGTCAGCAGAAAATTCACTCAGCACACTCAGCTGTGGGTCTGATTTACACTGCCAACAGCACATGTTTCTATTCTCAAACTTCCAAAAATAGTATCCAGATATTGCCTCTATTTCTAATTACCTGTTAAGAAGGTGATACCTAACAATTTTTGTCTTTTTTCTTTTATATATTCACTATATTCTTTATGCATATATTTGGAGCTCTGTAAAGAACTGAATGTGGCACATTTTCATCAACAAGGTTCAGTCCCATCTGAAGGGGGATGATTTAGAAGGGGCTAGAACTGGGGGGAATTGTCTCACCACTTGTGCTTCTAACTGGTGATTTTTGTCAGTTATGCTAGTTTACTATTGTGATGTTCCCTCCATCCCTTTTCCCAGCAAAACCCTGGCCACTCCCTCGCGCTCCTCCCATTGGTCTGTGAGGAACCCTGACTCCCCCCCTCCCCTAGTTCCCAATAAAACCCCAGGCCCTCTGCCTTCCCTTGCCTTCGCCCCGGACATCTGGACAAGCAGCATGTGAATAAACATCTTCCATGCTCCCCTCGTGGAGGCCTCTTCTCATCTCCTTTGTTGCTGTGTCGTTGTGGTGAGCACAAAGATGCCTGAGCTAGCCTGAAGGCTTCCCTGGCCAGTGGGAACCCCGTAGTCCATGCTTTCCAGAAGGAAGGCTTGGGCCACATGGAACCCACCCAGGCTGGGCAGAGACACTCTGTGGCACTTGTTGCTTCTTGTGGCTTGCAACAGTAGCCAGCAGAACACAACATACTATAAAACTGTATGTACCCCCGTGGGGAGAGGGGGGAGCTTTTGTGGACATTTTCCATATTTGCTCCTGGAGGCCTCCAATAAAGACCAGCTTTTATATTACCTCCTATACATTATCTCGAAAGTGTGTGCTGTTTCATTCACAGGTTCTCTAAGGCATCTAAGGTGCAGAAAAAAGCACATAAAATTCAGTTATGAGTAGAATACTGTTTCTCTGTCTGGCATTTTCCTACTTCTACATAAAACTTATGTAGAAAAGACTTATTCTGCAAAAATCAGTTTTAGCATGTTCCTTCTCAAGTCCCATTGTTCAGAATTCTTAGAATTTTACTCCCACCAACATACATGTTTTAACATGGTACCTGACTAGGTCATCATTTGCAGTTTGGTAGTGAAACAGAAAAAACTTTAAACAAAATCTGTCCTTCCCTAGCAAATTTACAGAATATGTTCCCGCTGAGAAACCATGCATTTACATTTAGTTCTACCCTCCAAAACCAATACTAATTTAATGTGAAATAATAAGCCTCTTTAGCTACTCAAGGCAGTAGGTGAAATGAAGACTGTTTAACTATTCGTGATCATATCTTTAATACAGGAGTCCAGGACAGTCTAGAAAACTTACCTGTATGAGTTTCTTTGTTTTTTGGTACATCACTTTGCTTTTTCCAGTACTGGGTCCAGCTGAAATGAAGTGAAGGTACTTGATCCCCCTTTAGCAGGAACTTTCTTCCACTGAACCTAAGAGACTCAGACAACTGATGTCTGATTTCACTGGTCAAGTTTTCATCATTTTTGTGAGCAGCAAGTTCTTTCTTCCTTTCATTTTTGTCTTTTGGAGTATACGCAACAGAAGACTTCTTACCTACTTTTGTATTTTTACTACGGTGAGAATCATGTCTTTTCTGACACTCCTTTTCCACTGGAGGTTTATTCCACACAGGCTTCCGGGCATATCTTTTGTTTACATTATTGTAGCCTTTTTGCTCATCCCCACTTCCAAATGGTGCATCACAGAATGCCTTTCCAACAGATGATTCTGAAGAGTCAGACTGTGTCAAATCCAAAGAAGGAACATTTTCAAACAGCTCTACTTTCTGTTTAGAGCTCACTCTCTTTTCACGGTCATGTGCCTGCTTTCCCTTCTCCCTGAAACCTCTCCCAGATATATGCATCAGATGTGTTTTCTTTGGCTTTGCCCCTCTGCTATCTGCATTAGGTACCTCCCTGTCACTCTCTGAGGAGAGAAAATCACTGTATCCTCTAGGAGGTGCTCTTCTACCAGGTAATACTGCAGCATCTGAAATTCCTGGACCTGAAGCAGCATCAGTAGTACTTTGCCTTATCTTATTTCTAGCACACGTGCCATCATTTCTTAATCTGTGCAATCTCTGGCTTTGCAAGCTGCGATTCTTCAAACTTTTACTGGTACCAAAATATTGGTGGAAGTCTTCAGAATTCCCATACTGACTTTCTGGATTACAAAAGCCATGATGCTTTGTAGAAGGGCTTTCATAATCTGTGCCTCTTTCAGAAGACAGACTAGGAATTGGTATATTACTTCTATTCTGACTACTGTTAGAGTCTTTCCTATCTTTATCTACCCAGTTTATATCTGTAGGTTGTCTTTCTCCAGAAGTGGAATCAGCAGCATCAGGAGTGAAGTTCAATGTACCTAAAAAAAAAAAAAACAAAAACCAAACCAAATTCATAAAACTTAAATAGTAAATACTTCTTTTCAACCAAATTACCATGCATGCAAAGGTCCAGAAGTTCAATCAATCCCACACTTGACAGAACTGCAAATAAGTGTCCAGAAACTAGAACTGAATCACACAGTGCTTTGTAGAAGCCTTATTCTCTTGTCATCTTTACAGAAGGACTGTGATGACCCAGAGTTGAGAAGACAAAAATAAAAAGTAAAGAAAAACTTTTGAAGCAGTACAAGATAGGCAAGTGTGATAACCAGTATTTAATATCTGAAGTTATTCCTAACATGTTTACATACATACAAGAACCTGAAAAAAGGGGTCCTTTAAATACAATGTCTACATCTGAGATTTTATTATTACACAAAACTTTGAATATAAATTAAAAGTAGCACTAGTAAATACTTGCATCAACTCTGATTACACTGTTCTACATACAGACTTATTAAATGATACAAGGACTGAAGGAGCCTGGGCCCCAGGCCCAGCTAATTTTTCTTCTTTTTCGAAGTCCCATGTCAGAAATGAAGGAGATGAAGCTTTTTGTTGTGTTTCTTGGGTTATTTGTTCTTATCTCAGTTTCAGGAGCGCAGCCAGCGCCTGGCTGTTGCAGCAGTTTTCAGAGCTACCATGGCTGCTGCTTCTTGTGTGCAGCATGTTTTAAAACCTTCTTATCCAATAACTAATAACAACATATACTATTTACTAATTTGTACCAATAACTATTAACTCTGGCTAACACGTTTCTTCTACCTCAAATTCCCTTCACCAGTGCTCACCTGACCTCAGGAAATGGAGGAGAAGGAGAAGAAAGAAGAACTCAGAGCCAATGCCCTGAATTCTCCATGTTGGTCCCCATTCACCTCTATGCTACAAAAACTAAAACCATGATTTTTCACCCTGTGATAAACTAACTATAATCTGTCTCACACTCTCCTTGCTAGCAGTTCATCCAGAAGTGTCGGGAGCTTTTTCCAGGGGCTCAGATCAAAGGTAGTGTTCCCCTGGGGTGCTTGGGGGGCGCATAGGGTCCCTCAGAGCAACAGGATAAGCTTTCCAGCTTTCCTGGACTCCAACAAGGGACTACACACGGCAGCCACGCAAAATTATTTTTCTGAGGTCATAAACATGAACCATGCTTCTACTTCAGAGGTCTTCTGTAATTTCTATGTCTCTAAATAAAAGAAAGAGAAATTCTATGTTGCTCAATTTTCTGTAACATTGTGCCAGTAATGCCTGCCTGCAACAGAAGTTATTAGGTGAGTATCAGGGTAGTTTAATTGGCTGTGGCAGATTGGTTAAGTCTTACACAGTAAAGTAAAAAAAAGTAGTTTATAAAATCTGATGGAGGTAGTGCCCATTCTACTGGTTCGGTAGGTTACCTCACATGGTAGGGCAGAGTACAGTTTATTCCTGGTTCACACCAATTCAAAAAAATAATCAAGTACTTAGGCCATGACTTAGGGCAACAGGCTCCCCAAAAGGCTAATTCTATCTAGGTCCCCAAACTACCCACTATTTCTTCAATAAAGATTGTGGAAATTAATATTTTCAAGGGAAGAACAAACTAGAACATTTCAAGGCATTAACATACTTTTTTTTCCAATTAATTGAATTTGCTTTCAAATGAAAGAAGTGTTTTTTAAACCTCTAGGAACGGTCACAGCTGCTATGTGAAAGTTGGTGGCCCAAGAAAAAAATATACAACTGTGTGGAAGTGAAGCTTTTAATCTTAATAAAAATTAAGAATTTAAAATCACATTTAAGGATGTTTTAACCACATAATCTAATTCATACTTTAGTTTTTAAAGAGCAGTTGAAATTACTTTGGGGTTTTTTTGTCTTTGTGAAAACTATATTATATATTATTTGTATCATATATATAATTTAACATTATCTATATTTACTATATCCATATATATTAACATTACAAGATAATATATGTTATTAATATAGTATATTATACATTATGGTATGCTACTCTATACAGTATTACATGTTATAAATAAACTAGATGCAAATGACAAATACAAATAGTTTGTGGCTTTTTAAGCTGAAATACTAACCTGATTTTGAGACAACAGAATGAGAAGACCAGACAGAAATCTGGTCCTCAAAACAGCTTGAGACTGAGTTAAGAATCAATCTTAACTCAGGCAGAAAGGAAATAGAGAGGCAGGTGCTGATCTCTTCTTCTCAGTATCAGGACATGTGGGAATGGTCCAAAGCTGTGTCCTGCAGTGGTAAGAGGGGGGAGATGGGCAGAGAGGTGCTCAGACTCAAGGTGAGAGGATATTTCTTTGCCTGGAACAGGCTTTCCAGAGGGGTGGTCAATACCCCATGTCTGCTAGCGTCCAAGAGGCAATTGGACAACACTATTAATATTCTTCAACTTTCAGTCAGACCTGAACTGGTCAGGTCTGGATTCAATGACCATTATAGGTCCCTTCCAGTTTCTGAACTATTCTGTCATTCGGACTGCAGACCCTAGTAGGTACTAACACGAGGCTTATACATGTGAAAGAATCTGGACTGCAAGCAGCTTCCCTAGAAACAATTTATTTTTCTCAGCATATGTATCCCCATGCAAAGAACTGCAAATGTGAATTTTTCCATTTTACTTTCTACGACACTTACTTTCAGTTTTCCCAGCATTTTGCCTGTTTCTTTTCTATCACTAATAAAGAGCAGTACAATCGTAAACCATGGTTCTTTTACACTACAATGTAAACAGCAGTCATTCAATATAGACCACTTAAGTTTCACACATTTTGATTTGAAATCAGAATGCAATCCTATAATAACACGCAAATCTTATTTGAAACAACCCATTTTATTAGCTGTTTTAAGTTTTCTTCTGTATACTCTAAAATGTAAAGTCGGATTAATAGCTAAAGTTTAATAAAAACAGGTTTTGCAAGACTCACACAGCTTGCCTCTAAAAGGTATATTCTGTTTTTAAATACCACTGTTTCTCTGGTTATGAGATGTGGTACATAAAATGAATGCATGAATTACAGACAGATTGACCTTTGAGTATGGCCTCTGAGAAGTCTAACCAGGATTTGAAATGTAACAGAGGAAGTAATATTTTGAAAGCACTTTCCAAATAATCTATTAAGTCTGAAGAAAAAAAAAAAAAAAAAAAAAAATGGGATTCAGATATTTAAAAGCACCTCCAAAATATGAATAATTCTTTAGGACTTTTTACATCAATAAGATTCCTATTCTTGCTGTCAACTTCCAGATTATGAAGAAAATTCCAGAGCAGTAAATTCTACTAAACTGATTTGTCTGCCAAGGGAAGAAACTGCAAAATAAATGTACAAGTGCAATAATAAGTAGCTAACACTGGCTGAAATTTTCTCTGACATGCTTATACACATACACAAAAAATCAAAGTAGAAGGGATTCTCCCAAGCTAAATTCCAGCCTGTATTTCTATAAAATAAACATAGAAAATCATAGTACCTTTAGAAACAACTTCTATATCATCTCACCTCTGTGGTTGAGATCATGAAACAGATTCTCCTAGAAGTTATGCTAAGGCACATGAGGACAGGGAGGTGATTTGGGACAGCCATCACAGCTTCACCAAGGACAAGCCCCACCCTACCAACCTAGTGACTACGTAAGTGGACAAGGGAAAGGCTGCAGATATTATTTATCTGGACTTCTGTAAAGACTTTGATATGGTCTCTCCCAACTTCCTGCTCCCTAAATCAGAGAAATGGGTGGACTGTTAGGCAGATAACAAATTGGTTGGAAAGTCACATCCAGAGAGTAGCTGTCAACAGCTCAGAGTCCTGACAGACATCAGTGACAAGTGTCCCTCAGGGGGTCTGTACTGAAACCACTGTTATTTCGTATTTCATTAATTATATAGTCAATGGAATACATTGTACCCTCAGCAAATTTGCAGATGCCACCAAGCTGAGTGGTGCAACTGACATGCCTGAAGGATGGAATGCCATCCCGACAGACTTGGACAAGCCTGAGAAGTGGGCCCACGGGAATCTTATGAGGTTCAACAACACCAAAGGCAAAGTGCTCCACCTGGGTCAGGGCAACCCTCAGTATCAGTAAAGGCTGGGGGATGAAGAGATCAAGAGCAGCCCTGCTGAGAAGTACTTGGGAGTGCTGATGGATGAGAAGCTGGACATGACCTGTCAACATGTTCACAGACCAGAAGACCAACTGTATCCTGGGCTGTATCAAAAGAAGTGTGGCCAGCAGGTCAAATGAGTTGATTCATCCTCTCTACTCTGCTCTGAGTACTCTGCACCTGGATTGCTGCATCCAGCTACAGGGTCCCCAGCACATGAAGGACATTGACTTGCTGAAGCAAGTCTGAAAGAGACCACCAAAACGGATGGAAGGATGGAGCGTATCTCCTGTGAGGAAAGGCTAAGAGATTTGGATTTGTTCAGCCTGGAGCAGAGGCTCCAAGGTGACCTAACTGCAACTTTATTAAAACATTAAGGATGACATTTGAAGGAGACACTAAAAGACATTATGCCTAAGTGACATATTTTAGAACAGTTTCACAGTTTTAGAAAGCTACATTCAATTAGATTTTTAAGATCCATTAAATAATGTACTTTAATTAGCATGAAGCTCATAATTAAAAACAAATATAAGAAAAAAATATATTGACAAAGTCAATTAGAAAAAAATATAACACAGTCCACAGAATAGCTCCTTAGGTATCAGAGTTAGTACCTCTTTGGTCTTAAATTAATTCAACCTTGTCTCCCAGACAGGAAGAACTGATTTCCTTCTAAAGTTTCATATCAACATAAAACTGGAATGAAACAAACAACAGTGATTATTACCAATCTTTCTGAATGGACTTCAGGTATCTTTTAATTGACTGCTTTTAATGAGATACCCATAAATTCAGCCAAAAACAGTGTCTTGAGTACTGCTTACACTGTGTGCAAAAACAGTGTCTTGAGTACTGTGTATTTGCCTCCACAGTCCAAGAAGGATATAAAAATATTACATGTCCAAAGGAGGGCAACAAAGATGGTTAAAGGACTGAAGGACATGAGGAGCATCTGAAAATACAAGCTTTGTTGAGCTTGGAGGAGACTGAAGGGTGACCTTATTGCTGCCTACAGTTTTCTCATGAGAGGATGTGGAAAGGGAGTTGCTGATTTCTTCTCCCCAGTGGCCAGTGATGGGACATGACAGAATGGCTTAAAGCTTGGTCACGGAGAGGTCAGATTGGATAGCATCAGGAAAAACTTCAATTTAAAGGGTGGCCAAGTACTGGAAAAAGCTTTAAAGGGAAGTGGTCATGACCCCAAGCTTTTCAGTGTTCAAGAAGTGTTTTAATAATGCGCTTATATATCTGATTTAACTTTTAGATTTCCCTGTGTGATGTCAAGCATTTGACTCAATGACTCTTGTGAGTCCCTTTCAACTCAGAATAGTCTATGAAAAGATGTTCTATTTATATACTGTCTCTCACTGTAAGACAAAGCTAATTTCAGGATGGATGTCTTCAGCTTTAAAGCAATTCAAATAACCTATTATTTCACCAAAAGATAGATGACAGTAGAATGTGCACACAACAATCTCTTTGTGTCAGCATTATATATACAGACAAGAGATGATTCAGTCAGCTGCACACGAAGTGCAATTACATAGAAGACATCCCCTGCAGGTCTTCAAATGCCTGTGTTAAACAGTACAACAACCACCCAAAAAAACAAAGAAAGAAACCCCACAAACAAAGAAACAAAACAAAAACACAAACAAAAAAGGAATAGTGGATCACAGAAATCTGAGGCTTTCTGCATAGCACTGGAAGCTTTAAACCAACTACCAAGCTTGTATTTTTTGTCTTCTCTGATCACTTCATACATTCATCTCTACAGAGTCTTATAATTTTCAAAATGACACAGATTTACAAATGTTGAATTTTTTCCTGAACAGGAGTTACATTGTTTCAGGCTTACGGACTCAAGCAGTGCAACCCATTCCCGGGTGAAACAATCTGCATGCCCAAAATTCGTTGTTTATTTCAATTGTACTAGCTCACCTAATAAAAGGATGTCCCTTCCTACAACTCTTGCCAGAAATTATTAGAGAGTAACATCCAAAATCAGCATTAATGAATAGAATAATTTTGATGGCTCATTTTGAGACTTCTAAAGATCATCTAGTTCAAAAACCCTGCCCAAAAAGGGTCAGTTGCCCATAACTGTGTCTAGCTGGATTTTTAGTATCTCCAAGGACAGAGAGGCCATGACGTCTCTGAGCAACCTGTTCCAGAGTATTACCATTCTCACAGTAAGGCTTTCCTTGTGTCCAGCTCGAATTTCGTATGTTTTGTACCTGTGGCCTCTTGCCCTTTAATTTAATACCACTAATAAGAATCTGGTTCAATATTCTTTATTCCCATCCTTTCAGTATTTGTATGCAACACTAAAATCACTCTGAGACTTCTTAAGACTAAACAGTTCCAGCTCTCTCTACCTCTCTTCATGTGCGGGGTGCTCCAATTCCTCAATTGTCTTCATGGCCCTTTGCTGGACTCAGTCCAGTATGCACATGTCTCCCTTGTATACATGGAGCCCAGAACTGGACACAGTGCTTCAGGAGTGGCCTCATCTCACCTTTTCTGCAAAGATATTTTCCAGCTAGTTAGTCTCCTGTGTATATTGGTGCACAGTGCTGTGTTATTGTGTTTTTATGCTATGGTCCAGTTTCATGTCCAATTCAGTGCATCCACCTTTTAAATGGAACATGAAGTTTTAGCCAGCCCATTTCAAGATGACATGGGAGAGAATTTGAAAGCAGGACTTCATCATAAGTAGTTTCATCATCCTAACAAAAGGACCTAGTACAGAATGGATTTTGCATAAGGAAAACAAATATTATTTTAAGTTTTCCCTTTCCTCTTCCCCCTTACAGTGCTTTATAGCAATTCCCTGATTATCTTAATCTTAATGATGCATTGCACCATGTATAACATGCAGCTGTCATTGTGATGGCAAAAAACCAAAACTACATTCAACAGCAATTACAGCAACTGATGCAAAAAAAAATCCATTAACAGCTATTAAATACAATACACCTGTTCCTTCTAGGTACACAGGAATAGAAACTAGAAAGATATATCAATGTGAACAATTATTATTCAACTGTCTTGCTGCTTATGTTTTTCCTTTTTTTCTTTTACAATCATTTCCTGGGTCTCAATAATTGTTCACTATTGACAAAATATCGTGGATAAGCAGCACATATGCAGTGACCCTCAACTGTCACTCTTTGACCTCCTGTTCTACTCTGAGAACAGAAACATCTTTCAATTTTAAGATTTCAAAATTAGACACTTGCTCTGTCCATGAAGTTGCAGTGCAAAATCCAGCTTCCATTCTAATGCTGCACAGCTACAATTCAAAACTTACCTATGAGATTTTTCTTGAGAGCACAGTAACTATTACCACAAAAATTAATCAATTCCAGAACTTAATGCCAAGTAACAATATCTGTGTTATTTTAAGTATTATAAGGCAAGTGTAGAAATGGTGCCCCATCCAGACTAATCTTCTGCTTTACAGTAAAGCAATTTTTAGCCCAGTATACCTAAGACTCTTTATTCCAACACACACATACTATACAAAATATTTCACAATCAGAGTTGATCTGCAGCCTGACAGCATGAAAGATAAACAGACAAGAAGAAATTTGACTGCACCAGCTTTACTGAAGCTATGTACCATGCTGTACCATGTCCCAGGCCATTTCACTTCTGACAAGGCAGTTTGTGGACCCATTTTCATACCACCAAAAAATGAACTCAAATAACTTTTCCATCATGACAAGCAGGCTGCCAAGAACAGGGGATGCTATTATGGACACTGGCTGTTGATAATATTAATCTGAATTAACATCAGGATGATGCAAAAGTAGAGAATGATACTTTCTTCTTCACCCAAAACACAAAAGTCCAGGATTCTCCCTGACAGAAATCCAGCAACTCCATGAACAATGAAATTAGTTAGCTCATCAGTTGACCTCAATGTGACATTGATTACTAGATAAGGTCTACCTAGACTACAATAAAATTAAGACACATAATGAAAAAACTAAGCATCACTAATTACCCTCACCAACAGTGTTATTTCCAGACACATACTCATGACACAATTACATAAGGGTTCTTCTATTGTTAAGTACCCGGAATACAGGAAAAATCACTAAATGCAAGGCTGAAATACTGATCTTGAAAGGTTTCCTCCCCACTCCTCAGCAACAACAACCAATAAAACTAACGTTAATCTGAACCCGCATCATACAAGTAAGCAGGGCAAAACAAACAAAAGAAAAAGTGTTTTCTTGCATGTCGCTCTCAATCCCTGTCCAGGCCGTGTCCCTAAGATGCTCTCCATCCATGAGCCCCTGCCTAGATCCCTCTGAGCAGGTAGCACCAGCTCTAAGCAGTAATCTCCTACATGTCCAAGACTTCTACTCAGAGATCCCTCTAAGACCCCTCAAAAAGCCACGGTTTTACAGCAGTTGGTGGGCCAGAGACGTTGTCACTGTCACTGCTCTGTGCGGGTAGCCTGAAACCTGGGTTTCAAGGGCATGGGTGGGCAGAGAGCAGTCAGGTTTTCCAGTAAACAAGCTTTTCTTTATTTATTTTCTCTGGCGTTACCATTCGTTTGTCACATACCAGGAGCTCGCACATTCCTCCTCCGGCAAAGTTCTTCCCAGAGGGTTCTGCGGCACAGGCAAGCCCGGCCATTTTGAGGGCCACAGGCGCCGCCACGTCACGGGGGCGAGTCAGCCGCAACAGGTGACGCCACAGCCCGCACACTTCGACGAGCCAGCGTTCGGCGGCGACCGCCACGACGCGACTTTGTATCTGCTAATATCGCTGGGGAGTAACGGCTGCTCCTCTCCTCCGCAGCGCCAACCCCATCCTGATGTCCCCCTCCTCAGTCCCCCTCCCCCAGCACGGCAGCCGCGCTCACCTGCGCCGAGCCGCGCCTCCGCCATGCCAGCACCAGCCACACTCCGCTGCCCGCCGTCCCAGCTGCCGCGCACGCGCACGGCTCGCGCACGCACCACCAATTGAGCCTGTCTCTTCGCACGCAGCCGCGAGCTGGAGAGTACAAAGCAGCAGGAGGCGGGAGGGGCGGAGCCGGGGGTGGGGGACAGCGAGGGCACTCGTCACTCAGACCTGTCGGAATGTTGGGTTGTGTAGCGCTTCTTCTACAGTAACGCTGTTTCTCCAGTCGCCTGAAAGAGCTGGAAATCGGGAGCCTTGTTTGATACTGCAAAGGAGGAAGAAAGAAAAACTAACAGCGAAAAAGAAATTATAGCTCTGGCAATAAATTTACCTTTTGTTTGGCAATCGGCTTGCCCCCGTTTCAGAGCCCGGTTGAGCGGGCCAAGAGCAGGAGAAGGGTGGGTACAGGACAGCTCGTCCCTCTGTCTCAATGTATATAAGAGTTGCTTTCTCTAGGCGCAGGATAGAAAGCAGGGTTGTATCATCACACTATCTATTGCATCCTGCAAACACTGCTTGAAGGAGGTGGCAGAGACATACAAAAAGCCCACACAATAATTCCCATACTACAGCTGGTGTTGCAGGCAAATCTTAAGCTCCAGCTAGGAATACTCCATAGAACTGCATGATTCGTCATACTGCGGGTTTCAGAACCAGTGTTTAACCATTTTATGATTCACACCTTCCTGCAGAGGTTTGTAGTGCCATGGTTACAGTATAGCTACTGAACAGCTCAGAGGCCTTACAGAGCTGCTGATCTTTACAGAGACTGCAGAGAAAGTTCATAATTCTGTAACATCAGCAACTCTGAAGAATGGCACCTCAGGAGCACTGCTGCACACAGCCTGTCTGCATTTTGACCTCCACGCCTCACCCTCCTAGTGAAATTCACCATTCAAAGTTCCACTTGCTGCATAGTGCTACTGTTGACAGTAGGCAAAGTTCATAGCTTCAAAGTCCTTAAAGAACTAGTGGGTTTATTGCAGAAACACTAGCTTCTGAAATGCCCCCCAGACTCCTGCCATTGCTACAATGGAAGCTTGCAAACCAGTATGGCAACAGCCTTATGAAGACGGTACATGTTTTACCATGCATTTTGAGTGTGTTTGAAGTGCTTTGCTGCATGTAAACATTGTGATTGTCTAAGGTTGCAAAGGAAGGTATATGTCAGTGGCACCCTTTCAGAGATGATGTATGGTTTTCCTGCTGTTGTCAAGAAACTTGCATTAGTCCTCCAGTTCCCACAGACTTCTCTGTCACTACTGTAAAGATGTGACCATAATATACACATAGAACTACTACAAGATCTCAACACTGCTTTTCATGAATACCACACCACTACCACTTCAGTATCCACACTCTTTTTTAGTTATCACCAAGAAACCAGTCACTGCCTGGAAAGCACTAAGGAGAGTTTCCTGTATGTTCTTCTGCTCAATTGCTAATGATTGGGTCTGTACAGGTTTTCCTTTGTTCCCCCTTTTCCCCTTTTTATCTAAACAGTTCTGTTTTTTTTTTCCCTTTCCAGTCTTAAATTTGCATTGGGTCAATTCCAACCACTCCTGAGAGCCTAACTTAAATGCCTAGCATTTCTCTACAGGCATGTGATTTTATTTTCTTCTTTAGTTTGGCCAAAATAGCCTTTTATTTTTTCCTCATAATTTCTTCTTTTCAGTTCAGGGATAATGGAAAGAATCTCCCCACTGTATCCTACTACCCTCTTGTAAAATATATATTTTTTTTCTACTTTGTCATGCTTGAATATTTATCTTTGCATCCTTTTGCCATTTACCACTCATTTCTTTGCTTAGTGGCTGCTTCTTTTCATCTGAGCAGTATGACTGTCAGGATGTAGCAGGGACAGACTGCTCCATGTGGAAGGTAGAGCTGGGAGCTAAGAGTCAGCAAATTCTGTAATACCTGAGCAAGAAGAGCAAAGCAGGTTCACCAACAATCCAGGAAACAGGCCAGGTTGCCATGCAAGCCTGTAGTGACAGGGCAGCTCAAGACAGAAGTCAAGCCAATGGGCAAAAATCAGAGAGGTTAGGCACAAGGATACCTGCAACATAGTTCAGGCAGAAAGAAAGAGACCAGGTGTTTTAAAGCAGTGGGGGAAAGAATACAGGGAAGGCACCCTTTGAAGTTGGTGTGAGCTCATCCAGTCAAACACCCAGGGTGTGGGGGGAAGGGATATGGGAGAGATGTACTCAGGGCTCTTACAGTCATCTCTCCTATATGCAGCAGGGATGACAGTAAATAGCCTTGCCTTTCAAGGGAGAGGGGGAGATGAGGTAGGGAAGCAAGAAGGAAGGGAAACCCTAGCCTAATTCTGTGTGAGCATGCATGCCAAGGAGGATAAATCTCTAATAGAAACACATTCACTCCTGAACTGGCATTATGATATAGTCATTTGTAAGAACCAGTCAGCCATGGTGGGATCAGTGACTGCTCAGGACATGCCTTGACATGAAGACAGCATTAAGATGTCATGATGTGGAGATTCTGGTGAGGAAGATGAAATGGACTACAACAAATAAACTACAAGTCTAGTTGTTCAGCATGAGTCTCTTGCATACACACAATACCCATTTGTATGTAAAGTGTAAAGTATTTCCTGGACTTCCTGATTTTTAAAGAAGCTGGTCCTAGGTATTTCCAAATGCCATTGGGGTTACAATCCCTGCAACCAGGAGCAGTAGTTTAATACAATACTTTGTACACTTCCAGAAGGCAAGGGAGGGGTTAGAAGGTGCTGTAGGCATAGTCAGTTGCGGCACACAGTGATGCTTTCACTCTTTTGTTCATTCCTTCTTTTATTGACAAACAAACAAACAAACAAAAGTCATCCACCACTGTGTGCTTTCATTTTAAAAGATGTCTGTTGCTGGGGACAGCTTTTTAGAAGCATCCTTCCAAAAGCTAAATTTGGGCATAAAATTGAAAATAGAATCCAAACTTGTGACAGATAAAAACTAAACCACACCATGAGACAATTTAAAAGGATTTGAGGAACAACTTGCATAAAGAATAAAATCTAATAATAAATACCCTTTCAAACACTTCAGGCTCTGAAGTACCTCAGAGTGGCTATCTGCCCGACAGACTGCAGCACCAGGAAAATTGAAAGAAATTTAAAAGGGCATACAAAGAATATACCAGAAAATCTAAATTAATTCTTTACACCTGTGTTTACTACAGCAAAGAGGGATGAGATTCCTAAGCCAGCTCTTCTTTTTTTATGAGGGGACTCCCTAGGGGTTATGTCTTGAAAGATTCCATATGTAACATATAGGTTATGGAACATATAGGCAAAATTATTAATAAGAAATCACAAGGACCAGACAGTATATAACCAGCAATTCTAAAAGAACTCAAGATTGAACTACAAACTGTCCTGAAAAACCTCTAGTATAATACTGATTTGGTAGCAGAAGACAGGGTTGTGTCAGCTACAGCTGGCTCTTGAAAGCTGATTTTAAAAGAATGCCATAAGAAATCTCGAAAAGTACAGTCCTCATGTCCATAACAGGCAATTTAGTGGAAACTGTAAAACATATTAGAATTGGCGAGCATATGCATAAAGATGTTGTAATAAGGATGAGTCATAAGGGCTTTTTTAAAGGGAAGAACTGCCTCATAATCTCACAATCCTACCGAAATATTTATTAGTCCCTTATGGCTAAGGAAGATAGATCCTGAAATACTGACCTTGGATTTCTGGAGGGAATTTGGAGAGGTCAGTCATCAAAAGCTCTTAAAAGTTACACTGCCAAGAAATAAATAATTGCAGAGGTAAATAACTGAATGAAAGATAGGAAATAAGACAGTCAATAGTCCTTTTTCACGGGAAAAAGAGGTCATCAATAGAGTCCCACAAGGAAGCATTTTGGAACCTGATCTGTGCAACTATTTCTCAAGGATCTGGAAATGACAGCGTCAGAGTCTGCTGACAGTACAGTGTTATTTAGGGAAATACAGGAAATAGCAGGCTGAGAAGAACTGTAAGCAGAAGAGTCTGTGAATACTGGGTATATAGGCAAAAAGATGGAATTTAGTGCTCAATGTAAAGCAAGGCATGTGGGAAGAAAGCATCCTACCTTCACATTTAAAAGGAAGAGCCCTAAGCTGTTACAAGACAGGTAGTTGTATGAAAATGTCTTATCTATGCTCAATAGTGTGAAAAAATGCATATAAAATTATTCAACTTTGCTAAGAAAGGAGTAAAGAATAAGTAGACATAACACCAAGACGGTGTATAAATTGATAAAATATTATTCACAAAACTGGGCCCTCCTCAGAGGACAAAGGAATGGGGAAAGGACTTTGGGAGGTGACATAAAGATCATTTAGAATCCTGGCCAGGAAGCAGTGACAGAGAGTAAAATGTAAAAATAAAAGAAGTTAAACTGTGCTTGAACTACCGAACAAGTTTGAAGCTGAGAACTGTAATGGTAGGGTAATAATAATATGGTACTAGTAATAGAATGGCCAATATGGTTTGAGAAATCTGAGTGTCAGTAAAAAGACAACGGCCCAGATGGGGGTCTCAGATGTAACTTTTCAGATGTTGAAATTCTGCACCCACTTCTGATTTCTGAGGTGCCTACCACAAGCTGATCCTGCCTTTGGTCCTGGTGTCCTAGATACTAACTGTGTTTTTCCTGCTTATGGAAAACAAGTTCTAAAGTCCCCACATAGCCCTTTTACCCAGACAAAAATAGATGGCATACAGCAACTGTTCCTTTCTACATATCGCAGAGATACCGGACCAGTCCCACATGCCTCCAAAGAGCTTGCACCTTGGTTTGAAGCCTTCAGCAAGCAGCACCTCTGCTGTCCAAGGAGAAAGAAATAAGCAGGTCCCTCCATAGGCCTAAGGAGGTGATGAAAGCTGTCTGGTTTGTGTTAAGAAAACTCCCCAATCTTCCCATTTATGACACTCCCAGTGCCAGAGATCTTAACTCCTAGGACTGAAGCCCCTTCATAGTGAGATGTCACAGCCCTTTCGCAGCCCCTTCACAACAATTTATTCACAGCACAGTAATACAGAAACCTGTTATCCAAAAGGTCAGTATTTCACAGCCTCTTGTCTCAGGCTCCTGCCCAGAGTTCAATCTGCATCTCAATTTGCAGCTTGCAAATTGGGATACCTAGACCAGATGTATTCCTCAACAGTTTGGAAAGCAGCAAATGAGGTAGAAATGTGCATCACTCAGAGACAGCAAATTGTGTTACCAGGAAACAAGCTTAGATCACCAGTCAGCAGGTATAGAGTAAGTATCATTTTAGTATGGCATCCATAGGGGGGGTAAGGAAAGGGAGATGTGCATGGCATACAAGGAAGACATGCTGGCACACAGGACCAAGAGCATTTAAGCTAAGGGACTCCTGGCAACTGACTTCTGTTATGATCCAGTAATTAAAATTATTAGAGAGACACTTCTGCTTGAATTAAGGTGCAAATGAGACCATATGCTGAAATCAATAGTATTTTACAGTGAATGTGAGGGAGAGAGAGAGAGAGAGAGAAACAAATAGGAAAAGGATGGGGGAGAGAAAGAGAGTGACAGAGAAGATAGATTAAGTAGAGAATATCATCGCTCCATGGATCCCAATGGTGTCCCACTGATTCTCTTCTTGTCACTCGAGAGCACAAATGGACAGACACACACACACAGGTTGAGGTGTCAGAAGAAGAAGCAGGAAGTTTTATTTTTCACAGCTTTTATACAATTCTTTGAGACCCCGTGGATTGGACAGGGAGATCTTCTCCTGTCCATCTCCATTGGTTTGGACAGAA
>VZTN01028715.1:43365-60591 GCA_013400515.1 Erpornis zantholeuca
CATGAATGGAATGAAAAACAAGAAAGACAGTTAGAAAAACACATCTTGTTTGTGCAGGATTTCGTGGGAACTCGAGAGTAACTTTTCAAAACAACCCGAACAGTCTGACTCCAAATTAGAAGGCTTAATTTCAGGGTGACATCTTCTTATGGTCTTCTTGGTGGTGAGGGTCCTGCAAACCAAAGTTCAATGGATTAAGATACATTTGGGCCAGGTGGGAATGCCCAGGTACCTCCCCTCGGGGGGGAGGGGAGAAGTTTGACACTGTCTCTTGCAACAGAATGGATCTGTTGCATCAGTTTGCGTAACATACAGTCCTCCAGTGCAAGGCCTCAGGAATGAGTCTGGGGGCCACTTTTGGGGTCTAATGGTTTATGACATCTCCTCAGCTGCCTCTCATATGACTATACCATGTGGCTGTGGCCTTCCCAGGGTGTGGGGGAGTTTACAAATGAGCCAGTCTCTGTAAGGGAGGATGAGTGTTAACTCTCTCTGACTAGAGGTTATGTCACACACCCAAAACTCTCCTCCTCCCCGCTTGGTTGGGGTGGAGTGTAAGCAAACCTGGCCTCCGGAAATGAGTCTGTGGGCTATGGTCTCCCCACCCCAAACCTAGCCAGACCTGATTTCAGGGCAACTGCTGGGTTTGGGTTTCTTTGCAGATACTTTCTTCTTCCTCCTCAGCCTTGTTTACTTCTTCCTAGACCTGAGATAATTGGAAAATACTGTCACCTTTATCTTATCTCAAGCTCCCTTTAGGTGGCTTAACTCAGTCCAAAGTTCCAGTCAAGAGGAATATTCAGGGAGGGGTAGGCTTTGGTGGTGGCTGCTCCTTTATACGGTTTTGCCATAATGGACATAAAGTCCTTCATAACAATGTTTAAGCCGTTAACCATAACATTTAAGTCTGTCACAACTTCTGATTTGCTTGCAGCAGTGTCTTGGTTTGAAAAGACAGGTGTCTGCTAAGGAAGGCAGAAACCTCCCTTGGAAAGGAAAATGCAACCCCCTCCCCTCCAAATTATTATAATTTTGAAATCAAGGGCTTTCAGGCAGAGATATGGGAAATAGGAATAACAGTTCTTTACTAATTATTATATATACACATATATATATATAAAACAAGGCAGGAGAAAAATACTGCTTTAAACTGACAGAGTCAGATACGACCTGACCCCCTGTTAGTCAGGGGAGCAGTGGCAGTCCGNCGTTGAGGGGGGAGGCAGGGGGCCCTGCCCCACCTGGTTCATGAAGATGGTGATAGAATACATGCTTTTGCTCACGTCCCACTTTCTAACCCAGGACAAGCAGGCAACCTATTTTGGATGGAGAATTTAGCTATAAACCATATCTTGCCTCAAAGTTTCTGAGCATCCATAGTTCTGCCTGGAAAATCTGGATGAGCAGTATTAGGTGCTACTGAGATCCCCAGTATGAACACAAAGTATCTCCAATGGCCATGCAAAATCCAACATCTTGGGCTTACTATGTATATATTTTTCAGAACTACACTTCTAACCAGCACACGAGGTACTTAGTCCATTGTATCTGTCACATGTACAGCTGACATATAGTGGATCTAACAAAGAGTAGTCACATCCCTGTGATTCCTAGTCAACTTTTCCTACTTTATGTAATTTCAAGAAAAAAAATACAAGAGGATTCTACCAGTGTTGTGTCACAGAATTCACTACAATAAGTTTGAAATTTTTTTCAAGAAAGATCTTAAAGTTTAATCATGAGGGATTTTAAATAGATTGCTGTAACCAGTACTCTCTCCTTCCTTTATGATGTAAACCAAGTAAAAGAATTCACTGCATTCAGTAAAACTATACAGGAGGACCATGCCAGATAATTTACCACTCGGAGGTTCTCCTAATACTGAGAAGAGGCAATAAGAATGATACTTCAGAAGTTACACATTAAAAAAGCTTGGATGTCATGGTAACAGAATGAGGAACCAAAGTCCCTCTTAGAGTTATTTTCATAATCAAAAGAAAGCGTACCTCTAAATTAGCAATGATGAGTGGCAACAGAGCTGTTTTCCAATATCTGGCAAATCAGGGAGAAAAAGAAAAGAAGATCTAAAAAAGAGGTATTGCAGTATTGAAGAAATATGCACAGGACACTCAGAAAATATCGTAAAGAAGGAGAAAGTTTGAGAAGGGAGATAAAAATATGACATATCATTTGCACCCTGAACTAGGTGTTGACTCAACCAGATTCCTACACAACATCCATGCAACTATACGAAACAGAAGCTTTTTGTGTCCTGTAGTACACTCGCCTGAAAAAACCTCCTGCATATTTATTTTCAGCACTCTGAATACTACGCAGTGATAACCCAGTAGATGAATTCAACTGGCGTGTCTGGATTTGTCTTATACTAAAGCAGAAATCCAAAAGAGCGGATGAAATTTGAACAGAAAAGCAAAAATTAGCATATTCTATGTCATATTCCTTTAGTGTCAATTTATGTAACAGAAACTCATAATTTTGCAGTGTGTGTGTGTGTGTGTGTGTGTGTGTACATCTCTACATAAAGAGGGAGGGAGAGAAAGAGAGAACGAGAGAGAAGTAAAATAGGAAAACATTTGGTTACAACAGATAGCCAAAAATAAATTACTCCATATTATAAATACATATTAGAATACTGGCTTTTCACAAATATTAAAATGGATGCTATATGTATAATGTTAAAGTAGCTTCGTTATAAAGATATAGTTAGATATAGTTTTTATTTCTGTTATTAACTAAACTTAGACGTAGTAGTGAAATAACTAATACAGTTTTGCTTGTGGTAATTGAACTGCCTGCTTGGTTGGATAACATCCAATGAATGAAGATGATGGAAATCCCTGCTACTGACATGCCAACTAATATAAACGAGATAGCCCAATTAAAATTTCATCAAATATAAGTTTTATTTTGTGGCTGAAATATCGGTCATGCAAAAGCCGCAATCGAAAAAGGACAGTGCCGAGCCCAGGATTGGAGCTGGGTGAACACAGATCTGAGCACTATCGCATCAGGATCCCCCCTGTTCACAAACGCTGTCTCTGCTGAGTCTATTTCATACGGGTTTTGGGCAGAGACCGAATTCCTTGTATTCTTCCTGTTGTTTAACATATTCATGGAGTTTTCCTTTCATGGTGATGAGATGGACAAAGCGCATCTTGTGCCATGATAAATTGCCCATCTCCAATTCCAGGAATCGGATGTTCCTCTAACGACCCTTGATTGCTGATATTGAAGATCCCGATCCAGTCGTTACTGCTGGGGTGCGGTGTTAATTTTTCGAAATAAAGTTTATCTCCATCTGGAACTGTGCTTTGTTGACATGTTGATTGTCCCTTCTCTGCTGCTGGTGGGTTAATGTTCTCCAGATAAGGTTCATCTTCCCCCGAAACACTGCTTTCGCATGTAGATTAGTCCCTGTCTTGCTGTTCCAGTTGCGAAACTTTCCTTCCCTCAGTCAGGTTTTTGGGTTTGCATTTATACTTGGTACAATTTTAGTTTATTCCTCCTTACATTTATACATACAAGCACGAATTACCAATTTCATTTATAACACCAACTATCAGCAACTACCATCTGCAGAAAGCATGGACCAAAGCCCAAGCTGGAGATGATAATAAAAACTGACTAAAACCACAGCCAAGGAATAAGCATGCTCTAAAAAGGTGGATCTGAGGAGAAGCCATGCTAAACAGTTCCTGGAACATGTAAACTAGTTTGGGGAAAAGTTTGGATATGCATAATTGTTTATGAATATGCAACAGACTGATGCAATAGGAAAGGTATGTAAAGGGTGTCTCTGCAACAGCAGGTGTGCTCTTGGCTGAATGCCAAGCACCCAACGCTGTCCAATTTTGCTTTATTGTTCTTGTCCCTTATTGTCCTTTGTGGATGCTGACACTTGGTCAGAAGAGAATTCTCAGCTTTTGCTCAGCATCTCTGAGAATCACATACCTTCTTACAGATCTGAGAACCATGAGAAAAGTTTTCTCTAGCTGTGGAAAGAGAATTGCTTCCCAGAGCTAGAAGCTGAGAAACTTTGAGAAACTTTTGTAAACCATCTGGGATGTTTTTTGAGAATATTCATCGCAATGGTATTTGGTGCTTTTGTTATCCTAATGGATTTCTCTGGCACCAACCAATTGTAGTCACTCTTGTCATTCTCTCTGCTCCTGACCATGGCGGAGGAAGCAGCAGGTCAGACAGCAGCTGCATCTCTTTAGAGACCTCCTTGTCCTGTCTGCTTGTTTGCTTTGCATGAAATATATATGAAATAAAGAAGATATCTTGCCTTCTGATCTGGAGTAATTTTTATGCTGCAAAGGGCCAAACCTGGCCATGAGTTGCAACAGTCCTTTATTAAACTTTTAAATTTTACCAGGAGAGTGAACCTCGTTTTTCACACTCCACTATGACTAACTGCCAGTGACAGCTGGCAGCCCAGTTAAACAGGATTTCTTAAGGGTCAACACTGAGGCTGACACTGTTAAACATCATCACCAATGACCTGGAAAAGGGGACGGAAGGACCCTGAGCAAGTTATTACACACCCTGAGCAAGCAATATTACACAAAACTGCAGGGAGCTGTTGGGGTTTTAGGAGTTCCCCTTTCTGTTTTTCTTTTCAAGAATTTTCCCCATACTTAGTTGCTAAGGAACAAATTGCTGGGTGCTTAAGAGAGACAAAAGACCTGGCCATCGTGGGAGGAGCTGTCTGCCCTCTTTTTGCCTGGGTTCTTCTTGTGTAGGGCAGGATTCCACGAGATTTGAACTCGCAAAAAGGGCTGGATACAACACCTAGCTCCCTTGTTCTGCCGGCATTCTGAGGAGAGTGTTGTAACTACTTATTGTATTATTGGCTTTTCACAAATATTAAAACGAATGTCATATGTGTAATGTTAGAAAACTTAGTCGCATGGATATAGTTACTTAGAGATAGTAGTGTGATTTCTTAGGATTTTATCATGATATGTAGAATGCCTTTTTTGATAGCAACAAATAAGCAAGGAAGTTCCCGCATTCCTGGAACATCTGGCCAAGATAAGAACTACGGGCCTAAGACTCTGGAAGGAAGAAGTTATTGATCCGAATGTGGAACAACAGGATGATCAGAGGATGTGGTCAGCAGAACTGGACTACAGTGGATTATCAAATTTTAAACAGACCTGCAAGAAGGAAACAGCAACAGGATGGGGGGGACTTGAAACCCAAGAGTTACCAAAAAAGGAATATTTGAATGCTGCATAGAAATCTATGAATAGGTATGAGACTCAGGCATTTAACAGAAGAGGTTTGTTAGTTAAGGTGTGCCTCTGGCATCATGCCAAGCACCCGGCCATATTAACTCTTTGCTTTATTTCTGTCTCCTATTGTCCTTTTTATTAAACCCCATATTAAACCTTTTAAAATTTTACCAGGAGTGAACCTCGTTTTTCACAAGAGGGAGGCTGGTCTCCTGGTGGAGGGAAGTCGTCATTGGTTGCAGATTCCTGCCTTCTGCTGTCTTCCTGCTGCTCTGAGTGGAGCTTGCTCACTGGAGCAGCTGTTGCACTGGCTCCCCGGGATCCCCAGCCTGCCTTTTCCCTGCCCCACTGGGAGCTGGGCAGAGGCTACCCTGCCCCCGCCATTCCTTTGCCGCTTCTCCGAGCCTTCACTACAGCGTAGCCCTGCACCCCTGTCGGCCAAGACGCCCCGGGGCTCCCGCTGCAGCTCTGGAGCTTGATACCTCTCATCTACAACCCAGGATTTGGGTTCATCCCTGCTGTTCCAGCCTGTTTTTTCCCAAGGGTCCTGCTAGGGCACTGGGATCAGCTCCCCCAGGGTTTTGTGAAGGAAGCTTCTCCTCCGCCATTACCGAGTGGTGCCGAGCTCGCTCCGAGCGCCCCCTGCAGGCGTGGGGGAACCATCGCACCCGCCCTGCTCACCGGGAGCCGCCAGCGCCCCCTGCCGGCCGTGAGCAGCACTGCAGCGCAGGGGAAAGGGCCTGAGAGCCGAGAGAGGCTGCCCTGGGCTCTGCTCTGTTTGGTATCACTGCCAGAGTTACTGCTGTTTGTTTGCCTTGTTATATATACATATATATATATTAGTAAAGAACTGTTATTCCTATTTCCTCATATCTTTGCCTTAATTTCAAAGTTATAATAATTTGGAGGGAAGGGGTTGCGTTTTCCATTTCAAGGGAGGCTCCTCTCCTGCCTTCCTTAGCAGACACCTGTCTTTTAAACTGAGACAGAGCACATGATATGAAAAGGCAGGCCTGTCATTCAAATTCACCTTTACAACCAGGAGGAATGGTCCACTAGGGTCCTTACATACAGGGAGAGGCTGATCTAACTGGGTTTATCCAGCCAAGAGAAGAAAAGAGAAGACTAAATCTGATTGCTGTCATAACTAAGTTAGTTTGTAGAGAAGAATGAGCCAAGCTATTCTCTGAGATGCACAAGAAGCAGACTCAAACTGAAACAACAAAAATTATGGACTGGAGAGGATAAAAGATTCTTCACTCATAGAACAGTTAAGCAGGTTAGCCAGTGTCCTGCATAACGCAAAAGGTATCTGTGTACATTTCTGTATCTATCTGTATCTACCTGTGCTGTGTCATCTGCCCAAAATTGTTACTGTTTCTTTAAGAGCTGGTGTCCAGAAACAGAACCACAGAGGTGTCTTAGTTTAGAGACAAATTTAGGAGAAAACACTCTGGAATGAGTCATCTCCTCTAAAAGGGTTCCAAGAATCCCTTTCTACCAATATGAAAGGAATGAGAGGGAGGTGTCTTTACAAACTGTGGGCCTGCTGGTAGATAAAGCCAGATACTGATAGGTGAAAGAAGCAATGGGAGGAGCCATAAATTCCATAGAAATTCCACTAATTGACATAGACTGTTGCTCAACCAAGGGTGTGCTAAATTCCAGGACTTAGAGAGAAAGAACAGACACACAAAGAAAAAGAATGGGGGGGATGCACATTAGGAAGAGGGTCTGTATTAGGCAATGCAGGAAGTCTGTACCTCTGCCAATGGGGAAAGAGAGAGGGAAATCCGGCGGAGAAATTAGGATAAAAAGGAGGCTGTGTCCTCTAGCAATTCAAGAGACCCCACGGGAAATGCCGCTTATCCTCTTCCTTTATTCAAATAAAGTTACAGGACTCCTCTGTCTCCTTTTTGGACATAAACCTCTGACATTAATTTTCCTGACAAATAGGAAATGAATACTGGTGGATGAAAGTGAAAAAACAAAAAACCAAAGTTTATTAACAAACAGTGCCCAGAAAGCACAGGAAATAAAGTAAATAAATGCTTGATATTAAACCATTAGACCTTACCCCCACTCCCCTCACACACACCAGAATAAAACCCCAAAATGCCATGGAAAAGGTAACTGGCTCACACCACGTGGTAGAAGATGGTGCTGGATTCTCTCTCAGGAAAAGAAACCAAACAGGAGTTTCATGCTGTAGTTTGGGCAAACAGATGAAAATTTGGTGACTCTCTGGTGTTAATCCACTCTCCACAGCAAATGAAGCAGGTGAGCTAGAGCCTCTTGGTGTGTGTTCTCTCCCCAGCTTGGCTTTCCTGAGATCTGGAGCCGAAAACGGAGTGGCCCCTCTCTCTTGCTGATCCCAACCAGCTCCTCTCCTGTAGCTCCCATTTTCTCTGGTCTCCGACTAAACAAGCTCTCCAGTTCACCTTCAAAAGTTGCTGAAGGATTGCTGCTGCAGCTTCTCTGAGGCCAAGGAAAGAAAAAACCTTTTTGCCTGGGCTGACAAAAACCAAGCTAGCCAAGCAAAAAACCCCAAAAAACCCAGATTGTACCACCCCCCCAGACATCCGGGGAATGAGGCTTTGAAAAAGCCCACCAATGAGCCCAAGGCTCCTCCGTCCCCTGGACCCACCTAAAGATACAGCAACCATTTTTGGGCATAAAGCACAGGATCAGGGAATAAACTATCATCATAACTCACCACAAGACAAGAGGTCAGCATGTGCCATGTGGAAACCCATGAAAGATTTTTCAGGCATTTCTGCCTGAAAGAGATTCTTACAGTATCAAGGTCAGTCAGAGTGACTGTGGACAGTGTTCCTAGGCAGACAGATGTAAACAACAGATGTTTTGAAAAGATGTTTTGAAACAGATGTTTCCCTTGGCCAATGGAAAAACTATATCGTGTATTTGTTCTCACACACAGTTCTGTTCATGGAGACACACAGACGCTCTCTCACGGATGGATCGGGAGAGAAAGAGTTTGCTCTTTGCTTTTTGCATTTTGCTTTTGATTTTGCCTTTGCATGAATAAAAGATCTAAGCCTTCTGATGATTTTTGAGAATGGAGTCTTTTTCATTGCTCTGGCTTAAATAAGGACCACATTATTGCCACAGTGCCAGGGTCTTCTTAAGGTCAGGGCCACTCAGGCGGAAGCTCTTATTGGCTTTCTCTTTCATTCTTGCAGGGAAGCTGGAATGGCACAAGGTAGAAACCTTTTTTGTCTCTCTCTGGGGTCCTGAGGAGGTTGCTTCTGGCAGGTCTGCGAGTAGCAACCGGGCCACTCTTTGGTGCTTGACGGGTCTGCTTCTCCCCCCTCCTCCCCTTTGGGACAGCAACCCCTGAAAGCAGCACTGCCACCAGCTGAGTGCAGCAGGTGGCAGGAGGAAGCAGCAAGCAACCGCACTGACCTCAAACACACACACAGCCACTGATGCCTTAGGTTTTAACTTTTATATTTTTCAAATCCTATACTGCTAGTGTAACTCTGAAGTTTCCTGTAGCTTGTTAAGTGCTGTTCTCTTATACTAAGATACACATAACAAAGCCTCTCTAGCTTGCTCTCCAAAGACACCCAGTCCTAGGCTGAAAAACTGTAAACCATCATCTTGGGGAGAGGGGGGCAAGCTTGGGAAATTACACCATTGGCTCAGTTCTAGTTGGTGAATTTATGCTGATATGAAAGTGTGAAGAGATCGTGACCTGTCATCCATTTTGGGATCCACTGAGGCAGGACCCTCTGGAGCCCAAAAATGTACATCTGAAGGCCTTTCAAATAAATACCTCCTTTATTCCTGTCTAGTCTCTATTTCTAAGTAGCCATTTAAGGCATCACCACAGTTACCAAAAGGAAGCATGGGAGCTGACACCACAGGGCCAGAGCCCCCAGGCAATGCCTGCACACTCCATTTGCCACCAGAACTGCTTCATAAGCTCCTACCTTCCTGTTTTTTGTTCCAGGGGAAGGTTTACCTGAGCGATGTTTGTATACCATGTTCGTCTCTCAGACCACATGGTTGTCTGCAGAGGGCACCATCTTGGCAGGAGAGTTTTTCTGCCATTTCAACCTTTGTCTCTCAGACCACAAGGTCGATTTTGGAGGGTGCCATCTTGGGGGAGAGGTTTCTCCACCATTTTGTTTCTCTTTGTCCCTGGGGAGTCCATGGGAATCAGCAACATTGTATCTAGTGATTATCACTGTTATTTTTGCCTGATGCTGCTTCACTTCTGGTAAATTTATTTTTTCATCTTCTTACATTCACCTCTCCTATTGGTGAAAAAGAGAGTAGTTCAAACTACAAAGGGAGGTACCTCACTTTGCAGTGTCTGTACTTTAAATTGTCTTAAAACAAGACAGGCAGAGAAATGGTAGGATCTACGACCTTGAGGATATAAAAAAAATCACCTGGACAGGACCTTGTGCAACCTTGTGATAAATGAGTGAATAATAAATGTTGGCTTTTGCATGTATAAGTTTAATATTTACAAGTGATAAATGACATAGTAAAGTCTTTTAAGTTGATAAAACACAGAGCCAGAGATCAGGACATCTGAAAGAAACAAAGAAGATAAACCACATGCATCCCAGGAAGTCTGTTAAAACATATGCAACGCACAAAGTCTGTTATCTCATCAGAACTCATACCTCCCCAAAGAAACTGCCAAACCACAAATTAGGCTGGGACTGAGGAGACAACCGAGGAGGATGTCTGCCTTCAATTCTGAGATGGTCCAGAGAACCCAAAGCAGCTCCGTGTTGGTGGAAGGGGGAAGGGATTGGGGAAAGGGGAAGTGTAAATTATCTTCTGGGCTTAACGAATATGTAACAGTTTGAGAAGTACTTAAGTTCACAGTAAAATGGATGGAATCATGCCTCTGGCAATATTGCTAAGTGCCCAGCACTGTATTTGCCTCTGCTTTACTAATAAATATTCAATAGTATGGTGCTGAAATTTCAGCTTCTGGATTAATTTATTACAACCTTATCTAGCTTGTAGTTAAATTCACTTTGCGCAGGTTGGACTATGGACTTTCGGATGAGAAAGGGGTGATCAATAGCTAACTCATGGAAGCACGGTAAACTATTAGAGGCAGCAAATGTTAATCACAAGGCTAAGAAGGAGGATTCCCCTTAATGTTGTCAAGATAAGAGAAACAGGATTTTGTTGAAACCAGCACAAAAACTGTCAAATCATCCAACGAAGAGCGCATGCTCCAGAAAGAAAGGTGAAAAGTGAATTGTGATGAAAACTACTAACCTTCATCAGAAAGACTCTGGAGGAAGAAGAGGAGCCTTCCTCAGTGCGACCACCAGGGTACACAGTGCAGGCGTGACACATATGCTAATGATATTAATGACTTCTGAGAAGTAATTTGTATAACCACTTCTATCCCAAGGAATGTGATGAATATTTATAAATTTTACCCATAATACTGGACTGTGTGGAGTGCTCTGTGTGTGTGTTAGGCAGAGTGATCCCTGATGCACCCAGCACCGAATAAAGCAAATACCCACTTCTCTGACTTGGTCTTGGAAGAGTCTCTAGGGCCAGTTTGGGGCGATTCACAGAGGTCCCTTGAAAGCTATTTTTTTCCTATTGTAATAAATGAAATAGCCCAATTAAAGGTAAAACAGATATAAAATTTATTTTGTGTCTCAAGTATTGAACACACGAAGCCACGCTCGAAAAAGGAGACAGCGCCAAGCCCAGGGTTGGGTGGAGCTGGGTGAACCTAGATCTGACCTCTACCGCGTCAGACCTCCCTCTGTTCACAAATGCTGCTTCCAGCAGGTGGTTTTTATACAATTTTTGCAGCAGAGTCCGAAACTCATATATTATTTTAGTTGATCAACATATTCATGAAGTTTTGCATTCATGAAATCGGGGTAGACAAAGTGCATCCTGCATCCTGATGAATCGCTCATCACTGGTTCTGGGAAGGCAATCTGATGGCTCGTGATGATCGATATCGCAACTCCCGATCCAGTCGTTCTCACCCGGACACGGCGTTAATTTTTAGAGATAAGAATTATCTCTGCCAGGAAGGCAATATTCAGATGTAGATGTTCCATTCCTGCCATCAGCGAGCTCAATGTTTTTCTGATAAATTCATCAGTTTCGGCTTTGGCATGCAAATCTGTCCTCACCCAGACGACATTCCTTTCTCTGGACAACATTCCTTTCCTGAGCAAGTTTTTGGTTTCTAACTTAAAACTGGTTACAATTTCAGTTTATTTCTTATACACATTTCTATATTACATATTTAAGCACGAATTACCCATTTTCATTTATAACACTATGGTGCTGTAATATTTAAAATACCAAAATTCTAATATGCTTGTCTGCTACTGTCTAAATAAAATAGCTGCTTAAAGTCTGTCTTAAATGAGTTGCTTCCTTGCCATTATTGCATCCCAGAGTACTAAGCATAGGAAGCAAGAGAAAGTAAAGCTTGTAATTCCATCCTGATATGTTGTCTTTTTTGCAAAAAGAGTGGGATTCTATGTCTGTATTTCCTTGCTAGAGGTGTAAAGTATTTCAGAGATCTTTTACATTAGACTGTCAATAGAGAATTGACAAGAATCTGAAACTGACAAGAGCTACTAAAACAAGATATTCCACTGAAAGACTGCATAGAAGTTTTGCATAGGAAGTCACTTTGCATGTGATTACAGCTAAGATAGGTGGAAGTGGCACATCTTCATGAAGTAATATTAAAATAATAGAATCATAGAATCATAGAATCATTTAGGTTGAAAAAGACCTTTAGAATTGTACAGAAAATTGCGCTATGAAAAGCTAGTGTCCATAAAGGAGACAGAGGAGTCCTGCAACTTTATTTGAATAAAGGGAGAGAGTCCACTGGGCACATGGCTGCAGACTCGAGGTTTCGGAGGGCACAGCACCTCTTTATCATAAACTCCCAGCCGCATATTGCCCTCTTCCTTTCCCCATTAGCTGAGGTACTAGGAAGGCATAGCCTTCCTGAACCGCCTACCACATATTCCCCCTCTTGAACCTCATCAGAAACTCAAGCTTCTGCAGACTCACTTGTCTGTTTCAGGAGCCAAGCTGTCTGGGCTTTGTAAAAAACCTGCTGCTCAAAGTCAGTAGAGACATTAATACCCATTTCAAAGACATTAACACCCATACCTTCACCCATCGAATTATTTGTAAAGACATCAGTATACATCTTCCCTCTCAGGATAATCACATTCAACTTAGCACTTCCAAGTTCCACCACTAAACCATATCCATAAGTAGCAGATCTATGTGGCCTTTAAATACCTCCTGGGATGGTGACTCAAGAACTTCCCTGGGCATCCTGTTCCAGTGCTTGACAACCCTATTCTGGTGAACTAATACCTAATCTGAACGTGGTAGATTTCTTTCATACTTACTTTAGTTAATAAACTTTTCTGCTATAAAGCTGAGTGCCAGAGACCATGATGCTGTCATGTTGATAAGCTGTGAAGATGGTTAGCGTGAAAAATGAGGTTCACTCTCCTGGAAAAATTTAAAATTTTAATAAAGGACAATAAGGGACAAGAACAATAAAGCAAACTTAACAGCGCCGGGTGCTTGGCATTCAGCCAAGAGCACACCTGCTGTTGCAGAGACACCCTTTACATACCTTTCTTATAACAACAGCCTATTGCATATTCATAAACAATTATGCATACCCAAACTTTTCCCCAAACGAGTTTGCATGTTCCAGGAACTGTTTAGCATGGCTCCTCCTCAGATTCGCCTTTTTAGAGCATGGATATTCCTTGGCTGTGGTTTTAGTCAGTTTTTATTATCACCTCCAGGTGGAGCTTGGGTCCATGCTTTCTGCAGGCGGTTGCTGCTGGTTGGCATGTCAGTAGCAGGGGTCTCCATCATATGTTCATTGGATGTTATCCAACCAAGCAGGCAGTTCAATTTTACCTCAAGCATAACTGTGTTAGTTATTTCACTACTATGTCTAAGTTTAGTTAATAACAGAAATAAAGGCATTAGTTTTTGTTATGAAATTATATCTTTATAACAAAGCTACTTTAACATTATAGATATAGCATCCGTTTTAATATTTGTGGAAAGCCAGTATTATGATATGTATTTATCACAATTAGGCATCTTCATTTCCTCTTCAGTCTCTAATTTCACCTATCACCAATATTGCCTTCAGTTACTGGTGGTGAAATGAGGACACTTTTGAATGCTGTGAATGACCACAGCTTTCTGAGGCTTTTTTTGTGCAGAAATTCTTTGGGAACATCAACACCTTTCTGTTCACCATTCATGAAAACCAGGAAGGACATTTTATGTTGTCTCTACAAAGAACAGTAGAGATATCATGTTTACGTGCTGCTGGCTATTTCAGTTCTGCTAAATGAACACAGTAACATTGCAGGCATAATTTCATTCTTTTTGAATGGCCCCAGTCAGTAATGAAGAGATTCAAAGCTAAATAAGTGGCTAATTTTCTGTTTTATCACCAACAAAAGAGATCAAAGTCTCTGTGACTTGGATTTCATGCCACACACATCTTAGCCCTATATAAGTTGAACTCACAAGACTTTTTAAATCCCAGATTTATAACTCTCCTCTTTTAGGTCATGTTTGCCCTTTCCCATGCATTGCCATGCATCTTTTCTAAACTCTGAGGTGCTCATCTCTTGATATATAATGAAGCAGAATCTGGAATTCCATAACCTACAATCTCCTTTTCGGCCTAATCAAGTTAAATACAATGATTTACAAAAACTTATAATTTACATTATTTTATACTCTTTGTTTAAAATTTTAAAATTTTAATTTTTTGAAGGAAATGCTTTTAGTAACTAGTTTTTGTACACTGTCTTAAAACAGTTTTAAAACATTTTCTTGTTGTTGAGGAATGGGAATGTAACATTATAAAAAGGAAACACAAGATTTTCATAAATTTACTTGCCTAATTCTGCCTTGTATTCAGAGTCTGAAGCATTAAAACTTAAGGCCTTTTTAAGATTAAGTATACAATACGGAGTGTTTCAACTGTATAGAGCTCAAGGCTAGTGATGACAAAGTTGAGTGCATATGGGTAAGAATCAGGGGGGAAGGCCACCAAGGCAGACATCCTGATGGAAGTCTGTTACAGACCACCCAACCAGGATGAAGAGGCAGATGAAATATTCTATAAAAGGTTTGCTGATGTTTCATGATCCCTAGACCATGTTCTTGTGAGAGACTTTAACTTGCCAAATATCTGTTGGAAACTCAACACAGCAGAGAGAAGGCTTCTAGGAGTTTCCTGGAGTGTGTAGAAGAGAACTTCCTGACACAGCTGATAAGCAAGGCTGTCAGGGCTGGTGCCCTCTAGACCTGCTGTTTACAAACAGAGGAGGGCTGGTGGGAAATGTGGTGGTTGGAGGCTGTCTTGGGCACAGTGACCACAAAATTATATGAGTTTTACATTCTTGGTGAAGTAAGGAAGTGGGTAAGCAAAACCTCTAGCTTTTCTAGCTAGGAATTTCACGAGGTGAACTTTGGCCTGTTTAGGACACTGGGAACTGAGAGCCACCTGGGAAACAGTCATTAACAACAAAGGGGTCCAGGGAGGCTGGATATATTTTAAGAAGGAAATCTTAAAGGACCAGGAGGAGGCTGTCCCCTATATGCCAAAAGACAAGCTGTCCGGAAAAAAAAAGGCCTGGCTGAACAGAGTTTTTGCAGGAACGCAGGGGAAAAAAAGTTTATGACCTTTGGAAGAAAGGGCCGGCAACTCAGGAAGAGTACAAGGATGTCATTAGATCACATAGAGAGAAAATTAGAAAGGTGAAAGCTCAGCTAGAATTCAATGTGGCCACTGCTGTGAAAGATAATAGAAAATGTTTTTTATTATATGTTTAAATATAATAAAATTTTTTTTTATTATATTTTGATGTATAAATACATCAAAAACAAAAGGAGGGCCAAGAAGATCTCCATCCCTTATTGAACATGGGGTCAAACACTGTAACCAAGAATGAGGTAAAGGCTGAGGTACTTAAGGCCTTCTTTGCTTCAGTCTTTAACAGAAAGACCAGTTATCCTCAAGGCAACCTGCCCTCTGAGCTGGTAGACAGGAAGGGGGAGGACAATAGCACCCCTGTAATCCAAGAGGAAGCAGTTAGAGCCACTTACACACTCATCGGTCTATGAGTTTGTATGAAATTCATGAGAGGCTACCGAGGGAGCTAGCAGAACAGCTTGCAAGCCACTCTCCATCATTTATAATCAGACCTGATTAACCAGGGAGATCCCAGATGACTGGAGGCTGGGTAATGGGTCATCCACAAGAAGTGTCGGAAGGGGGATCCAGGGAACTACATGCCTGTCAACCTTCCTTGGTGTCCAGGAAGGTTATGGAACAGATCATCTTCAGTGCAATACATGGCACATACAGGACAACCAAGGGCTCAGGCCCAGCCAGCATGAGTTTAGGAAAGGCAGATCTTGCTTGACCAAACTCATCTTTTATGACCAGGTAGCCCACCTAGTGNACCTGATTAACCAGGGAGATCCCAGATGACTGGAGGCTGGGTAATGGGTCATCCACAAGAAGTGTCGGAAGGGGGATCCAGGGAACTACATGCCTGTCAACCTTCCTTGGTGTCCAGGAAGGTTATGGAACAGATCATCTTCAGTGCAATACATGGCACATACAGGACAACCAAGGGCTCAGGCCCAGCCAGCATGAGTTTAGGAAAGGCAGATCTTGCTTGACCAAACTCATCTTTTATGACCAGGTAGCCCACCTAGTGGATGGGGGAAAGGCTGTGGATGTGTCTACCTGGACTTCAGCAAAGCCTTTGATACTGTCTCCCACAGCATTCTCCTGGAGAAGCTGGCAGTCCACAACTTGAACATGTGCACTCTTTGCTGGGTTAAGACCTGGCTGGATGGCTGGGCCAGGAGACATGTGGTGCATGGGACTATATCCAGTTGGTGGCTGGTCAGTGAGCTTCCCTGAGGCTCAGTATTGGTCCCAACCCTGTTTAATATCTTTATTGATGATCTGGATGAGGGAATTAAGTGCACTCTCAGTAAGTTCATGGAGAACACTAAGTTGGGCAGGAGTGTATGATCTGGAGAGTAGAAAGGCTCTGCAGAAGGATTTGGACAGGCTGGATTAATGTGCCAAGGCTGACTGTATGAGGTTCAACAAGGCATTTCTTCTGGGCTGGTTGCAGATTGCCAGCTTCTCCAGGAGAATGCTGTGGGAGACAGTATCAAAGACTTTGCTGAAGTCCAGGTAGACACGTCCACAGCCTTTCCCCCATCCACTAGGTGGGCTACCTGGTCTTCTGAAGGGGGAAGAACAACAAGTACCAATTACCATCTCGACAGTGCATCGTTGGCAGTATCGAATGACTCGAGATGCTGTAATCCCCATCCACAAAATGATCCGTGAGTTGAAAAGCCAAAAAGTAATCAGCAAGACCCACTCACCCTTCAACAGTCCCATTTAGCCTGTGCGCAAGTCTGACAGAGAATAGAGATTAACTATACACTATTGTGCTTTGAACGAAGTGACTCCACCACTGAATGCTGCTGTGCTAGATATGTTAGAGCTCCAGTACGAGCTAGAGTCCAAAGCAGCAAAATGGTATGCCACTATTGACATTGCCAATGTTTTTCTCCATTCCTCTGGCACCAGAATGCAAGCCTCAGTTTGCCTTCACTTAAAAAAATGTGCAGTACACCTAAAACCGACTACCCCAGGGGTGGAAGCACAATCCTACCATCTGCCATAGACTAATCCAAACTACACTAAAAAAGGGTGAGGCTCCAGAACATCTACAGTACATTGATGACATCATTGTGTAGAAAAACACTGCAACAAAAGTGTTTGAAAAAAAAGAAAGGATCATCCAGATTCTTCTGGAAGCCNTGCAACAAAAGTGTTTGAAAAAAAAGAAAGGATCATCCAGATTCTTCTGGA
>VZTN01028716.1:7089-21558 GCA_013400515.1 Erpornis zantholeuca
AGAGGGTCTCAGGGTGGGCACGAGGGTCTCACCCAGGCATGAGAGTCTCACTCAGGGTGGGAACAAAGGTCTCAGGCTGGGCAGGGTCTCACTCAGGGTGGGCAGGGTCTCAGGGTGGGCACAAAGGTCTCAGGCTGGGCAGGGTCTCACTCAGGGTGGGCAGGGTCTCATGGTGGGCAGGGTCTCACTCAGGCACGAGGGTCTCACTCAGGCTGAACGGGAGGGTCTCACTCAGGGTGGGCAGAGGGTCTCAGGGTGGGCACAAAGGTCTCAGGCTGGGCAGGGTCTCACTCAGCGTGGGCAGGGCCTGACCCAGGCTGGGCAGGTTTTCCAGCAGAAAGGATCTGGCCTCAGCCAGGTCCATCCACTGTGGAACAGGGCCCTGTGACCTCACCCCGAAATTCCCACACGGAGCCTGCTCCAGAGGAGCCCCCAGCCCTGCTCTGTGCAGAGAGCTCGCCCTGGGATGGGATTTAACTCCTGATCCAGGACTCCTGACCTGCCCTGAGCAGCTTGCAGGGGACACGCTCAGGTGAAGAAGGTTGGAAAAGGTTTCTGATCCCAGGAGGGGCAGCTTTGGTCCTTTGCTGCTGGCAGAGACTGAGATCTTTTTATAGGAACAGGGCTGAGACCTCAGGAGCCTGAGTGACCCCGGGGGCTGTGTTGGATGTGTATTTATGTTCCTTTCATCCCTCTCGCCCACCTGCCCCAGCAGCAGCGCCGTGACCTTGGCAGGGAGGAGGGGACAGAAGGGGACAGAAGGGGACAGTGGTGACGAGGGCGCTGCCACCTCCCTGCACCACAATCCTTCCTTTCACGGCATTCTTCAGCTGAAACCCAAGCCCTGCTGGCAGCTTGCAGTGCCCGGGGATGGCATCTGTCCCCAGCTCTCCAGGCCACTCTAAATCCACCCCAGCCTGTTCTGTTCGGGCACAAACTCAGCTGGCAGCTGTGCCCGGGGCAGGCAAAGCTTCCCCTCTCCAGTGCGCCAGGAAAACAGCTCCAAATGTGATTGTTTTTCCTTTTTCTTTTGTTTTTTCCCTCTCCAGCTGCCCACACTCCTCTGGGTGGTTGCACCATCCCCGAGAGCTGGCTGTGGTCACTGCTGCTGACCACCGCTCAGAGAGGCACAGGGACAGGAGCAGCCCAGGGCAGGAGCAGCTCTGAAGGATCCTCCTCTGCGTGGAGGAGACCTGCAGGGCCTGGTTTAGCCCAGGCAGAGCTGGCTCAGAGCCTGCCCCCAGCTAAGGGGGATTTAGGGGGTGACTCCTCCTGAGCACACCTGGGCTCCCATCTCTGGGCCCAGGCAGTGGAAGCTGCAGGTCATGGAATCCCACAGTGGTTTGGGCTGGGAGGGATCTTAAAGATCATCAAATTCCAGCCCCCTGCCCTGGCAGGGACCCCTCCCACTGTCCCAGGCTGCTCCCAGCTCTGTCCAGCCTGGCCTGGGACACTTCCAGGGGCAGCCACATCTGCTCTGGGTCTCCCCACCCTCACAGGGAGGAATTCCTTCCAGATGTCTGATCCAACCCTGCCCAGGGCAGTGCAGGGACCAAATCCCACCGCAGGCAACAGCACAGCCTGGGGTTCGAGACACCTGGGATGACAGAGCTCAGCCTGGTTCTGAAATACCCTGAGCACCTTCGAGGGCCTTGAAGCCATTCCTGTCATTAAGGGGAGGTCACGGGGAGACTTTGCTGCTATTTCTGAGCTTCTTTACCAGCTCACCCTCCTGTTTCAGGTAGGATGGGACAGAAAAGCCTTCTAGGAGGAGAGCAAAGAGCCTTAAAAGATAAGAAATGAGATTTGGAACAATAGTCCAAAATAGTCCAAATCCACCCAAACCCTTCATGGGTGCACCTGTGCTCTGCTTTAAAAGAACTGTTTAAATCCAAGGAATAATCAAGGAGAAAGATGGTTGAAAAATAAAATCGTGGGTGTGTTGGATTTGGGAGGTTTTTTGTTGTTCTTGTGTGGTTTTTGTCTATTTTTTTAAATTTAAATAAGAAAAGAAACTGAAGAGTTTTATTTGTTATATTCCATATTATGAACTTCATTCAAAGCAAGCCCTCGCTCTTAGAAGTGGTGCAATAAACCCTCCTGGTTTAATCTGCCTGCTCGGGAAGGGAAATAATCAGATCCTGCCTTTTGCATAGGCAGAGTTTTAATTACCTCTGCAGCTCGCCTGGTCCCGTGTGAGCAGCTTTTCAAAAGCAATCTATTAGCAAACAATAACCCTGCAGCTCAGCGCCTGCTGCTCGGCAGATGCTATCAGTGCCTCCCTGCTCTGGGGGGACAGGGACACAGCCCCGAGCTCTGCGTCCCACACTCACCATGTGGGGCAGGAAATGCATTCCCACCGGAGGAGGATGGCCCTGGAGGGATGGATTCTCTCAAAATGAAGCTGTGAGTCCCTGTCCTCCTCTGCTGGGGATGAGACTCCAGTTTGGGTGCCAGTGAGGCCTGAAATGGCTCCCTAGAAACAGAGCCCAGGCAGGGATAAAGGAATCAAGGAGGGATTGGTTGGAAAGGCCTTCAGAGGTACACTCTGGGCTCCAGAGGCTCCTGCCTCAGTGCATCCCAACATGGACAAGGACAGCTCCCGAGTTCTTCCCACTTGGATCTCAGCATCAATTCCCCAAGCAGAAGCCAGGCAAGGATGGAATTTGCCCAAGCTTGCCCCCCTGTTGCCAAGATTGTGGTTTGCAGTTGTTGGGCCTAGGAGGGTCTGGGTGTCCTTGGAGAGCTGGAGAGGCTTTGTTGTGTGTGTGTGAGCATGAGAGAACAGCACTGAACGAGCTCCAGGGAACTGCAGAGTGACACTGGGCAGGGCAGGGTTGGAACACTGAAAAGCTCCAGCTCCTCTCCAGCAGCTTCGTGGCCCTGGAGGAGCAGAGCCAGGACTGAGGAATGGGGAGGGAGAGAGGAGGCCTGGGCAGGTGTTAATGAGAAAGTGATTTGTCTCTCCAGGATGTCCTTGGGCTTCCCAGGAAAGTCACTGAGCAGAATTTCTGAATATTTAATACAGCTTCTTAATTAAGAAAAGGGTAAAAAACCTGAGGGACACCTTCCCCTCCTGCAAGGTCAGGGACAGAGCTGCAAATGCAGGATAATCACTCCTTAGGAGGCAGAGGGTGGGGAGGGGTGGTCCCATGGTTTGGAGCAGAGAAAGCTCCTTCTGCACCCTCTGGTGCTGCCACACAACCTGTGCCCCCTGGACCAGGAGTTTTCAGGACATTAGAAACGTTTTTCCCCTGTCCTGCCCTGCAAAGGCTGAAAATCTAAAATATAGCTCAAAAAATGAAGACTCTGACAGAGTAATTAAAAAAAAACAAAACAAAACCCTGCCTGGCTTCACAGAAACATTTCAGCTTGGTGATTTCCAAAGGTTTCATTTCCATTTCAATCTTTCTTTTTGTCCTGTAGCTGAACTTTTATTTAAGGCAAAGAGCAAATTCCAGGCAAAGGAGGACAGTTCCATTTCTGGGAGTCACACTGACCTGTGGATGATTCTGACAACTTCTCTCCATTTCCCCCCAGATGTGAAATCTCCTGAAATTGGTCCTTTCCTCTGAAATGTTCATCCATTGATGAATCAACATGTTGTGATGACATTGTTTGGGGCACACAGCTCCCATGCACTCTCATTTCTGTGTTAAAATCCCTCTGGGCTCTGGGCAGGGCCCGGGGCTGGCTCGGATCTCGGGGATGTGGCTCCTTTCCCATCCCTGCCTGTTCTTCTGGGGATCCTCTCCTGCCCTGGAGGAGGGAGGGAGGCAGTGAATGGGAGCTGTTGGCTCCATCCTGGGAATGGGTTTGTGCCTGCAGCTGATGGGATTTGTGTCCCTGGTTATCCCAGCAGTGTGGAAAGGAGGCAGCCCTGGCTTCCCAGGGCCTTTCCACAAACCACTCATGTCCATTGATTGATGATCAGAAATCAGAAGGTTTTATTGGTAATATCAAGAAAACAGAACAAAGCTTTCTCCCTCCAGCCAGGTTAGGTTGGAGAGATCATCTGTGTTTGTGTGTCTGTCTGTGTCTCACAGCATCAAAACAGAATCAACTAGAGCAGAAAAGAGAACTTCAATTGGTTATTAAAGTAATCACTTTACCATGAACATTTCTCTTATTTACATTCTTTCATCCAAGCTTTCTCCTGAAAAGCTGCAGAACTTTTCCTGGAAATGGTTTTCAAGACAAGTTAACGAAACTCGCGTTTCTCCAGCCTTTCTCTGAAATTCCTCAAAAACTCACTGCCAGGTCACCATCCCAGGGCAGCTCCCTGGTGCCACGGGCACTGCCCACACTCCTGCTGGGACCACTCCTGCTTTGCTTCCTCCCTTCCCCTTCTGCCACGTGTGCTGCAAATTCCTCGGGCCGAGAGCACTGCGGGAAAGCGCAGGAGATCAGGCTGGGATCTGTCTGATCAGCACCAAACCCTGCTGCCCTGGAATTTGCATGTTGATAGCTTTTCCTGAGTAGGAACGTGCTCCAGATAATCTCTGCTTCCTAGTAGGCAGGAAAAAAAAACCCCAACTATATAAATGAAAAGAAAAAAAACAAAAACCCACCAAAAACCCCAAAAAATCCTGCAAATGCACAAGCTCCAAGTGGTGCCTCAAATGAACAACCTGGGCAGTCAGGAGAGCGGAGAGAGGGGTGGGAAATCCACCTTTGGCTCAATTTGCCCGAGGAGATGTCGGAAGTGACCCCGCGGTAGCACTGAGGGAACCAGGAGCGGCTTGGAGAGAGCCTTTGGCCAAGGGTGGAGAGAGAGGGCGCAGGGAATGTGTTCCCAGTGCCTTCCTCCAGCCCTGCTCCAGCACCCGAGCGGCGCTGCCGGGCCCGGGGGAGGCTCCTCTGAGGCTGCACCTCCTGGAAAGGAACTTTCCTTGCCGGAGCTGCTCCTGCTGGGCTCTGCTGCCTTCGGGTGTCGTTCGTGGGCTGAGCAGAGTCATTCCCCCAGCCCCGGACCCCTGAGCAAACAGGAGACTCTCCCCTAAGTCCTCAATTACATTTCCTTCCTCCTCCCCAATTCCAGCGCAGACAAGAGGTGATAATACTGACTCTTTCAAATATTTGATATACAAAGAGAAGCGCTTGTTAAAACGAGACCAATTAATGCATTTTTAATCCACATTTAAACACATGCAAAGATCCTGAATGCTAATGCTGTCATTTGAATTCCGGGCGGGGAGGGCTGGAGCATGAGCCTGCATATCTTCCATCTTCCACCTTCCACTTTCCGCCTTCCACTTTCCATCTTCCACCTTCCACTTTCCGCCTTCCACTTTCCATCTTCCACCTTCCACTTTCCGCCTTCCACCTTCCATCTTCCACCTTCCATCTTCCATCTTCCACCTTCCACCTTCCACCTTCCCACCTTTCTCTCTTCCCACCCTTCCCCGTTCCCCTCCCTGCGTTGCTGCCTCACCTGGCTCAGGTGGGCTCGGCACCGCAGCTATAACACAAAGCTGCACCGAGGCTCCCCCAGGATTCTCACCCACCTGCCCATGCTCTCCCAGCTGCTGCTCAGGTTATTTGGGGTTTTTTTTTTCCCTCCTTATCCTTCTGCTCTTTATTCCTGGAGCTCAAGGACGTTTCGAACACTCTGGCTGTGCCTGCTGCGGGGGAGAACAGCCACACGAAGCTGTTGGAATCAGGGAATCCTGGAACAGATGGGATCGGGAGGGATCCATCCCACCCCTGCCATGGCAGGGACAGCTCCCACTGTGCCAGGCTGCTCCCAGCCCCAAGGTCCAGCCTGGCCTTGGGCACTGCCAGGGATCCAGGGGCAGCCACAGCTGCTCTGGCAATTCCATCCCAGCCCCTGCCCACCCTCCCAGGGAACAATTCCTTCCCAATCTCCCACCCAGCCCTGCCCTGGGGCACTGGGAAGCCACCAGGAGACACCGTGGCCATGCGAGGTTCTTAGAGAGGTTTTGCCTCTCCAGTGCTTTGATTGCTTGTGCAAGTCTGAGTTAAAGCCTGAATTAAGGGATAGTCTGTGCCTGTAAAGCTGAGCTTGCCGCGATGAGCAGAGCGCTCCCAGCAGGGCTGGCAGTCCTGAGCTGAGGTTTGCTCATTAGGAAGCTCCGGAGCATCCCAGCCCCGTGCTGGATCCGCTCAGAGGACAGGGCTGGCAATCAGCATCAAACCCTGCTGCCCTGGAATTTGCATGTTGATGGCTTTTTCCTGAGCTGTAGGAACACACTCCGGATAATGTCTGCTCCCCAGTAGGCAGGAAAAAATAAAATATAAGTTAAAAAAACCCCCAAACTTTAAAAAAAAACCCAACCAAACAAAAAAAAAACAACAAAAAAAAACAAACAAAAAAAAACCAAACCAACCAACCAACCAACCAACCAAAAAACCCCAAACAAACAAACAAACTGATCACCCTCCCTTCTGAAAATGCACAAGCTGCAAGCCCATTCCCACCCCTGGTGGCAGCGCTGCCGTGTCCATGTTGTTCCTGTGCTTGGCCAGGTCTCTGCTGGCTCCAGCTGGGGTTTGGGGCTGTCAGAGCCTGCCTGGCTGGGGCTGGGCCAGGTGCGGGGGCTGATCACCCTCCCTTATCGCTGATCACCCTCTCTTATCACTGATCACCCTCTCTTATCACCCATCACCCTCCCTTATCACCAATCACCCTCCCTTATTACCGATACGCCTCCATTATCACCGATACCCCTGCCTTATCACCGACCACCCTCCCTTATCACCGATCACACCCCGTTATCACCGATACCCCTCCCTTATCATCGGGTGTTCATCCTGAGCCTGCTGGGGAGCGGAGAAGACGCTCAGAAAACGAGGATGTGCCTTGGAATGTGTGCAAACCCTGCAGGAGGATGGTCCCGGAGCTGCACAGGAGATGGAATCATGACAACAAACACTCATTTACCTTGAAACCCCAATAATAATGATAATAATAATAATAATAATCATCATCATCATCGTCAGTGTGCAGTTGAATTCCTGGGGTCATCTCACACACGTTGCAAAATGAAATGAGTCTGAAGACAAAAAAACCCCGAAAATATAAATGTGGCCAAGCGAGGACAGGCACCGTGGATTCCCCTCCGTGTCCTGGGATCCTCCCCCCCTGGGTCCCACCTCCCTCTGGCTCTGATTCACACCATTCCCCACACCCCAGGGGATTTCCCTGGGGACTTTTATTTTCCAAGAGGGCCCTCGGAGCACAAATTCAAATCAGTCATCAACTTCCCACCGAGTTCCAGCCACCTCTTTCCCCACTTTAAATGATTTTTAAATGCGCCACGCGCTCCATCTTCCAGCTGGAATAACTTCGGCGTTATCCTGCGAGCCTCGATTCCCCTCACCCCTCGCTCCCTGCTCGCTTCAGATAATTCAGTGGGAATTTATTTGAGGAGAGGTGCTGGGTCACAAATGAAGTAAAGCGCTGACAGCAGGCGTTCCTCCCCATCCTGTGCCGAGGGAAAGGCAGGGAGCTCCGGGGGGCTCGGGGACAGCCATCATTAGGATGCTTGAAAGCACCTCAAAAGAGAGGCATTCTCCTCCTCTTCCCACCACAAGAGATCTTCTTTTGATTAAATTATATTGGGACATTATATTAAATTATATTGTCTCTTCCTTTGTCTTGCCGGAGGAACCCAAACGCCCGCGGAGCAGAGCCCGGGGCAGCGCAGGCAGGGCCTGCCCGAGGCTCTGCCGGGGAAAATCCGCCTGGGAGAGCAGCAGGATTTAGGGAATCTGAGGCTGCGGGGAGACCCCGGGGAGCTGCTGAGGAGAGGAGCAGCTTCTGCACCCCGGGGAGGCTCCGCTCGCTGAGGGAGGTGCCAGCTGAGATCCCGGGTGGTTCCTGCTGGAGCTTCCTGCCCAGTCCCACTCCATACCCCGAAAATTCATCGTCAGGATGAGCAACTCCTCCTGCCGGGGCTGGGCTGGGCTGGGCTGGGCTGGNTACCTCGGGGTTTATTTCAGGATCCTGGGGTGCAGCACTTGGCCCAGGTGGAATGCCCTGAAAATGCATGCACATCTCACACCCAAATACACACAATTCTAGGCCTTGCAAAATTCCCATATTGATCAGAGATCCCCCAGGGAGAGGCTGGAGTGAAGCCCTCGTTGTGAGGAACCTTCCCCCTGGCTGGGCCTGGCTGAGGTTCCCAAATGTGTTCTGGAGAGGCCCTTGGTGTCTGGGGCTCCCAGGATGTTTGCTCTCCTGGTTTAACGGTGCCGTGGGGCTGAGCTGAGTTCTCAGCCTTGGGGAGTGACAAGTGTGGGGCTAAAAGCACTGAGAGTACATCAAACTATAAAAGGGTGTGTGAGAGGGGTGTGAAAGAAAAAGCAAAAAATCATCCTGGCATCATGAGAAGCTCCCAGAGATCCCTTATTTTAATTAACCTGAGGAGCAGCACCCCCAGCACTGCTGCCGCAGCTCAGGGCAGCAGAACCTGACCCCCACAGCTTTGTCAGTGGATTAATTAAGCAGAGCTCGTTGGCTGGACAGGTTCCAGCCCCACCAGGCAGCCATGGCTCCTCTCCTGGGCTTGTCAAAGCCCTTTTGGATCAACTCCACCCAAACCTCTGCCTGCTCCTGCCCCCTCAGCCAGGCCTGTGGGATCTTCCCAGACCTTGCTGCCAAATTTTATTTTCCCTACATGGAAATCAGCCTGAGCACCCTGGGAGAGGGAATGTTGGGGAGGTGGGCACCAGGCCTGGCCCAGGGGGGCCACCAGAGGCACATCCCCGTGCCCTGCCAGCCGAGGGTGCCACAGCCCTCACCTGGCACATCCCACCCAGGGACACCCCAGGCCTGGCAGAAGGGGGTTAAACTGCCCCAAAAAGGGTTAAATGCACAGAGAGCAGGAGTTTTTGTGGGGAAAAGAAGTTCTGTGGCTCCCTCTCTAGATGAAAAAGGGAAAACAAAGTTGTGTCCCTGCTGTCTGTTCAAGGGCTTGCTTACACGGGGAAATTAATCCAAAATTAACCAGTGGTGTGAATTGCAAGTGGATTAGTTAAATTACATTAAACCTAGGCCTGGATACTTCCATTTAAAATTAAAGTGGCCTTAATTCAATTTGGCTCAAGTCACTTCAAAAGTGAATTAAGAAAAACTTAATTATGGACCCCTTAATTCCAAATGAGTGTGTCTACATAGGTGGCTTAATGTGCTTTCATTTATCCTTTTAAAGAATTAATCTTGATGAGCTTTTCTGAATCTCCCCTTGGTGGAGAGATCCAGATGTGAGAGTTAAACCCCTGTGATGCCCTGGAAAAGTGGGGAAAAAGGGAATAATGAGGACAGGTGACTTGTGCCTCAGCCAGCCCAAGTCACACTGCTGGGTGTGCCCTGCCCTGCTGCTCGGGCCACTGGGGATTTTCCCTTCCCAGCTCTTTTCCTGGCACTTTTCCTCCCTGCCAGCTCCCAGCAGCATTTCCAGTAACTCTCTCTGTGCTATTTTTTCCCAGAACCACGGAAAAACTGCAAAGTCCCCACCTGCTGCAGCAGTGTTGCCTTTTCTTGGTCTTAAAATTCAAACCCAAACACAGTTCATGGGGAAAAGGGGTTTGTACCTCGGGGTTTATTTCAGGATCCTGGGGTGCAGCACTTGGCCCAGGTGGAATGCCCTGAAAATGCATGCACACCTCACACCCAAATGCACACAATTCTAGGCCTTGCAAAATTCACATATTGATCAGAGATCCCCCAGGGAGAGGCTGGAGTGAAGCCCTCGCTGTGAGGAACCTTCCCCCTGGCTGGGCCTGGCTGAGGTTCCCAAATGTGTTCTGGAGAGGCCCTTGGTGTCTGGGGCTCCCAGGATGTTTGCTCTCCTGGTTTAACGGTGCCGTGGGGCTGAGCTGAGTTCTCAGCCTTGGGGAGTGACAAGTGTGGGGCTAAAAGCACTGAGAGTACATCAAACTATAAAAGGGTGTGTGAGAGGGGTGTGAAAGGAAAGGCAAAAATCATCCTGGCATCAGCAGGAGCTCGCAGGGAGGGTTCTGCAGGGGATCTGTGCAGTTGTTTATGGGCACCGAGGATGGGGAGCTGTAGGGACTCCCCAAGGGACTGAATCCCCTCCCCTCCGCTGCCCCCATCAGGGAGGGAGAGGTCTCCCTGCGGGAATTGTCCCTTCTCCATCGTTTTGGGGAATTTTCCTGGTGTGAATTCCTCATTCCTCAAATGCTTCAGGTCCAGAAGCCCCCGCGGAGCCCCCAGGAGCCAGCGCCAGTGACAGCAGGAGCTCGGTGCTGTTGAGATGCAGCAATGAGCCATTAATGCCAAAACCTCCCCAAAATGAGATGAGACAAGGCCAAAGTTTCTGGTTTTTCTCCCAGAAAATGATGTGAACACTGGAGTCTTTCCTGCAAAGTGCTGGGAATTGGACAGAGGTGGATTTTGGACCCCAAAATCATGGCTTGGAAGCGTTTTCCTGGCCAGCCCCAAGGACCTGTCACTGCTGGGATGCTCAGAGTTCCCTCATTCTTTGTCTCCTCGGTGATCCCTGGGGTGCCTTCCAGGATACTACATAATTCCATGTGCAGGCATAATGGAGAAAAGAAACAATTCCTCCCTCAGTGATGCCTTAGGTTTTAACTTTTCTCTGTTCCCAGCCCTGCCCTGCCCAGTGTCACTCTGCAGTTCCCTGGAGCTCGTTCAGTGCTGTTCTCTCATGCTCACACACACACAACAAAGCCTCTCCAGCTCTCCAAGGACACCCAGACCCTCCTAGGCCCAACAACTGCAAACCACAATCTTGGCGACAGGGGGGCAAGCTTGGGCAAATTCCATCCTTGCCTGGCTTCTGCTTGGGGAATTGATGCTGAGATCCAAGTGGGAAGAACTCGGGAGCTGTCCTTGTCCATGTTGGGATGCACTGAGGCAGGAGCCTCTGGAGCCCAGAGTGTACCTCTGAAGGCCTTTCCAACCAATCCCTCCTTGATTCCTTTATTCCTGCCTGGGCTCTGTTTCCAGGGAGACATTTAAGGCATCAGAGGGACCAGAGGAGAGGAGCACTGGCGAAGGAGGGAATTTCTGTGGAAATCTGACTGCAGGGGGGAGCTCTGCAGGCATGGTGGGGCCGAGGAGTGAGGTCAGAGCTGCAGCAGGGACTCGGCTCAGGCTGCGAAATCAGAGTGGAACCAGAGCATTTCCAGGTTTGGTGTCCAAGAGCAGCAAAGACTGAGGGAGCTCAGGTCTGCATCCCTGGGGTGGTTCCTGGGACCCCAGGAGTTGTGTGTGGGAACAATGGGGACCTTGCCTTGGTTATTTCCCCAATCTTTCCCAGCCTGTTGATGGTTGTGTACTCAAGAGCCTTCCATGGATTCATTCCCCGCTGCTCTGCCCACTTTCCTTTGAAACCTGCAATATTCTGTGGCAAAATTTCAGGGGGCAAAAACAGTTAATTCTTGGTATTATCCCAAACAGCTCCTCCCTGGGCATGAATCAGCACCTCCCTCCCACAGCCACCCCGCAGCCTCCCAGGGGTTAACGCTGGCTGTCGGCACTTGCCTGGCACAACACAAAACCTCTTTATTTCAGCCAGGGTTGTGTGATTATTATTGCTCTTCACAAGTCTAAATCCATTTTGAAATAAAAACAGTGTTTTTTGAAACAGTCAGAATGTTCTGGTTTGAAAATGGCAGGGTAAGGGCTCTCTCTTCTTTTTTTTTTTTTTTTAATTTTATTTCGATTTTCTGGCCAAAATCATTTACAAAACTTCACCCAGCAGCTTTCATCCTCTCTGGATCTGTACAATGCCTCAGGCTGGTTGGGAGCAGCGAGAGCCTGTCCTGCCCAGGGATGTGTGTTTGGGAAACCACCCCAGACTCCCCCAAACCACCCCAAACATCCCAGCGAGCTGGAGAGGCTTTGTTGTGTGTGTGTGAGCATGAGAGAACAGCACTGAACGAGCTCCAGGGAACTGCAGAGTGACACTGGGCAGGGCAAGGCTGGGAACATAGAAAAGTTAAACCCTAAGGCATCACCAGGGCCAGGGCCCCGTGCTGGCAGCCCCTCTGCCATGGACCATGCTGCTCCCTTGTTCTCGCTGTGAGCAGTGACAATCTGCCTGCTCGGACAGACATGTAAAAACCAAAACCAACACAGCCCCTAAAACCAATGAGGCAGTGAATAGAGGGCCATAAATAATCAGGAGAAAGGATTTAATGAGCAGCAGAAGTCGCTCGCAGGATGCTGGGTTCTTATGGGTGCCTCTCATCTGAACCTGCCTCACCATGCCCCCATCGCTGCCCAGCCCTGCCCTGCCCCAACACCTCCTCTGAGCTCTTCTGGAGGGTTTGGTGTCCTGTGCTGGGACAGCTCTGTCCTGCCAGCTCTGTCCTGGGCAGCATCACCCCTGGGAGCCCCAGGTCAGGGCGAGAGCAGAGCTCACACAGCCTGTGACTTATGGGGCCATGGAACTGCTCAGGCTGGAAAAGCTCTCTGAGATCAGAGTCCAACCTTCAGCCCTGCCCTGCCAAGGCCAGCACTGGCCACGTCCCCAAGTGCCACATCCGCAGGGCTTTAAATCCCTGCAGGGATGGGATTCCAAACCTCCCTGGGCACCTGTGCCAGCCCTGGACAGCTCTTTCCATGAGGAAATGTTCCCTAATATCCACCCCTGGCCCAGCCTGAGGCTGTTCCCTCTCCTCCTGTCCCTGTTCCCTGCCAGCAGAGCCTGACCCCCCCCGGCTGCCCCCTCCTGTCAGGGACTTGTGCAGAGCCACAAGGTCCCCCCTGAGCCTCCTTTTCTCCAGCCTGAGCCCTTTCCCAGCTCCCTCAGGAATTCTCCAGCCCTTCCCCAGCCCCGTTGCTCCTGCCCAGAGTCAGGGTGTGCCTGCTGCAGGTGCCCAGCCCTGCTGCTCTCCCCCCTGGGCACACCAGGGATGCTCGGGATGCAGGACAGGAGCTGCAGTGAAGGAGATCTGTCCCTGCTTTGCTGCTGCCTCAGCTCAGGGACAGCACAGGAGGTGAGGACACATCCCCAGAGTCCCCAAAATGAGATTAAATTGTGCCCAGACCTCTGGGCTGAGGCCTCTGGGCTGAGTTTAAGGGAGAGTTTGACAGATTCCTGGTGTACCCTGGCAGCTCAGGCTGGAAACAGATCCTTTATAAAGGCAACTTTCCCAAAGCTCTGCCTCTCCTTTCCTTTGCACCTGTTTGCTTCCCCAGGCACAGCTCAGCTCTGTCCCCACTGCTCTCCCTCTGTGAATTCACCCCAGGATTTCCGATGGAAATGTTCCAGTGAGCAGCACCAACCCCAAACTCGGCATTTTCCGGGAATGGCTCTGCAGATGTGAGGCTCTGCCACGTCTGGAAGGAATCATTTTACTGAGGAGAGAGCGATTCCAGCAGGCCCAGAGATCCCCGAGCTGTGTTTCACTGCCTCTGCAGGACCCAGCCAGGTGCCTCTTTAGCACCCACGTGCTGCTGCTTTTATTAATGTGGCATCTGCCAGTGATTTGAGCAAGGGCCAAAGGTTCAGGATTGAAACCCAAGGACCCTCTACTACTAAAAGATTTTATTAGCCATAAATCTTTTATAAAGTGCCCGTGTTGACAATGGGGAATAATGCAATCAAAGCTCTCTCCCCAGCAGTGACAGCCCAGCCCTGCTGCACGGAGCCACATGAATTAATCTGTCTCGTTAGCTGTGCCCGGGCTGGAGCCCTTCGGGAGCACAAAGCGCCGGGACAAGGAGCAGGGCAGCAAACACTCCCTGCCTGTGCCAACACTGCCTGCTCTGGGAGTCGAGGGAGGCCAGGAAAGCTCTCTTTCTCCCCTGGGGGTTTCATTTATCCCCAGAGCACCCCAGGGTGGCTTGGATGTTGATCTAAGCCCATGGGAGAAGCTGCCCCCACTCCTGGATGAACTGCAAACACCCAAGAAGTGAGAAAAGCTTTTTGTTTTTGCATCACAGAGAGTTTAGTTGTAGGTTTAGATTATGCTCTAAGTATTATATAGACACAAGGTGGGTGCTTCAGGGTGTCGGTTCCTTCTTCTTTCTTCTCCTTCTCTCTTCTCTCTTCTCTTTCTCTTCCTTTTTTCTCTGACACCAGTTCCTGTGGTTGGTGTTGGTTGGTGGAGAAAAGTTAGTGTAGAAAAGACATATCAATAAAATGAGAGTTTACTGGTGTTGGGAGCAAAATAAAATACGTATTACTTCTTGAATGGTCATTAGTAAGATATAAAAGGTAGGTGCTGATTAGCAGCCATGGCTCTCTCTGCCCTGGTGCCCTCAGAGGATGCTGCCTGTGCCTCCGAGGTCTTGATAAGAAAAATAAGCAATTCCCGAAACAGCAGAGAAGATGTCTCGCTTCGTTCCTTCAAACATGGAGAACTGAAGGAAGAGAACCTCAAGGGCAGAAACCAGGGACTGGAGCCAACAACCCCCAGTGGGGCCTGGCCCCCACCCCTGCCTCTCTCTGTGCCAGCCCCGTCCCTGTGCCCTGTACCTTGTGCCCTGTGCCTGTGCCCTGTGCC